>CM077095.1:32068758-32537486 GCA_039513925.1 Platanthera zijinensis
GGTCCATAGCTTTCCTACACAGGGTCGTGGAAAAGATCACGACCGATGAAGCCAGAGAGGCTCAACAATTGTAGTTCTATTGAGGACGACAAATGAAGAGGGAATTACCAGCCCCACGGTGATAAGAGGAATGCTGAAACAACACATGACGGCAAGATCGATGCGGGTACTAGGACCCCCGAGCATATAAGGACTATACGCCACTCAATGCTCCTATGATAAATGTACTTTATGCGATACAGGATAATTCATTGCTGCAAAGGCCATGAGATCACCCAAAAATACAAGGGAGACCGATCGAAGTACTGCGAGTTCCATAGAGAAACAAGGCACACCACCAAGGAGTGTCTGAAGCTTATGTATGAGATCAAGTGCCTTATTCGACAAGCACTCTCGAGAGTTTCTTTCAAGACCAGACCCAAACTTGCCAGCATAGGTAAGAAGAGAGTAGCCATCTATACACTAGGACGTGCAGGGAGAAGATATGTAGTAGGGATAGTGAAGACCATTGCCAGCTCCCCCTTCGCCACCATCATTTCTAGTGTTCAACATAGGAGGAGTGAAGGGACCCAAGCGCACATCCCGCAGAGGTAATCCGCTTTGGGGAAGAAGGTCTAAAAGAACTACTCATATTGCACTAAGACCCGCTGGTCATCAGCGTGGAGATTAGTGATGAGTAACAAAATATACATATTTTTAGTTTTGTTTTAATAAAAAAAATGTTATTCTATTATGTACATACATAAATAAATCGTTTCATTTTTATTTTTATTTGTAACATAAACCTGTTTTTGTGCCTTATAGGTATTTCTGCACATTTGGGGTAATTAAACAAAATTTCCTAAATCACACCCCCAGATAATGCCTGTTATCTAGGGTGTGTAACTTTAAAACCATCAATTCCCACAGATTTCAGCCAGCAATCTAAGTCATGCCCAGGCTACACGCTCGGGTTCCAGTGGTCACGCCCGTGACATCACCCGTCAACAAGCCAGAAGTCCAGCTGTCATGCCCCTTCGAAGTCTATCTGCCACGCCCGTGGACACGCCTAGCTTACACACCCGTGGCCAGCCTGTCACGCTCATGTACTTGTCCAAACCAATCTAGAAGCCTCCGAAATTTCTATCCGCGGATGTCACGTCAGCAACATACCTAGGCGACACACCCTAGGGGCGTGTAAGGGGGGCGTGTACTTTAAATTTTTTGACTATAAATAGTTGGTCAAGGCTGAGATTTAGAGGATAACTGGTAGGGTTCTATATAGTTGTATAGAGTAATTAGGAGTAGTTTTTTTAATGATATTTTCCTTACCTTAGATTGGGTTCCTAGTGTGTAACACTTTTTTAAGTAATAAAATTTAAATTTTCAAGTAATTTTTCAACTCTTATTGCTTTTAACTTAGTTTTCATTTCTGTTGAGGCAGGGAGTGTACGTATTTCCTTTTTTCGTAAATCTTTTATTACCACCCCCATTCTGGATGGGAGGCTAAGATTTTTTTAGCACTTGATTAAGACGGTTCGGACGGATATTATTTTTACATTATAAAACCTTACTTTTTAAAAATAGTTTTCTTCTTTTTTATTACCGCCCCCATCAAAAATGAGAAGCTAAGAACGTTTTAGCACTCTATTGAAATGGGTTTTGGGAAGGATATTAATTCTGCAATTTAAAAAGTTCTTAGCACTCGATTGTTAACCGCAACCCATTATTGGCTAGTCGCCCCCAAAAATCTCCTAACTTTTCACGCCTTTTCGAAATACGCTTTGTACATGCAATTTTGGCAAAAGTGCTCAACAACAAAGTTGTAGATCTCGTCGAGATCTACAACTTTGGTGTTGAGAACTTTTGCCAAAATTGCATGTACAAGGCGTATTTCGAAAAGGCGCGAAAAGTTAGGAGATTTTGTGGTGCGACTTCCCAATAACGGGTTGCGGTTAACAATCGTCTTTTTTAAATTAATAAAAATTTAATATTTACCTAATAATTAAATTGAGTGGACCATACTTATCTATATATGGTTTTCATTTCCGTAGTTCGTAACTAGTACCCAAAAGGTTTGTGTCCATGAATTGATCATTCTTAGGTAAAGAGAAACTATGAATCATAATCAATAGAGATGAACGTAAGCCTCCCGAATTGAATCTTCGAATCACAGTAGGAGGTCAATAGCGGGGTTCACAACGTAAAGTGTGTATTAATATATTTTTGATTAGATACAAAAATTCAGTCAAACTACTTAATCTCAGGTGGATGTATCCTCGATAGAGGCCAATTCATAATTCGGGAACCTCCGCGGTTAAGTAAATTAATTAATAGAAAAGTTGAGTTTTTCTTATAAATTATGTTCCAAAATAAGTCAAAATCGAGGACTCTCTTCCTCATCTATTTTCAAAACCCTACGTATTACTGTTATTTTTAGTGTTAAAAAAAATTAAAAACCATTAACACTTTTCGGTAAAATAATAGTTTCATTTTTTAAAGTAGAGTACTCAACATAGATTCGTAGAAAAATACTACCTTGATATTAAAAAAATACTGTATTATTACTCGACCGGTACGCTTACCTTAATTACAGTATATAGATAAAAAATGATAGACCATACAAACGCATAATTTATACATCCAACTTAATTTTCAATTTCAAATATCTCCAAAGCAAATCTTCAGTTTACTTATCAAGTTTTTGGCGTCGTTATCGAGGATTATTTTTGGTTGATATTTGAAGAAAAAAGCAATCATTATTACAATTATCTTCGTTATTATTAAAAACTACTGCTTTTATAAACATAAAAAATAATAATAACCACCAAAAAACAAAAACTCTATTTTTACAGAACTTTTATCTTTGTCCACTTTTTATTTTGTTTTTAAAAAAAGAGAAAAATAAATAAATAATAGTTTTTTAGTGCATGTGCCGAAGAAACTCTCCAATTAATCATAATCTTGATTTTGATCTTAAAATCGACCGCACCTATCACATACGCCTTGGATCTCGTGACCAAGACTTAGTATTAAATCTGGAAGTGTCTATCAGAACCACACACTTTGAGCTATGATAGAACAAATTCCAGTCGCGGCCCCGCAAAGCACTATATCTTTTTATGCGCGGCTGAACTTGGACGACACTGGGTCAAGTATCGTTCGTCCCACGATTGCTAATAATAATTTTGAAATCAAATCTAGCATAATCCTAATGATTCAAAACTCAGTACAATTTTATTGATTGTCAAATGAAGATCTCAACACTCATCTGTCAATTTTCTTAGAAATATACGACACATTTAAAATAAATGGCGTCACGGATGATGTCATTCATTTGCGTTTATTTCTATTTTCATTACGGATGAAAGCCAAGCAGTGGTTAGGTTCTCAACCTTGAGGATCAATCACTACCTGGGCTGATATGGCCGAAATGTTTTTAGCAAAGTATTTTATGCCATCTAAAATCGCTAAATTACATGCAAATATTTCTTCTTTTGTGCAAGGTTAGTCTGAGTCTCTCTATGAGACTTGGGAACACTTTAAAGAATTTTTATTTAGGTGTCCACATCACGCATTGCCAGCTTGCCTCCAAGTACAAACATTTTATAATGGTTTGAATTTCCAAACCAGATAATTGATTGATGTTGTCAATGGGGGAACGTTAAATAATAAAACCCTAGAGGCCTCTGAAGCCTTGTTTGAGGAAATGTCCATGAATGTCTACCAATGGAACATGCCTAGGTCATGCCCTAATAAACCAGCTGAGCTTTGTGTGCTCGACGCTTTTTCTAATTTAGAACTCCAAGTAGAATATATAACTAGGAAAGTAGCGGCGATGTCGACTTCCTCGGCCACCCCTGCTTGGAATTCAACTAATAATAAAATAGAAGAACAAGTAGATTATTTAGGGAATCCATATCAACCTTCTTCCTATAACCCAAATATTAATTCATATAATAATACATGCAATCCAAGATTTAGAAACAATACAAATTTATCTTGGAGCAACCCCAATAATGCTCAGCGCCTGCCTAATGCAAATTCAATTCAATTTACACTACAACCACAACCACAATCACAACCACTATGACCCTCCCCGATAGAAGACCTCTTTACTAAACATGTCATTACAAATGAGTCCAAATTCCGGAATCTGACCGGATTAATTAAAAATTTAGAAACTCAAATTGGACATATTTCAATGATATTATCGAAGCGTCAACCTGGAGCTTTACCAGGGAATACGCAGCCAAATCCGCAGGAGAATGAACCTGCAAGTAAAGCTACGCAATGGTAAATAAGGTGCTTGTGGGAGGGCACCACATAGTTATCTGTTTTTATTTTTGCTTGTTCTTCTTATACAGGCTTTTCTTACGACCTCCCCGACCTCCAATAAGGAAATGCTCTTTACACTTTTGTACTTTAAGTTCTGTATATATCATCTTATTTTATACTTATGCACAACATAAGTATGAGTTATGCAGGCTTGTACGCGAACACGGATTTTACGGACAAACTCAATTTCCTTCGATGACCAAATTCTACGTTCGCACAAAATTTACTCGCAGCACACATGTTTGCAATATTATCAATTAAATGCAAACGTACGGGTAGCCAAACCGTTTAAGATCGAACAAAGGTTATATACCAATATCCTCTCAGTCCAAAAGGACATACCCGATTCAATCGAGCGGTTGTGGTACCAAAAGAGATCCACCAAAAATTACGATTCAGAAAATGGTAGATCTCTCCCAACAAAAAGAAAATGAGCTCCATCAATCCTCTCGAAATTAAACAAATCAAGATAGATGACAAATTGATCTGAGCAAAATAGGATTATTTCAATTCTATCAAGAAACAATGCCAAAATTTTCCACCACAGAAATTACCTAGTGGGAATAAATTAAATAACACAGAGAGTAGAAAGTTTCATTACCCAACTCGGAGATTTAGATTTCTCCATGACTTGGATCACTCGTCACTAGATCCACCGAAACCGCGCCGAATTTAGAGAAACTTGTTCGCCTTTCTCGCTTCACGCCAGATTTTATTCCACGAGATTACGGATCTTTTCGGCTTGGCCGAAATTCACCAAGAAAGAGATTCTTGGGTTAGCCGAATTTCTTCAAGAAAACGTTATGGGTAGCCAAAATTTTAGAGAAGGTGGTGGAAAGAGATAGTTGTGAGAATTAGAGAAGAAGAGATAAAGAGGAGTAGGGAGATAGGGAGGGCCGAAATTTCAAGAGAGAAAGAGGGGGAAATTTTCATGTTTTCAATTTTCTCATTCAACTTCCATAATCCTTCTACATCATGGCCTTTTATAAGGCTTATAAATAGTAGGCTACATGCATCCCAAATCAAATAAAAGATAACAAGGAAATAAATAAATATAATCCAAAATTAAAACAATGCAACAAGAAAATAAATAAATATAATAAAACATTATAATTATTAAATTATTGTCACGACAATAGCGTTGTAGCAAAATTATTGTCGCGGCGATGACGTTGTAGCGGCGATGGTGTTGTAGCGAAATAAATGTCGTGGCGATGGCATTGTAGCGGCGATGGTGTTATAGTGAAATAAATGTCGTGTCGATGGCGTTGTAGCGGTGATGGGAAGCATCGAAATTATTATTGCGGCATCGTCTATCCGAGTCTTCAAACGTACGGTTGTGGCGGCGATAAACATAATGCATGGATCCAGCGTCGCCAAGGAGCTATCCAAAGAACTCGTAAGCACCATCAGAAACGTCATCACGAACAAATGGCGGGACAGCATCACCATCAATCCTCCCCCACTCAAAATCAATCATCACCGATGAGTGCCCTGGATGGGGAAAGTAGCCGAAAACAGCAACAACAGGTGGCAAGTCCGTCTCGGAAATCCAGGTCACAGAAGTACAGTAATCACCCATCAACCAAAACCTGCCATATAAGAAAGGTCAGGGGAAACCTTGGAAAAGCATTAGTCAAAGAAGAAGAAAAAGTTTCTACATCAACATTCAACATACCTCCAGTGGAGACTGATGGAGAGAGCGATCCAGGAACAAAATCAACACCCAACCCATTAAGATATTTAGTGGATACAAACGGACAGGCAGATAATTCAAGTGGTGGAGAAACATATGGCGTTAAATCTGAAACATTGAAAATATGGGATATACCCCGAATTAGTAGGAAACTCCAAAAGATATGCGATTTCTCCTAATTTCTTTAAGATTCGAAAAGAACTGGTTCGCCGATTCGCCAACTTTTCTATGGTGCCAGAGGGCATCTGTTCAGGGATGAGACACACCAAGACTAAATAACAAATTTTAAAGTGAGACACTCTCTTATGTAAGTTAGCATGAGATTGATAAAATGCATATTATGTAGTTAGCGCTTCATTAATGTGCTTATGCAAATTGACTTGACTTATAAAATGGAGGTAGCAGAATCAAGTTAGGTGGCATTGGTGCTTTATATCCATGCACTATTTCATTTTGTGATAAAACGGTAAGTCGATGTGGAGGATTACTAAAAGTGAATTGGCATGTGCAATAATCTTTAATTATTATGTGGATGGGTGATTGTAAATATGGCCAACAAAATGTTTCCTACACTAACAAAATAATCATACCACGACCAAAAAGAACGACAAAACATCGATATGGATCTCTCTAATGATAAGGAGGTGCAAAGAACAGAGCGGATCACACCACTTTGGATAAATTGTGGCACTGGCTAACATATCCCATAAGGCAATCAAATGGGGAAAGTGAAATCGATCTTTTATGGTGTGATTATCCACGCACAAATGCCAAGATTTCATCTCCAACTGCCAATCTTCCGAATAATGAGCATCACCCTTAGCTAGAAGGCACCTTAAAACATTCATAATTTCACCACGAAAAGACTCGCGGGCGATGTCCGCATGATTCATCAAACTCAAGGTTTTCTTCTCTATTGGAAAAGTCAATGGAGAGGCTAGCAAAGTAGAGATCGTAAAATACTTCAGACTAGGCATAATAAGTTCATGTTCTAACAAGTCCTCTAATCGAGTCATAGGATCAGGAGGAAGAGTCGGTAAAATTAAACACGGGAGATAATCAAATTCGTCTTGAATTTAATGCAACAGAGACATCATCAAAGGAAGCTCATTCGGGTCTTCACCATTAAGGTTATCCAAAAGCACAACTCCCTTGCTAGAAAATTCTTCCACACTAGATACATCATCCAAATCAGAATCAGTAAATGTCTCATAAATAGGCAAAATCGAACCCTACCAAATTTTTAATTCGCAAGTAGCTTCAGGAAATGGTGATACCATCAAAGAGATATCCTTTGGGTTCTCAGTGCTAAAATCATCCAAAATTAACCTTCCATCATAAGGTAAATCTTCTCAATCAGTCGAAACATCCATTAAGTTAGGGTCATCAGACCATTCCTAAATTAGCATAAGTGATGGATCATGAGTAAAGTCGAGGATAGGTTGGATATTCATATGGTATGGCATTTTAGAGGGAAATTCCACTTCCACATCACTTGGGTAACCCAAGTCATCAATGTCACTAAACTCTTCATCAATAATAACATCGCCCTCAGTAGTGGGCTCAGTCAACGAGACTAAATTAGAATCAATAGAAGGTTCACCAATGAGCTCAGTAAGCTCGGGGGAGACTTAGGCAAGATAAAGGTCAAAGGCTGAACTGGGCACTCCACAACATAGGGATCAGACATATCCCTAGCATTATGTGTATTTATCATGAGATAACCCTCACTGATCGGAACACTCTCACCCTGCGGGCTCATGGCACTCCTAGCCGTAATAACCACGGAATCTCGGACAATGGATTTAATATGCTCCCCTTTCCTAATGGTGGATAGAGGCACACAACGGGTAGCCGTACTAGTCTTGGTATAAGTTCTAACTTGAGGGCTAAGGTCACTCCTATCATATGATTCGAGTCTAGTGCCCTGGCATAATGTAGCCACTTCATCGAACATCCACGCGGGAGTGTACTGATCGGTGAGGAGGCTTTTCATGATCGGCAAACCTATAGGGGACCCAATACGTCTTTCCTCATTGAGCCAAAAGGTCTGTCTCGACCCACTAACTGCTTGCTCGCCACTAGAACCTTGTGGAGGTCCCATAAACAAAGACTATCGAAATAATGTTCTTTCCCAACAACCCAATTAAGTAAGATCTGAGTACCTCCCAACCCATTGCAGGTGGGAGCAACGCTCCTGGACTACCTAGATACGTCAACCTCTTGCAAAGGGCGGCGGTCCTAATGATGGCGGGGTTGCCTAGGGGATTGTGGTATCGCTTGGTTAGCCTTTAGTCTCCTATGCAAATCCCTAATCTCATCCATTGTAGGTGAATGAACTGGTTTCCTAACATTCGACATAGATCCGGACATTTTAATCGGGAAATTTTCACGTCATAGGCCATTTTCTAGTGGTGGCGGGATAGAAAATTCTACTCGAATCTAGTGCACATACAATCGAATAATGACTCTGATCCTATCAAATTGTAACAGACGAAATTGTTCCCTCTAACCAATAAGGTAATAAATATATTTTTTTGTATTTTCTTGCTGAAAATAATTAGGAGATTTTTAAATAATTTTTTTTTAATTTTTTTTACAGAAAATAAAACTTTAAGCCGTTATTGGCATACCAGAAGAATTTTTGTAATTTTTTACAAAAAATCGTGCCAGACAAGTGCGTGTCGACATCCTAATAAAATGGGAGTGTTCTAATTAGGAAATTTAAGTGAACTTCCCTCTGATACAGAATTGATGCAGGCTTGTACGCGGACACGGATATTACGGACAAACTCAATTACCTCTCGACGCCCAAATTCTACGTTGACACAAAATTTACTCATAACACACACATTTGCAATATTATTAATTAAATTCTAACGTACGGGTAGCAAAATCATTGAAGATCAAACAAGGTTATAGGCCATTATCCTCTCAAGACAAAAGGACCTACCCGACCCGATCGAGCGGTTATTGTACAAAAAGAGATCCACCAAAAATTACGATTCGGAAAACGGTAGATCTCTCCCAACAAAAATAAAATGAGCTCCGTCAATCCTCTCGATATTAAAAAAAATCAAGATAGACGACAAATCGATCTGAGAAAACCATGATTATTTCAATGCTATCAAGAAACAATGCCAAAATTTTCCAGCACAGAAATTAGCAAGAGGGAATAAATTAAATCACATAGATAGTAGAAAGTTTCGTTACCCCACTCAGAGATTTATATATCTCCAAGACTTGGATCGCTCGTCACAGGATCCACCGGAATCGCGCCAAATGGAGAGAAACTCATTCGCCTTCCTCGCTTTACGCCGGATTTGATTCCACAAGATTACGGTTCTTTTCGCCTTGGCCAAAATTCACCAAGAAAGAGATTCTTGGGTTGGCCGAATTTATTCAAGAAAACGTTATGAGTGGCCGAACTTTTAGAAATGGTGGTGTAAGGAGATAAAAGAGAGAAGAAGAAAAGAAGAGAGAAAGAGGAGTAGGGAGAGAGGGAGGACCGAAATTTCAATAGTGATAGAGGGGGAAAAATTTCAGGTTTTCAATTTTCATTCAACTTCCATAATCCATCTACCTCATGGCCTTTTTATAAGGCTTACAAAAAGTCGGCTACATGCAGCCCAAATCAAATAAAAGAAAACAAGGAAATAAATAAATATAATATCAAATTAAAACAATGCAACAAGAAAATAAATAAATATAATAAAACATTATAATTATTAAATTATTGCTGCGACGATAGTGTTGTAACAAAATTATTGTTGCGTCGATGGTATTGTAGATGCGATGGTGTTGTAGCGAAATTAATGTCGCGGTGACAGCATTTTAGCGGCAATGGTGTTGTAGCGAAATAAATGTCGTGGCGATGGCATTTTAGCGGCGATGGGATGGAACAAAATTATTGTTGCGGCATCGTACATCCGAGTCTTCAAATGTACGGTTGTGGCAGTGATAAACATAATGCATGGATCCGGCATCGCAAATGAGCTCTCGAAGGAACTCATCAGCACCATCAGTAACGTCATCACGAACAAATGACGGGACAACGTCGCCATCAATGAAAGTGTATTTTCTTTCTAAAAATGCATTTATACATATATGTATTTTTCAAAATTTTCAATTTTGATTTTATACATAATATTTTCTTATCATTATTTATGTATATATTTGCTTTAAATAAATAAAGTGTATATATTTTTGCTTAATCAATTATCCGGAAAAAAAATTGAAACCCCTACTTTGTTTGTCTCTTTTCCAAAACCAAAATATTTTTTTAAGTTAATGTATAAGCAGTTATCTAATTTTTCTATTTGCTAGTCGTTTATTTATCATAAATAGATAGATCTAAATATCTGATGTTAAGTTTTAAAGAATATCTTGTGTATTTTATTTAATGTTAGAGGATTTATTTTGAGCACTACTTTCAGTTTATGATAAATAGAGGCACGTATATTATGTTAGCTAAATATCTGTAGACTATAATTTTCATTACTTCACTCTTACTGAAATATAGGAATTTTCAAGCAATTATAGTTGATATCAACAAAAATTTTAAAATTCTAAATTTTAAAAAATTCGAAATTTTTTCAAAATTCTAAAATTTTTCTTTAAAACCCCTATCAATTATCTTTGCATGTTTTATTACGCACGCAAGTATCTACGAGAATGTTCTCCTAGAAAAAAAAGATCTTATATCATTGAGAGTAAGATTTCCTATAAACATAGGCATCAAATAATTGTTAAATGACTATAGGGAGTATGCGCTCCTAAACATATACATTGGTTTTAAATGAAGTTTAATTCTGCAAAGTTTTTTTCTGATTTGGAAAATATTTTCCTAAGCAGTTGTAACAAAGCAAGATTTTAAAAAGGGTGAGAGGATAAAATTCATCACCTTCAAAATCAAAGTCTACTTTATAAGCGATAACACCAAGTTTGTACCCCATAAAACCACTACAAATTGATCTAATTTTGCTTAAAATTTTGATAGAGCATAATTAATAGGTTGTCTATTTTCCATCATATCTCTTTCAAGGTACGATTTTTGTAATTCCACTCTAACTTGCTACTAATGATTGTAATTTTTCTTGGTATTTGGTTTTCTCAAGAAGACTTTTGGCTACAAACATTTATCTCTAGCTAAATAGTTTGCATAATGTAGGACTTAACTCTTCATACTCCGTATCTTTATGTCTATCTTCCCTTGATTTAATAAATTGATAGTTAAATAAGATATTTTATAACTGTTCATATTATCGACTCATACTTTTGATCTAGAATAACAAATCATAATTATGGGGGTATTTGAAGAGTAGCAAAATATACATATTTTTAGGTAATATTTTAGATAAGTTATAATAAAATATATAATTATTTTATGTACATACCTAAATAAATCATTTATTTTTAATTGTTTAGTTCTAACTTAACTTGTTTTTGTGCCCTTTTTGTATTCCTGCACATTGGGGGCAATTCGGCAAAATTTCCTAAGTCACGCCCCCAGATCACGCCAGTGACCTTGGGCGTGTAACTTTAAAACCAACAATTCTAGTGTTTCGGCAAATTTCGGCTAGCAAGCTAAGTTATGCCCAGGCTACACGCCCGTATTCCATTGGTCACGCCCGTGACATCACCCGTGGCCAAGCAAGAAGTCTAACTGGCATGCCCCGCTAAAGTCTATCTACCACACCCGCACACATGCCAAGCTTATATGCCCGTGACCCATCTGTCACGCCCGTGACCCATCTGTCACGCCCGTGTACTTGTCCAAACCGATCTAGAAGACTCCGAAATTTATATATGCAGATGCCACATCAACAGTACGTCAAGGTTATACGCCCTAGGGGGCATGTGAGGGGGGCGTATACTTCAAATTTTTCGACTATAAATAGATAGACAAGACTGAGGTTTGGAGGAGAACTGGTATAGTTCAATATAGTTGTATATACTTGTTTGGAGTAGTTTTTGAGTGATATTTTCCTAACCTTATTTTGGGTTCCTAGTGTGTAACACTTTTTTAAGTAATAAAATTTTAGTTTTTAAGTAATTTTTCAACTCTTATTGCTTTTAATTTAGTTTTCATTTCTATTGAGACGGAGTGTGTGCGTATTTCGTTTCTTTTTTCGTAATTCTTTTATTACCACCCCATCCCAAATGAGAGGCTAAGAACTTTTTAGCACTTGATTAAGATGGTTAGGACAGATATTATTTCTGTAATTTTATGTCTTTTTATTTTCCTACTACAACTCCCATCCCGGATGAGAGGCTAAGAACTTTTTAGTGCTTGATTAAGATGGGGTAGATGGATATTATTTCTGTGTTTTAAAACCTTACTTTTTAAAAATAGTTTACTTCTTTTTCTACTACCTCCCTCATCCCAAATGAGAATCTAAGAACTTTTTAACACTCGATTGAGATGAGCTTTGGGAAGGATATTAATTCTGCAATTTAAAACCCTGTTTTCTAAATAAATAAAAACTTAAGATTTACCAAAGAATTATATTGAGTGGAACCATACTTATTATAAATGATTTTCATTTTCGTAGTTCGTATCTTATAGTCGAAAGGTTTGTGTACGCGAATTTATCACTCTTACGTAAAGATAAACTACACAACATACTTGATAGAGATGAACGTAAGTCTCTTGAGTTGAACCTTTGAATTGCAGTAGGAGGTCAATAGCAGGGTTCACAACATAAAGCGTGTATTAAAGTATTTTTAATTAAATATGAAAGTTCAGTCAAACTACTTAATATCAGGTGGATGTATCCTCGATAGAGGCACATTCATATTTCAGGAACCTGCATTGTCAAGTAAATTAATTAATAGAAAAGTAGAGTTTTTCTTCAAAATTATGTTCCATAGTAAGTCAAAATCGAGGTCTCTCTACCTTATCTATTTTAAAAAACCTGTGTATTACTGTATTTTTCAGTATTAAAAAATCAAAAACCATAAAATTTTTGGTAAAATAATTGTTTCCTTCTTTAAAGTAGAGTACTCGACACAGATCCACAGAAAAATATAATCTTGATATTAAAAAAATACTATACTATTACTCGATAGGTACGCTTTCCTTAATCACAGTATATAAGTAATAAAAGAGATAGACCACACAAACGCATAATTTACACATCCACCTTAATTGTTAATTTTAACTATCTCTAAAGAAATCATAAATTTACTTATCAATCAGCAACCCCAGCTTCTGTGTCAAACAGATGCTTGTGGATAACGAACGCTCAGTCAATGTCGTATTCATGCCCATCCTTTGTGGAATGCAAATCTTTAAGGGAAAAAACTTCAACCGACCTCAGGACCGGTCTACGTCTTTAACGACAAGCCCATACTGATGGAAATAACAATTACTTTCCTCGTGACACTGGGAGAGTTTCCAAAGCAGGTCACCCACAATGTGCAATTTGTGATATGGAGTCAGAATCCCCTAATAACACGATCTTTGGTCCTCTGCTTCTGACACCATTCAGATATCGTCCATCCCTCACCTTGTGATGAATTTTGTCGCTCCAAAAGTGATTAGAGCTAATTAAGGGAACTAGGAAGCAGTACAATCATTTTATCTAAAGCAGAAGCATCCCAGACAGGGAGCAACCCCACATAATAGCACGACTAGAACCAATGAAGATGTTAAGACACAGTAAGTGAGCAGATCATTAGGATCCTAGAATACACGACACAATGAAAAGCTAGGTATTAGACAGGAGAGCCCAACTATATTATGGCTTCTTTTACCTTACTTTTATCTTTTATTTTATGTATATACCTAAATACACTCACTACTCTAAATCACAAGTTTACACTTGTGTGCAAACAATTTCTTATTTTAATTAAATATGTTCTATTTGCTCCTAACTCTGCCATCGCAGGAACACCTCCTAGGCCACTCCCCTAGACCACGCACTACCCCGTCTCCACATCCCCCGCTTCATGGCTATCTCTTGTCATCCTGCATCTGGTGCTCCACCTCGTTGCTCCAAAACTCCTCAAAGATTGCCTTAAAGAGAAGGGAACGGTCCGGTATATAGTGTATGGAGTCCTTATACTCAACGACCCTAGCAGCCTTAGAATCCTCAGCAGTCCACTCCAGTAAGGAACGCTTCTCCATCTTAGCCTTAAGTGATCCTAACCAAGTATCCTAGCGGGCCACCTATCCATACGTGCTCTCCATATGAACCACAGTCTTCTCCACAATGTACTTCTCTATTTGTAGCTCTGCCAGCGACTGTTTCATCTTCGTCCTTTGCTTAACCTCAATTTACCAGAACCAAGACATGCCACGATCATGCGTCCCCCTCAAGTCAGAAAGGGAGGTCTTTACTCTATGGAACTCCTCTTAAAGTGAAAGGTACGCGTCCTTCAGGCTCATATAATGGTCATTCCACATGAGAGCGATATTGGCCTGAACTTCGATCTGTAAAGAAAATGAAAAAAAGTCAAGCTCCCTACAAGTTTTCATGTGAACAAGAGAAAAAATGTTATACCCAACGCATTATTATCACCTCAAGGGAAGAAGTGATATGTATCACCTTAGCTGGCATCAATGCTAAAGCACCATCGAGAGGAGTCTAGGGGTAGAGAACCTAAGACCTCAACATCAAGCCTGGCAGTCGCAACATCTGCCTTGAAGCTGCAAGGTGCCACCTCGTCAATATCCTTCTTCTAATGGGAAGAAGAGATAGGCGCAAACTCCAAAATGTCGTACTAGAACACCATCTTCTTCTTCCTCTAATGATCTAATAGCTTCACAACAGAATGCTCAGGATCAGTTGAAAGTCCGCACAACAACAGACACTTCTCCTCAATGAACAGAAAATACATAACAAGGGATTCACCAGCGAGTAAAGGTTGGTAAACCTCAGTACTGGCGTGAAATCCCACTCGGGACCTATCACATGATGACAATGTCCAGGAAATGACTTACACAACTCTGGCAGTCCCCATGAGTTCTTTACAAACCTATACAAGGTGTTTCAATTGCGACAGTCCTCCTGATCTTCAAACTCATGCAACCAATTGTTGTGGTGAACCTCCATGCAACCGTCTAAATTAGTATGCACCTTTTACAATTCTTTGAAAAGATCTAGTGAAAACCTTGAACCTTACTCTCGGAAAAAAGCGATCAGGTCTAAGATACACATCATTCTGGCAGGAGTGCACTAAAAGAATAACATGCTGCAATGTCTGAAAATCTCGATCACCTCCTCATATGGTGGGAGTCAAAACAAGGACCTTCGAGATGACTTGCATAGTATCAAGATCCCCATCAAAGGGTTTTATACCTGATCCTCGATCTGTGGAATCTTCACATTTAGTTTGATAGATATCTCATTTTGCTTCCTTCAAAAGCCGACTTACTCAGTGCTGAGCAAAGAACATAGTTATATTGTCCTACTATGCGAGCAACGCCTTGGTGTCAGAAAGGGAAAATACGCATAAGTTTGCGCGGAAGAAATACACCAATTGCCACACAATGCTCATCGAAACACCACGCACAAGTGTACATGCAAGAATACACGCGCACAAGACACACACGTTCCCCTCTGTTGCAACCTACTTTTTCTAAACATTTATATGATATCAGAGTAAGAGAAAAAGCGCATCGTGATGCCATGCCGTATAGGGGACAACTGTAAACTCTCAGGCAATTCCATCTTTTTATTTATTTTCATAAAAAGACTTATATTTTATGTTTAAAAGCATAGTTTTTTTTTTATTTTAAATAAACGTCCTTCGGTTTAGTGGATCAACTAGTCCATAAGAAGGAAAAATATATACACAGTGAAAAATACAATATTTTCTTCACTTGTCCAACATGAGCATGTGGACTCACTAGTATTATAACGCCCCAATTTGAGCTAGACCCCTCACATGCGTTTTGAGTCAAGAGACTTGACTCAGGCACGGGGTGCACAGGTAACAAGCGCCCAGTACATGGACTGGTGGGCTGGATTCGAGTGATACACAATGCATGAAGAGAGCTGGACTTCGAACAATTTCGGCTAAGGGGGAATTTGTCGAGTATCGTCGAATGGTCACAATGTCTTTCAACGAAAGTCGAGTGATACTCAACACATTCGACACATTTGACTTAAGGAATTTTCAGGCATGATTTCGTAGATTATCACAAGATAAACCTGATATATTCGTCGAGTAATGCCCGACAAACCTGGAGGGAAAGACCAGTAGAAAATTCGTCAGATATCGTCAAGGATATCCGATGAAATAGTCGAGTTTGACTTAAACAGTTCAGCAAGATTGGCAAAGGATTCGTCGACTATCATCAAAAGCACCTTAGACAATTCAGGAAGATTTCGTACCGATTCATCGAGTATATAAGATAAATTGGACTTTGAAGATTTTTTACCTATGGAGTCGAGAAGATTCGTTGAATTAAGCTGAGACAATTCTTCGAGACTATACAGGTAAATTCGACGATTCGTCGAGTATGAGGCAGTTACTCAACGAATTTTACTTGGTGAATTTCTCGGCCCAGGCAGGATTTGTTGTCTTATACGTATGGGCTGAACAGGGTTCTTGGGATGAGTGCTGACGGCTTCCTTGGACCGGTCTTTTAAATAGGACTTAATTTAAGTAATAATGGGCGGTCAAATGGGGAGGGGACACGTGGCAGTAGGGCTTAAACCCTAATCCTTGTTATAAAAAGGGGAAATCCGAAAATCCAAGCCATCACTTCCATTATTCTTGCCGAGCCATTACAGTGCAAACTCGATGGAAGCAGAGGAATGACAAGATTGCTGGTGTTGGATTTCTTGGAGGCTGAACTACCCTTCGTGAAGAACGATGCCGCCAAGGAGAGTGACGAGGTCCGTGGCCGGAAATGAGTTGATCTTCCTACCCCATCTCTTGGTGCTAAATCTTTAGTTATGATATAGGATAGATGTTTACTCAAAAGAGTTTAACTTGTGCGTGATGAAGATCTCCTAGGAAAGGACCATGCTAGGACCTCTTCCTAGGGATTTGTTGTCTTCAACCTCTCCTCTCTTCGTTGTGAAGATAGCGGAGTTGGTTTTATGGAGAAGAATGGCCTTGTGAGGGTGAATAAGGGAGGAGGAAGTCTTGTATGTGGTTTTGAACCAATCGATAATGGAAGAAGACGAACCGATATCGTTCGTTTTGGTTTAGGATGCGTGCTGAAATCGTTTCTCTGCATGCAGCAGACTTCGTGTAAATTTTTGAGCATGATACGATCAGATCTAGATCTTGGGCTGAACACAAAAGTTGTATTACTCGGAAAGACTTTTCCAAAGGATGGATACACGTTTTCATATAAGCTTTGTACCTCCAGAAATGCCCAATCGGAGTTTCTATAAGGTGACAACTTATGTGCATGTTGTTTTCCGGTTAGTGAATAATTGGTTTTGGACTAGGTAGAAGAAATGTAGCGAGATGATGTTTAGGTTTGGCTGAGCCTAGTTAGAGGCAACAAGATAAACAAATGGTTTGGAGAAGCCTAAATAAATAAATGATTTGGAGGAATTTAGTGAGCAAAGGGTTTGATAAGATTTGGTAGTACAAATGAAATACTTGTGAAATCTTATATGGATATGCGTGATAATAATCCGATGAATGGCATAGGGTAATTGAATGTGTAACCTATAAATATGTTACCATGCTGGAAGTTATATGTGAAGTATCATCATAATGATTGTGATAAATATTTGTAAGCATAAATGTTTTTGAAAGCTCGATTACAAGGAAGGAAGCGGATGAGGCAAATCTTATGGCCATGGAATACATTAAATTGTGATCTCGAATATTGGGAGGGATAACTAGTATAGTCCACTTCTTAGAGTTATATCTCCCTACGGGTAATAGTGTGAGATTGTATGTTAAAAAAGGTGGCTTGCCACCTGTGTTTATGATTAACCCTTAAGTGCTTGGGAGCACGAGAATGCTAAAGGGTATGAGTGTGTGTGTTTGACCGCACTGGATGGGTATTAATGAAAAGAGACTTCGGGCGGTTGGGCTTGGTCCTCGGTGATCATTCCCAGGGATCCTTCCGTGCAAAGTGGACGTTTGGGCTTGGTCCTCGGTGATCATTCCCAGGGATCCTTCCATGCCAAGTGGACGGTTGGGCTTGGTCCTCGGAGCTCATTCTCAGGGCTCCTTCCGTGTCACGATGAAGTGGAATTGCATATGGTGTCTGTTGACTCGCGGTGTCATTATCCTGGGTTAAGGATTGTGTGGCAGGTCTACGGGCTTGCCAGTCATCACACCGATAGGAGTTGATAGATATTCCTTGGGTGGTTGGGCTTAGTCCTCGAAGCTCATTCTCGGGGCTCCTTCGGTTCCAAGTGGACGGTTGGGCTTGGTCCTGTGGTGATACACTCCTATAGGATCCTTCTGTGCTATACAATAGGCAAGTTTGGGTCGTGTTCTTAGAGCACATCTACCCGAGACCCCTCTGAGCCATTGTACGCATGGAGCTCTGCTATTGTGTTCTTAACATTTAGTCGTACAGAGTCCTATGCTTGGTAGTGTGGATTCCCTCCTAGTAGTGGAGACACCCGCTCTACTATAAACATCTAGCCACGACGGTTGTGTTCTTAGCATGGGTGAGTCATCATGTTGCATTCATAATATTGCATTGCAGTACATTACATAAGATCCTTATAATATAAGTTTGTATGGGCACTCTTATATGATAAGTAACTTTATTGTTAAGCCGATCCTTAAATTATAAATCTGTATGGGCATTTTTATAAGTTAAGTTACATTCCTATTATAGAAGTAGACTTGCTTCGATTGAATGATATGTACTCTTGCTTAATTACTATGATTGAATGATGCTATTACTATTATATATTACTGTTGTTACTACTCATGACTCATACTATACCATATTTTTGTACTTACTACTTATGTAATTATACATATTGTACCATTGATCCTCCTACCTTCCGGTGCCTAAGAGTCGTTGGGGTGAGCGGATATGATAGCTACTAAGCCTTTATGACTAACAGTTGCTACGCCTTCCATTTTAGGAGGAAACCCCGCAGATAGAGCAGCAGCAGCAGGTCATATAGGAGGGAAGCAAGGCCAGGGTGACATGGTCTGATACGATGATACCTTCGTTGTTGTCGGTGACTAATGTGAGTTTATGATACTTATATTGTAGCCCTTTTGGAAAATTGTGTACTCTGATCTTATAGAAGTCGTCATAGCTTCTTATTTTTGTTGTACTTCGTTTGGACTATATACTTGTGTGGATTTGACTTCTGTTTATATTCTTTATGTTAGGTTGGCTTGTATAACATTAGTTTGGTCGGCAGGATAAGCGTCTTATGGTATAGGTTAGCCCATGTGACGCTACCGCAAGCCAACTGTTCTAAGCATAAGACTCCCTCCGGCCCTGCCTTGTGTTCCGAAAGGGGGATCTTGCAAATGGTATCAACTTGCAATGACCCTGAACTAAAGAAGGCCTTGAATAATTGTGCCACCGCCACTCGATTGTTAAGTTTATGGACAACTGACATAGTAGAAGCAGTAGTGTGCCCATGAGTAATTTACACTAAGTATGTCCAGTCGTTATCCTACGATTAGCCAACCTGACCTTAGGTTCTACCTTTATACATGGATCCATACACGCACAGAACAAGTAGTGGGCCCCTTCTGTCCCTACTAATTTTCAACAGTCAGAGATGGGACAGACCCTCACATAAATCTTAGACGCGTTTAGATCCCAGCAGGCCCCGATGTAGTAATAAGCCCCGGGTTCCAACTGGCTGAGTACCTTCTGAGCCCTCTCCCCGCCTGTTTATCATGAGATGGAGTCAGTTGTTTATATTGAGGAGTGGATGGATACTGTGCAAGAGCTAATGGCCGAAATCAGATGTCCAGTCAGTATGGCTGTGACCTTAGCTGTGTCAGTCTTGGAGTCATACGCCAAAAGGTGGTGGAAGTACATCATGGGTTCCACTTTCCAAGGCCGAGTGTACAATGAGATTAGTTGGAGTGAATTTTCTAAATCCTTCTTGGAACATTTCATCCCCTCCACTGCCCGAGATGAGCTTGAAGAAAAGTTCCTGTAGTTTAAGCAAGGATCCAAGTTCGTGACAGAATATCAAAGGGAGTTTCAGCACCTCGCTAGATTTCCTGACTCCTAAAAGATTGATGACCGCGGGTACACAAAACGGTTTTACAAAGTCTTGCGAGATCCCCTATGGAAAGCACTTTTGTTTATAGTAGACACGAGCTTGGAGGAGATAATTGATATGGAGAAAAGGCTGGAGGCAGATCACTTAAGAAGTAGTGAGAGACCCGCCGAAGGTGTGATGGAAGCAGGCCCCGGCTTCAGAAAGAGACATAATGATAGTGGTGGAAAAGGAAATCAAGATGTGGCGGCCGTTTCCACTAGAATTTTAGGATGGAACGTCCGGGCCCGCAGTTAACACTACCTCCAACCTAACAGTTGCAACCTCATCAACAAGCAGAAGGGCAATTCGGATGAATATATTATTAGTGTAACCAATCGGGATACATCCGACGTTATTGCCCACAACTAGGTGGAGATTCTCCCCCTGATTTTCCACCGGCAGCACCGAGAGGAAGAGGACAAGGTCATAGTAGAGGAAAAGGACCATGAGGAAGCAATTCTAGACCCGCTAGAGAGCAGATGTTTGATCTAGACATGACTCAAGAGCAGAACACCTATCTGGTACCCCGGATCGACGAGTTATACGATCAGTTGGTAGGATTGCATTGGTTTTCAAAGTTAGATTTGTGTTCGGATTACTACCAGTTGAAAAATACAAGAGTAAGATATTCAATAGACAGTGTTCATCTTGAGATACAGTTTATACGAGTTCACCGTAATGCCTTTCAGGCTGTCAAATGCCCCTTCCGCATTCATGAGTTTGATGAACATGGTGTTTGAGCCGTATTTGGACGTCTTTGTCATCATCTTAATCGATGACAATCTGGTCTACTCGAAGATAGAAGAGGGAACATGTTGAACACTTGTCTTTAGTTTTGAAGAAATTAAGAGAGCACTCATTATTCGCTAAGTTCAGCAAGTGCGATTTTTTGCTCTGAGAAGTTGCCATTTTGGGCCATGTCATTAGCGATGTTGGATTAGCAGTAGACCCGACCAAGGTGCGTTCCTTGAAGGAGTGGTTGACTTTGAAGTCAGGGACTGATGTACGAAGCTTTCTTGGACATGTTTGTTATTACCGCAAATTTGTGAAGGGATTTTCGAAGATTGCCCTTCCTCTCACCGCTCTAATAAGTAAAGGTGTGGCACATGAGTGGACACCCTAGTGTGAGGCTGCATTTCAAGAACTAAATGATCGACTTACCTCCGCTCCGATCCTAGCTCTTCCATCGGGGAAAGAAGGATTTCAAGTTTACACTGACGCCTCTTATCAAGGGATGGGAGCAGTGTTGATGCAGAATGGACATATGATTGCTTACGATTCGAGACCTTTGAAGAAGCATGAGGTAAATTACGAAGTACATGATTTATAGTTGGGGGTCATGGTGTTTGCCATAATGATTTGGAGACATTATTTCTATGGCGTCCACTGCGATAACTTTTCGGACCATAAAAATTTGAAGAATGTTCATACTCAGAAGAAGTTGAATTTAAGGATGTGGCGGTGGCTAGAATTTTTGTGATTATGAGTTTACATTGAACTACAACCCCGGGAAAGCAAACTCCGTAGCTGATGCATTGAGTAGAAAGGTACCATAGTCGAACCCCGAGTCTCAGATAATAACTATGTAATTAGATCGAGTGCATAAAGAGATGGAGATTATGCTGGTAAGTAAAGATCATTCCGAGACATATACTGAATACCTATCTGCCATGAGCATAGTTTGTGATTTTCGAGATCGAATTCGGGCAGGGCAAGGGAAGAATGTTGCTCTAGCCTCGGTGTTTCAAGCCATAGAAAGAGGATCAGTAGAAGGTTATATGTTAAAAGAAGACCTAATTTATTTCCATGGCAGGCTGTATATTCCCGCAGGCGATGGAATTTGCTAAGATATTTTGAGAGAGGTGCATTGCACCAAGTATTCAGTGCACCCTGGAATTGCTAAAATGTATACTGACTTGATAAAGACCATGTGTTGGCCGGGGATGAAGAGGGATTTCACATACTAATTGACACATTCTGAGACTTGTCAGAAAGTGAAGGTGGAGTGCAAGATCTGTGGTCGATTGTTACAATCATTACCCATTCTGGAGTATAAATTCGAGGATATCTCCATGGACTTCGTTCACAGGCTTCCTCGATCACTATCAGGGAATGACTCAGTTTGGGTGATTGTGGATCGCTTGACCAAAGTCACCAGGTTTACCCAATGAGAAAAGAGACACGTGTGGATGTATTGGTGTGTCTCTTTGTTGAAAAATTTGTATGGTACCATGCGGTGCCTAAGATGATAGTATTAGACCGTGACGGTCATTTTACCTCCAAGAAATGGAAGGAAGTATAAGCGTATATTGGCACCTGCCTCACCTTTTGTACTGCTTTTCATCCTCAGACGGACGGCCAGTCTGAGAGGACCATCAGAACAATGGAAGACCTATTAAGGTTGTGTGTTTTGGATAGAGGAGAGCTGTGGGAAAGTCTCCTACTACTGGTGGAATTTTCATACAACAATAGTCATCAAGCTAGCATCAGGATGACACCTCACGAAGCACTTTATGTAAGGAGGTGTTGAACACCTTTATTATAGGTTCAGGTTGAAGACCCAATGATTTTGGGAATCAAGTATATTGATGACACTGATGCTATGGTTAGATTGATATGTGACCGCATGTAACATCCCGACTTTTATTGGGCCACCAAAACCCTAGTGGGCCCAATAAAATTAACCCGAACCCTTACTCATCGCTCACACTTCGGTGATATGTAACCCTAAGGAGGGTATATGGAGCTAGAAAACTCCAAATTGAGTTATATCAGTTCCTATGGCTCTATATAATCAATACAATTGTATTGGAACTCGTTCCATTAAACTCCGATGTAATATGGTAAGTAGGGTCATTCCTCGTAAAACGTCGCGAAAATTAGAATTTTCGGATAATGACCTAGAGAACTTCGATTTGAGTTCTATAAGTTCCTATTACTTCTCATAGTCAATACGAACCCACTGGAACTTATTGTGTCGCAATTCGACGTCGAACGAAGAATATCAGTAATTTGACTCTTTTAGCGCGTCGCGACGCACAGATTTGGATAATTAGTAAACGAACTCTTATTTGACTCCAATCAGTGGCATTGGACCCGTGTGGTCAATATGAAGTCAACCGTGTACGTTCCGATCAATTTCAGTGACAGATAGTTAACCCGTGGTCAAATAAGGCATAGTGATGCACCGAAAAGTGTGTACACAAAAATTATGACACGACACCCCAACTTTGAACCAACTCCCGATCTCTTGGACCTACTTTGACTTTGACCAGCATGAGGGACCCACCCAAGGGTTGAATTTGGTAAAACCCCTTAAAAACCTAATTTTTTGAATTTTCCAAAAAAGGTGCACACCTCCTCTCCCTTCCGAATTAAAGACTTGGCCCTCCTCACTTCTTGGTCCACCCAAACCAGCAAGTCTTGGTGGATGGGACTTTGGCCAAAAGCCCACCACCTCTCCACCCCATCCTTTTTCCTCTTCTTAAGAACCAAGGCCCAAGGGCCCACCAAACTCCTTCCCCATAGATGGCTGCCACCTAGGTACCCTTGGATGGTGCACTGTGGCCTGATCATGTGAGGGAGAGGGGGAAGAACTCCTCTACTATGGTTAATCCCACACCATCGGTGGGAGGGGGAGAAACTTCCCCATGGACTATAAAAGGCCTTGCCCTCTCTAGCATTTCTCCTCACCAAATAAAATGAGCCAAGAACACCCTTCTAGGAGCTCCAGCTCACCGATAAACTTTCCACCACTCGAGATCCACCACTACCTCCAATGGCGGCTTGGTTGGGACCCTCCCAAGCACCCTCTATACAAGTGGAACCTTCTCCCATCTCCCTTTCAAACCTTATGGACGTCCTGCATGGGCCTCCCGGCGGCCGGAGCACCGCAGTCACCACTTGACCTGTGCTCCAAGTCGGGTAGTGTCCGCAAGAAGCTACCCTCCCAACACTTGTGGTAGTGCTGGGGAAGGTCAAGCCCACCGGGGATACCCCTCCTTTGTGGTGGACGGCAAGGTACCGCCAGGAAAGCGCCGCTCCGACGACACCCGAGAAATAAATAATTATTCTATTTTTACTCCGGCGGCGCGCCGGCCGAGCATGGTTTTGTGGCTGGAATAAACCTCGGAGAGGCAGGGTGGCATAGTGGCGCTGGGAGCAGAGCACTACTACCTTGCTCACGGATTTTTAATTTCTGGCTGCGACAGACAGCCGGACCACTAACTAGAGACTCACCATCCTCCGACGAGTGAATCGGGGGCAGTGCCGGCATCCAGAAGTGACCGGCCAGTAGTGGTAGAGGGCCACCGCATCCTTCTCTGACGAGGAAAGATCACTGCCATTCATCTCACTGGAATGAGATGAACGGCAGTGATTTTCTCATCCCCCCCCCCCGCCACATCTTTTGTACCCCCACAGTGGATCCATATCTAATCCGTCGTGGGGAAGCGCTGGCCAGATCTCATATCTCGCCGCAGGATGAGCCTTGATCTGCTATATGCAGACCAAATTATTAATCTAAACTTTGGATAATTTTTATAAAGAAATGTAGGCTCCTACGGAAAAAAGTCTTGAACATGAAAGTTGTTCACTTTGATAAGGGCTTTCTCCACAAAAAATTGGAGAATTTTTGGAATTGTTTAGGTATTTTTAAAAGCCCATATGAGTTTTAAATGACCCGATTAGAGGCCCAAAATTGATCAAAAAAATTTGAGATAAATTGTGTGCTCACTTTAGGTCTCCCTAAGGGTTGTATTAAACTTTGGAAACCTTGGGAGAAAAATTGGAAGTTTTCCAATTTAATTGAAGCCTACGATCGCGCTTGAAAATTAAAGCGTCTGATTTTCTCGAAATGAAAATTTGTTTGCGCCCATCCTTTTTTGTTTAATAATAGGTTTAAATTATTTTACCAATGGGTGTGTCCGATGAAAATGCCAAGCTCTGAGTATGCTAGGGTTTTTTTGAAACTACTGAGCGCCTCATATCTATCCGTTATAAAGCTCTCGAGTAACTTGGACAAGTTTGGAAAATTAAAAATATGAGCAATTATGCTCGACGAATAATAAAGGTGTAAGCCTTAAATCCTTCAAGTCTGATTAAGTCACAATAATAAATGATGTAACAGAACTAATATCAGACATAAATAATGGGTGAAACCCAAACTAAACCTCTTGAGAACGGAGATGGAACTGAACTAAAACTCCTATGAATGGAGACTGAACTGAAGCCTCCTGAATGGAGTGATTAGACTACTACCCCTTTTCTTTAAGTTTTATTCCAGTCTCGTATTGGTCTAGTTCTTTTAAGTTTAGTTTTTCCATTTCAGCACTCCAGTTTTGTACTTGTCCTATTTATTTTTGTTCAGTTCTTTAATACTATTCCAGTCTCGTACTGGTCACGTTCTTTTCTGTACTTACTTTCAAGTCTTTTCATTCTGTTCAGTACTACTCCAATTTTATACTGGTCTTATTTATTTCAGTTCAGCTCTTTAAGTACTATTACTGTCTCGTCCTGGTCAAGTTCTTTTTAGTACTTATTTTAAGTTCTATTCTTTCAGTTTAGAATCTACTCCAATTTCTTACTAGTCCCAATTTATTTTAGCATTTCAATTCAGCTGATTATACTGACAACGATTTCTATTACCGCACTTCCATTTCTGTAATTTACTATTCTAAAGCACAGGTCCTGCACTGACGGGCGGTGATTTGATAGGTTAAGCCTTAGTTAGGGATAATGGGAGTCGAGATGTTCCTCTTGAGTTAGGCCCAAATAAGCTCTACCGCGCTCCTTGTCAAAAGTCGAGCTAAGTGTCGTTTGCCCGAAATATTTAAGGCATAGTAGGGAAAACCGCTGGGAACCTGGCACATACTAACAAACTATCTTATATGTTTGCTTGTAAATTGTTTGCGGTAAATTGTGGCTTGTCAGTAACTTCCACATACCGATCGTGCTGGTGCTAGAAGTTCGACGACTCAAGGCGACAGGGATTTGAGTACCATGGGTGACCGACCATTATGTTTTTTCCCCATTGGGTTTCCTCCGCTGGTCGGCAAAAATGTTGAATCGCTGGATGTCCCTCACATCTAAGAGTACAAGAAGTTGTACGTTGAGGCCTTGGTTGTGCAGTACGACCACCATCAAAAGTGGCAGGACTGGACACTATCACCGACATCCATATCGGTGAGGCCCGCGGGGCTCGCTACCCTGCTTGAAGGGAAGCGGTCCATACTATGTCGACATAGGGTATTGTGCGCGGATGTGAATGCATGCGATTGTGTGCGGCTGTGAGTGCCTGCGATTGTGCGTTACTTTGAATACCTGCGATGTGTGCGTGACTTTGAAAGCCTGCGATGTGTGCGCAGCTTGAAGGCTTGCAGAGTTCGTTCACTTTTTGTATTCCTACTGTGTTGCTGCGCTAGTGGAGCCAAAATTATAAGTGACGTAAATTAGTTCTGTTAGTCCAGTTATATCATGTTAAAAATCTTTTCATTTCTCCTAACCTACTTATAAAATGTTATGCTAACCCTCTCATGCTTCGGTTATTTTATTTTTTTGGGTGCGTGCGCTCGTCCCCAGGATATGGATCCAGGAGGAGATTTTATTCCACTAAGCGCTGTGACTAATGGTTATCTTAGTAACCATTCACAGGAGATGGAGCACTGTAGGGATCAGTCACAGCAGGACGACACTCCAGCTGATAGGACTACCCGAGCAGATGCACCCCCATTATCTCCTGAGTTTCGAGACATGAGTAAAGGGCAGAGTTGAGAGAGAGAGGAGTTGCAAGTTGTAGTACTATTATGGCCTACAAGCTCTATGTATAAACAGTGGATATGACCTTATATGATTTTTATTAAATATATATTGTTATATATATTTATTGTGGTTTCCTGTTAATGCTTCCACAATAATCTTTGATGTTATTGAGTATTGTGATTCAATCCGAGCAAGGAGTCCAACTAGTGCTCAGTAGTGTAGGGTGTTACCCCTTAAGGGGAACTGAGTGGACATCTTAGGTAAGTAAGATCCCCTCCCGCCTGACTCAGGCAAAGGTTGGGGGACCTTACAAATGGATCAGAGCGATTATGATCATTAATTATGGAGCAGTCTCAGGATACCTTCGTGATGAGTTGTAAATATACCTATATTTTCGTATTTTATTTAAGTCATTTTTGTTTATTTTTATATTTTTTTAGTTTATTTTCTTTTAATAAATTGTTTCTTTTTTGTAATTTTTATTTTTCTAACTTAGTTTTTTGTTTCCTGAATTTTTCCAGAAAAATAATTTTCGGCCTTGTCACGCCCGTGTCACCCCCCGACACGGGCGTGTCAGGCTCTCAAACGCAACCACAGTCAAAACGAACAATTTCAATGTTCCGAGCCCGACATGCCCCCGTCACGCCCGTGTCCAAGCCTCGTCACTCACGCCCCGTGTCGATGTCGGCACGCAAACTCTCCGTCAACCGTCAACGCTGCCGACATCAGATGCCAGCTGTCCGGGTCACGCCCCCCTGTCACGCCGGTGACCTAGGGCGTGACCAACCCGAATTTTTGCCTATATAAAGGCAGCTACTGTATGCAATTCTGGTCTCCTTTTTTGGCCACTTTACTTAGATGTTATGCTGCCCAAATGACTTCTAATGTTATGTAAGAGAATTTTCTCCCCCCTCCCTTAGTTTGTAATAGCATTTTATTTTATAAAAATAGTTCATTTTCTCTCCTTCTTAGCATGAATCTCATTTGGTTGCGCCCTAACTTAAGTAATTTTTCGTTCCCTTTTTCGTGCTTTTTATGTTTTCATCTTTTTTTATAGCTTTTATAACTCGTTCAGTTAGGATTTTATCGCACTTTCTAGCCGTTGTAATGCCCATTTTATTTTCATATTCCGCACCCGTTTAGCTTCAGTTTATTTTTATTTGCACTTTTTATGCATTTCTACGCATTCTAGCGGTAGAAATGCACTTGTTTTAATTTTTCGCCAACTTCCATTTTGCGTTTATTTGCAAAACTTTTCGCTCCGTTTAATTTTTATTTTCTCTTTTTATGCATTTCTACCGCATTCTAGCGGTAGAAATGCAGTCGTTTTAATTTTCAGTCACTTGCTTTTTTTATTTTTGCAAGAGTGCTGCGTGTATGAGCTAGATTTTATTGCTTCATTTCAATTTCTGTAGAGTGTGTGCGTATGCATTTATTTCCGCCTACTCGTTAAGAGTTAAATGGCGCTCTGCTTTCATTTTCCGCCCACTCGTTTGAGTGGGACTTGTCTTTTTTTACTGCTTTCATTTTCTTCCTACTCACTTGAGTAGGATAACCTTGGGTGTGTGTGTGTGTTTACTTTTCTGTAGAGTGCGTGTGTGTGATTTTACTTTCCTGTAGAGTGCGTGCGTGTATGAGTAAAAAATTTACCCCCGCCCACTCGCTCGAGCCGGGATTCGCATTTACTGCTTTCTTCAGTCCTACTCGTTTGAGTAGGACTTGCAATTTACTGCTTTCTTACTGCTTCTTTACAGTTTTCTTTAATGCTTTCTAGTGTAAGTGTCCCCATTCCGATGAGTGGCTAACCGCCCTTAGCCCTCAATATCGAAGAGCATTGGGACAGATAAAGCAGCTTTAAATAATTAAAGGTCCTGTTTTCTATTTAATTAAATTTCTTAAGGTTTGCCCTGGGTTAACGACGCGTAGGACCGCATATCGATGTGCGGGCCCTATTTCCGTTATCCATACGCAACGCCGAGAGGCCGCACGTATGGACCGATCACCCTTGGGTAAAGAGAGCTCCGCGCTAACCCTCGAGAGAGGAGGCGCGTGACTCTACCGGATTGGGTTCCCCACCCAATAGCGGGGTTCTCAGCGTAATGCGGGCGTTAAGAGGAATCCTTCGTCGGTCTTAGCGATCGGTCGAATAGTCTTAGCGTTCAGGTGAGCGATAGTCCTAGAAGATAAGTGAGCTCATTCCTTTGGAACCTCCACGGCCGAGTCTCCGCCTTAATTAATTTGAAAGTTAGGATCTCTTTTTATTAAAAGTTATTTTAGTTCAATTCTCTTTTTGATAGCGTCGCGCTATGTTGGTCATCGGACTTCCGCACCTATTTACTGCATTTTCCTGCTTTCTTTTATGCTTATATTTATTATGCTTTTTATATAATTTTTATGCCATTTTCCTTTTTCATATAAAACCACAAAAATTATCGGTAGAATAATAGGATTTCAGGGAAAGAGTAGATCTAGCTAAGCCGGCCCCGAGAACAATACGACCCCGATATTCCACACCGGAATATCCTGTACTACACGCGATAGGTGCACTTGCCTCCCTCTCGTTAAAACTCGGTTTCTAAAATAACAAAACGCTCTTCTTTTTATAAATAAAACCTCCACATTCACACCTAAATAAGAGCCGGCGTTTTAACCATCAAGTTTTTGGCGCCGTTGCCGGGGAATTATCGTCTTACTATTTTGAATTCCTGAATCCTATTAATTTTACCCTTTATTTCTACTAATATATATATACAAGCAGTCGTGCACGGGGGACCCCGTGCGGGCAACATTTGTCATGGGCGCGACATTTGTAGTGAGTGCGACATATGTTGTGGGCGCGACATATGTCAGGGGGCGATATTCGTCGTGGGGCGACATTCGTCGTGGGTGACAACATTGGTCGTGGACAGCGACATTGGTGTGGGTGACGACATTGGTCGTGGGCGGCGACATTGGTCGTGGGCAGTGAAATTAGTTGTGTGGGGGAATATTTGTCATGAGCGCAACATTCGGCGGGAAAGGCGACATTCGTCATGAAAGGAGACATTTGGCGGGGGAGGAGAACATCGGTCAGGGGAGGTGATATTGGCCGGGTGTGACAACATTGATCATGAGTAACATTGTTCGGGGGTGGTGACATTGGCCGGGGGTGACAACGTTGGTCATGGGAGGCGACACTGTCGTGGGGGAAACATTTGTCGTGTGGGGCGACATTTGTTGTGCTGGGCGACAGTTGTCGTGGGTGGGGGGGGGGGGATATTTGTCTCAAAATGCCATTGTCGAGGGCGACAACATTTGTCGTGGAGGCCGACATTTGTCGTGGGGGTAACATTTGTTGTGTGAGTGATATTTGTCGCGGGGGTGACTTTTGTTATTTAGTCGACATTTGTCGTGGGAGGAGCCAATTGTCGTGGAGCGACATCTGTCGTGGGCGGTGACATTGGTCGTGCATTACAGTTATTGCAACATGAGACCATATTCTGAACATAATACTAAGTTTTGAGAATTTATTTTATAAATGTTAAAAAAGAGTTTCCAAGATTAAAAAAAACAATTTATCAGTATACATCCTAATACATTACTATAGATATAGGATGAAAATTGTGCTCATCACTGCCAAATATATCATAAATTCCTACAGACATTGAAGAACTCACTTGACATTACGGCTAGTACTTCTTAGACTCCCTTCAAGGCCTAAGAAAGGTTATAAAATAACAAATTCTCCTCGTTCAAATTCCAGCCTCATAGTGAGAAAGATCTCTAATAACTGATAAGCCAAAGCATATTTTTCATCATTCTCCAATTGAGCAATAGCAGGCATATCTGGCAAGTCACACTGCAGGTAAAATCACAAACACAAAATTTGTTAGTTATTAGAATCACACTGCTGATACCTTTTATTATCCCTCAAAATGTTTGATATGGTCAAAAAAAGATCTCTCTGGTCATCTTTTCCAATATTCTATTCTTGTAGAAATTGATCCATCATTTTAAATGAAGGTATGATGCTTTTTGTCACTTTCCCATTGACTGCCAAATTCAGTGCCTTTATGTAAACAAAGAACCCAGGGTGCGCGGATCCTCTAATAGATTGTACAAACTGAATAAACTGCATGAAGATTGAAGAATGTAGCACCCTTAAAATACTCCTAACAGGAAATTACAATCATTCATTCATCAATCCCCTAATACAATACTCCTAACAGGAAATCTATAGCACACTTAAAATTCACTAACTACTCTCAATCTCACGGCAGCACTCCACCGGGAAAAGAATAAAGGGGTGCGGGGGCAGGGGTCACACTTGGCGGAGGATTGGGGCAAGCTGGATGGTGGAATGCTACCAAATAACCTAAAAAAGATGATTGGAAGAGAGATTTGTTGGGGGTATATTGGGATTTGTTCGGCAAATGAATTTCTGCAAAATCACATACCGGATCTTTTTAGATTAAATTTATCGTGAAAAGGACATATCTAGGAAACCAGAGGGGGATAATAATTATGGGAACAAAAGATTTAGCGCATCACCGCAAAGAAGCATTCACCGCAAAGAACAATCCCTATTTTATGCATCAAACCCGCACCAATGAAGCTGTAATTTTTATGCATGAATCATATTACTATGTGGAATCAGATTACTATGTGGAAACAGATAATATTCAACCTATATGACTATGTATGGTAATTAACAAAATCAGATTACCCAATTCTTAATTGCCCAATTATTTTCAATTTCTATTCGTCAGCATTAATTGTCTTTTTGAACCAAAAGTAACCTTACAACAACAATAACCACAAACATCATGACAAAAAAACAACACTCAAGCCTTTATAGAAAACAAAAGGAAAAGGAAAATTACCCAATGCATAATCTTGTGAATGAAAATAAAAAAAAGGGCGCCAGGTTATTACCTCTGAGCCTTTATGATTCCTTAATCTCCCAATCAAATAAAGTCCCAGCAAATCCCTCTTTGCCCTGATGCTTCCAACAAAGATCACAGCTTAAAAGAAATTATCTCCGATCTACACCCTAAAAGCAAAGTCTAAGAATGAGAGCCTAGGTTGAAATGATTATACTCTGCTACATCCTTATACACATATAGCTCACAAATTTGCCAGCCATTAGATCAATGCTTTTTCCATCTTCTCATTTTTTTTCTCCCATTCCGTCTTTGATTTCAATTATCCCCAAAAATCCAAAAAAAACTGCTTGGAAATATTTACCCAAAAATGCTAATCATGGGCTGATTGGCATTCTAAAACATCATGGGATGATTAGCTCCTTCCTTATAGAATGCCAATCAGGAATCAGCCCATGTTACCGGGAGAGAATGTGGAGCGCCAGGTTGTAACGGTGGAGGAGCATGTCGAAATCTATCTGAGTCGCTGTGGAGGAGGAGCTCTTGAGGAGGGCATCTTTGTCGAGGAATCACAGCAAGATGGAAATCTGAAAAAGATAAATTGTTAATAAATGGTGAATTTTTTTTAAGAAAATTGGTATAAATTCAACGCATTCCATCTAATTAATGGAGTTGTGGATGGATATCTTCTCCTGACTATTTGCTGGCATGAAAAGAAGTTGTTAGCAGGAGTAAATAGGGTTCGCCATCATCTCATCGAAAACAGGAGAGTCGAAAAAAACTTCAAACAAAGAAGCACTTAGTGAAACACACATGCAAAACCATCTTGTCTTTGTTGAAGCTCCGTTGAGATCTGGGATTACGTTGCAAGTGATCCTTCCTCCAGTCTTCAAGCATAACAGCACAGCCTACCGTCGTCTATATGAGCATTCGGCGCAGGTTTTTGGCACAGGTTGACCATGATCGATGCCATGGATGATCGTTGGAGTCGAGCGTCGGACGGGAACTGGAGAGGTAGGGCGAGAGGAAGAGCGGGGCTCGAGGGGAGGCCAAGCGGAAATCAAGATGTGGAGAGGCAAGAATGGCGATGAGGAATGTCAGATCGGGAGGAAGAAGCAAAAATGCGGGATTTTGAGGCCATGGAATAGTGCTGGCTTCGAAGAAATGACGGAAAAGTTCAGCATCTTTCCAAAAAAATGAGTGTAGGAGGGTAGTATGGTCCAAAAAAGTTACACCATTTGGAGGGTATTATAGTCCAGAAAATGTTACACCAAGCCCCTTTTCTCCTTCCTTATAGTATAAAGATATATATATAATATATATATATATATATATTTTCATCAAACAAAAAAATTTAATATTAATAATAATAATAATAGCATTATTAATATTAATAATAAATACTTAAACAAAAAAATCAAAAAAATAAAAATTTAAAAGCTTTAAACAAAAAAAAAATCAGAAAAATTTTAAAACTTAAAAAATCAAAAACTTAAAAAACTTAAAAACTTAAAAACTTATAAAAATTAAAAATTTAAAAACTTAAAAATAAAAAAAAATGATTATGATTTTTTTTTCTTTTCATCAAAAAATCAAAAAATTCAAAAACTATATTTTTCTTCTTTATTTTATTTTGTCTTTATCTTATTTTCTTTTTTTTCATTTTATTTTTCAAAAAAAAAACTTAAACTTAACAAAAAAAAAAAAAAAAATCTAAAATTCAAAAAAAAAAGCTAAGAAAATTTTTTATAAAACAAAAAAAAATTTAAATTAAGTATTTATTTTGTCGTTTCGGCGCGCTTCACATTTGTGAGCGCTAGGGGATCGCATATCGGTCGCGCTCCTAGCTAAGACGTTAGCTTACGAGTCACACTCACTTGCACCCCCTATCACCCGCACCATTTTCGCCGAATTTTTCTTTTTCGTTTTTTATATTATATTTTTGCTATTTTTCTTTAACTTTTGCAGGGTCAAACTTAACGGGCTTCCCCGAACGCGGTTTAGGGAAGATTTCTAAACCCCTGTTTTTACCTTTTTTGTACATATTTATTTATATATCTATCTCGTTCCTCATACTTAGTGCAACATTGGGGATAATGTTGGACTTAAGTATGGGGGGGGGTTTCCTATTTTCTGTCCTTTTATTTCAAGAACTAAATAAAAATTCAAAAAAAATTGCAAAAATTAAAAATTTCAAAAAATATTTTCATCCTTTAAATAATAATAATTATAATAATAAAATTTTTTTTTTCAAAAAATGAATCATCGCTCCGCGACGTTCGACTCATCGAACCAACCACAAATAAGAGTCTGTTCGCGGGCGATCCTTTTTATTTTGTAAATATTTTTGTAAATATTCTCGTCTCTTTCCTCTTTTCTTTCCTTTCTTGTAAAAATTTCTCTCCTCTTGTAAATATTTCCGAAAAATAAAAAATTCAAAAAATTTATATAACTCAAAAAACTCAAAAATTTGCATAACCTTTAAAAATTTCCAAAAAAATGATAAAAACACCAAAATATGAAAAAATTAGAAAAAACTCATAAAAATCAAAAAAAAATTATTTTGTAATAAATAATTTGAATACCTTAATTCTTAACCTCTTTGCTCTCCAAAATAATCGTTTCGAGTTTATTTATAAGCGAATTTTAATTAATTCTTTATTTACTATTCGTTTATTAATTGTAGCTCGATAGACTTAAATTTCTGGGGTTAAGATTTTAAAGAATTTTTTATGGCTTTTTCTTATTATAGGGAACTTGTTTTTCTCATTTTCACTTCTTATTTTTTGAAATAAAGCACGTTTTTATGTTAGAAAATAACATTCATGGATTTTATATTATTTCTACTTATGCTTTTAGAAACGTAGGAACGTTCAAATTAAAAAAGTTGCTCTCGAAATTTTTTATTAAACTCTAGTTTTCTTTTAGAAATTTATCCCTTCCAGTTTTTTTTTTTTTCATGCCTTACTTGGTATGATTCTCCACTCACCCTTAAAAGATCTTATGTCAATGGGATAAGATTTCGTCCCGCAAACATAGGCACCCAATAATTAAAAAGATTATATGCTACGGAGTAAGAGGATAAAATTAATTACTCCTATACATATACATTGGGTTTATTATTTTTTTTTTATGAAGAAAGAAAGAGAAAAAATTATAAGTTAGGAAAATAAGATTTCATTTTCCTAATTATTCAAAAAAATTATTATGGAGGTTCGAGAAAAAATTACCTCGCCTCAAAAATCCAAGCCTTCTTCATATACGCCAAACCACTTAGCATATTTTTCATGATTCTAGAATTAATCTAAAACTTTTTGAGAGCATAATTTTTAACTTGAATTATTTCCTATCAATTTCTTTTTAGCTAAAGTTTTTTTTTTCGATAATTCCAATCCATTTTTGTTAAACTAACAAAAATAATTTTCGCTTTCTTTTTCCATTTAGAAGTATTTTTTTGAAACAGTTCCTCTATTTTAACATTTTCATAAGTTAAGATTTAATTCCGAGACCCCGGAAATTTATTTCGATCTTTCGTACAATTAACTTAAGCGTTAGTTAAATTTAGGATTCTTTTTAATTCCTTATAGGTTCATCTCCAACTTTTGCTCTGGAATAGCAAAAGCTTAAGTATGGGGGTATTTGATGAGTTGTAAATATACCTATATTTTCGTATTTTATTTAAGTCATTTTTGTTTATTTTTATATTTTTTTAGTTTATTTTCTTTAATAAATTGTTTCTTTTTTGTAATTTTTTATTTTTCTAACTTAGTTTTTTGTTTCCTGAATTTTTCCAGAAAAATAATTTTCGGCCTTGTCACGCCCGTGTCACCCCCCGACACGGGCGTGTCAGGCTCTCAAACGCAACCAGCAGTCAAAACGAACAATTTCAATGTTCCGAGCCCGACACGCCCCCGTCACGCCCGTGTCCAAGCCTCGTCACGCCCGTGTCGATGTCGGCACGCAACTCTCCGTCAACCGTCAACGCTGCCGACATCGGATGCCAGCTGTCCGGGTCACGCCCCCCTGTCACGCCCGTGACCTAGGGCGTGACCAACCCGAATTTTTGCCTATATAAAGGCAGCTGCTGTATGCAATTCTGGTCTCCTTTTTTGGCCACTTTACTTAGATGTTATGCTGCCCAAATGACTTCTAATGTTATGTAAGAGAATTTTCTCCCCCTCCCTTAGTTTGTAATAGCATTTTATTTTATAAAAATAGTTCATTTTCTCTCCTTCTTAGCATGAATCTCATTTGGTTGCGCCCTAACTTAAGTAATTTTTCGTTCCCTTTTTCGTGCTTTTTATGTTTTCATCTTTTTTATAGCTTTTATAACTCGTTCAGTTAGGATTTTATCGCACTTTCTAGCCGTTGTAATGCCCATTTTATTTTCATATTCCGCACCCGTTTAGCTTCAGTTTATTTTTATTTGCACTTTTTATGCATTTCTACCGCATTCTAGCGGTAGAAATGCACTTGTTTTAATTTTTCGCCAACTTCCATTTTGCGTTTATTTGCAAAACTTTTCGCTCCGTTTAATTTTTATTTTCTCTTTTTATGCATTTCTACCGCATTCTAGCGGTAGAAATGCAGTCGTTTTAATTTTTCAGTCACTTTGCTTTTTCTTATTTTTGCAAGAGTGCGTGCGTGTATGAGCTAGATTTTATTGCTTCATTTCAATTTCTGTAGAGTGTGTGCGTATGCATTTATTTCCGCCTACTCATTAAGAGTTAAATGGCGCTCTGCTTTCATTTTCCGCCCACTCGTTTGAGTGGGACTTGTCTTTTTTTACTGCTTTCATTTTCTTCCTACTCACTTGAGTAGGATAACCTTGGGTGTGTGTGTGTGTTTACTTTTCTGTAGAGTGCGTGTGTGTGATTTTACTTTCCTGTAGAGTGCGTGCGTGTATGAGTATAAATTTACCCCCGCCCACTCGCTCGAGCCGGGATTCGCATTTACTGCTTTCTTCAGTCCTACTCGTTTGAGTAGGACTTGCAATTTACTGCTTTCTTACTGCTTTCTTTACAGTTTTCTTTAATGCTTTCTAGTGTAAGTGTCCCCATTCCGATGAGTGGCTAACCGCCCTTAGCCCTCAATATCGAAGAGCATTGGGACAGATAAAGCAGCTTTAAATAATTAAAGGTCCTGTTTTCTATTTAATTAAATTTCTTAATGTTTGCCCTGGGTTAACGACGCGTAGGACCGCATATCGATGTGCGGGCCCTATTTCCGTTATCCATACGCAACGCCGAGAGGCCGCACGTATGGACTGATCACCCTTGGGTAAAGAGAGCTCCGCGCTAACCCTCGAGAGAGGAGGCGCGTGACTCTACCGGATTGGGTTCCCCACCCAATAGCGGGGTTCTCAGCGTAATGCGGGCGTTAAGAGGAATCCTTCGTCGGTCTAGCGATCGGTCGAATAGTCTTAGCGTTCAGGTGAGCGATAGTCCTAGAGATAAGTGAGCTCATTCCTTTGGAACCTCCACGGCCGAGTCTCCGCCTTAATTAATTTGAAAGTTAGGATCTCTTTTTATTAAAAGTTATTTTAGTTCAATTCTCTTTTTGATAGCGTCGCGCTAAGTTGGTCATCGGACTTCCGCACCTATTTACTGCATTTTTCCTGCTTTCTTTTTATGCTTATTATTATTATGCTTTTTATATAATTTTTATGCCATTTTCCTTTTTCATATAAAACCCACAAAAATTATCGGTAGAATAATAGGATTTCAGGGAAAGAGTAGATCTAGCTAAGCCGGCCCCGAGAACAATACGACCCCGATATTCCACACCGGAATATCCTGTACTACACGCGATAGGTGCACTTGCCTCCCTCTCGTTAAAACTCAGTTTCTAAAATAACAAAACGCTCTTCTTTTTATAAATAAAACCTCCACATTCACACCTAAATAAGAGCCGGCGTTTTAACCATCACTTCGTCCCTTGCTTCCTTCCATGGTTTGGGATGAACCATGCTGTAGAGGCCTACTAGTCCCAAGTGTAGAGGCTTAGGGATTATGGACTATGTGATAGTACACCCACGATCCTTTGTTTTCGCTTTATTAGTCTTTTGTAAATTTCCCCTATTTTTGCAAAATACTGACACTTCTTTCCTGTTACTTCTCTAGATACTGGAATCCAGTAATGGGAGATCCTCCTCCAGAGGATATGTCTCTGCCACCCCACCTCTAGACACAGTTGCTCCTGCAGTGTACCATTCCCTAAGACAAACTTGGGGAATATGTTGACAACTACTTTAGCGACGTTCCGGATGGCTTTGGCATATCCACCACAGTAATTGGTGGTACCCACTGACTTACTAACGACCTTCCAGGGGCTAAGGCCTCCTACCTTAAGAGGCACAGAGACTTACATACAGGTAGAGGAGTGGGTTGAGCGTGTAGAGGAGCTGTTGGTAGGAATGATGTGCCCAGCAGTAGCTGCAGTGTCACTAGTTGTGACCTTGTAAAAGGCTATACTAGAGACTGGTGGTAAGCGGCCAGCCGCTCGACATTGTACGGAAACTGTTAAGCACGATCCTGGGGGGGGGAGTTCTCAGAGGCTTTTCTGGAGCATTTCATCTTGGATGCCTACAGAGCTTCACTGCAGGAGAGGTTCTTGCACATCCAACAAGGTAATCGAATGGTGCTAGACTACGAGAGAGAGAGTTTACCCACCTAGCACGTTTTGCTTGGAACTTAACTGCCACAGACAGAGATAGAGATGCTTTCTTCTACCGGGACTTACGAGATGGCCTGAGACGGGCCTTGATTATGATATACCAGTCCACCTTCCACACCATAACGACTCACACCATGGCATTAGAGTTCGATCAGAGGATGGTGGCCCAGCAGCGTCGAGGACAGGTTGAGGTCCCTAGAGGTTAGGGATGATATAGAGGAGTTGTTCCCTATTGAAAAGAGAGAGACTGTAGAAAGAGACAACACAGACAACTATATAGGCGCCCACCAGCACCACCAGTACCCCCAACAAGAGTCCAGGCCTGCTCCAGTACCACAGCCAACGTCAATAGCTCAATGAGATGTTCCCTTTGCTAGGAACAGCTTCCTATGCCAGCATCCAGGACACATGAGGGATTTTTTCCCGCAGACGGCGGGAAGGTCAAGATTTGGAGATGTTCAGGGAGGACAGGATGCACGAGGGCAGGGACAGAGAGGCCACAGAGGTAAAGCTGGCAGGAGAGGTCAGTTGGGCCGAGTAGCACCCTTGGAGGCTTACGCCTTAGATCTCTAGCACCGACCGGCCCCTGATGTATTGATATGTATATATCTTAGATGCTGGAGATATGACAGATGTTACTACCTATCTAATCCCTACTTCTTCAAGACTACTTTTGGTAGAAGGATACCCCGCAAAAACTCCCTTTGATACTAGAGCAGGACACTCCTTTGTATCTCAGGACTTTGTTATATATAAAGAAAAGGTCATCCGCTCGACTGGACTGTCTATATGGATTTGTCTACCAAACAGATCGAATATGACGTCTATGGAAAAAAGTTTATTCCAGGCTATGATAAGGGACGTAGTATTCGAAATTTATACGACGATCCTAGCAATAACCAGATTCGACCTAATACTGGGAATGGATTGGCTGGCCGAGCGTAAGGCCCAAATAAACTGTTCAACCTAAGAGGTCAAGCTTCAGAACCAAACAGACAAGTCATTACGCTGACAGGTATACCCTTCGTCTTTCGTATTATTTTGACTTCCGCTCAAACTGTGAGGTCAGTCCGGCAGAAAGATGATGCATTTCTTATATACTTCAAAATGGAGAATAAGAATCAAGTACTCGTCGAGGGGCTGATGGTACATGATTTTCAAGATGTGTTTTCGGAGTCCCTCCCAGGTTTGCTCCCATAGCGATAAGTCGATTTCCATATCGAGCTTATGTCCGGAGCTCGATTAGTGTCCCGAGAGCCTTACCAGATGGCCCCTAAGGAATTGGCTAAGTTGAAGATCCAACTTCAAGAATTGATATATACGGGATTTGTCCACCCAAGTTCCTCGCTCTGGGGAGCCCCTGTGTTATTCATAAAGAAGGACGGGACGTTGGGCTTATGAATAGACTACAAGGAGCTAAACAAGCTTACTATACGAAATACATATCCACTTCTAAGGATTGACGAGTTATTCGAACAAAGCATCCGTATTCTCGAAGATGGACCTATGATATTGCAATTATCAGCTTCGGGTCCGGGAGGAGGATATCCCCAAAGTTGTCTTTAGTTCCAGCTATGGACTACATGAGTTTATAGTAATGCTATTTGGGCACACCAATGCCCCCTCCACCTTTATAGCTCTGATAAATATGGTGTTCGAATCTTTTCTAGATATTTTTGTGACTATCTTCATCGACGACATTTTGATCTACTCAAAAACCTAGGCCGATCATTTTAGACATCTGCGGATGGTGTTACTTAAACTTCGGGAGCACTCTCTGTTTGCCAAGTTTAGTAAGTGCAAATTCTGGTTAGAAGAAGTTGGATTTTTGGGGCATACTATCAACATAAATGGTGTGGCAGTGGACCAAGTCAAAGTCCAAGGAGTTTAGAACTGGCCGCCGCTTAAGTCAGCAGTGGATATTCGAAGTTTTCTCGGTCTTGCCGGTTACTACACGAAATTTGTAGAAGGGTTCCATAAAATTGCGATACCTCTCACCTCCCTCACAAGGAAATATGTTATATTCTGGTGGATTCCAGAATGCGAGGCTACGTTCGTAGAGCTAAAGAAACGGCTAACCTCTTCCCCGATCCTTACGATCGCTTCAGGAATCGAAGGATTTCAGATATATACAGTTGCATCCCTGAAAGGATTAGGAGATATTTTAATGTAGCACGGTAAGGTAGTGGCATATGCTTCTCGCCAGCTAAAGCCACATTAAATGAACTACGTAGCCCATAACTTGGAGTTTGGCGCCGTCATCTTTGCCCTCAAGATTTGGAGTCACTACCTATACAGAGTAAGGTACGAAATCTTCTCTGACCATAAGAGCCTCAAATACATCCTTACCCAGAAAGAGTTGAACCTCCGACAACATCGGTGGATGGAATTTCTATGTGATTATGACTTCGCTCTCAAGTAACTCCCCAGGAAGGCCAATAGTATGGCTGATGCACTGAGCCTCCAGGCCTCAAAAACCAGATATTGGATTGAGCAAATTCCAAGAGAATGATTGCAGTCTTCGATAGATTTGGAGATTATTCTTGTTGCTCATGGAGATCCAGAAGGACACCAAGCATAGCTTTATTAGATGAAAAACTAGTGCGATATCCGAGATCGAATACGAGAAGCCCGGAAGATCGATCCGGAGGTGGCTCCAATAATCCAGTCCCTACAAGACGGAGCAGAAGAAGAGTATAATCTGCATGATGGGATCTTGCAGTTCATACACCATATATTTATTCTCTCTACCGGAGGAATCCTAGATGAAATCCTTCGAGAAGCACACCTGTCAATGTATTATATTCATCCTAGTGTAGTTAAGATGTATGTTGAGCTACATAGGACCATTTATTGGCCCGGAATTAAGAGACACACCACAAACATTGTGGATTAGTGTCAGACTTGCCAAAGGGTTAAGACTGAATATCGCAACCCTCAAGGTCTGCTGCAGCCCCTGCCGATAGTAGAATGGAAATTTGAGGATATTTCCATGGATTTCATTCATGGCTTACCCTGATCCCATACGGGAAATGACTCCATATGGGTCTTCGTAGATCGTCTTACCAAAGTGGAATGGTTCATTCAAAACTGGCATGGAGACGGAGTTGACATCCTAGCTAGGTTGTTCATAGAACAAGTAGTCGGATTCCACGGAGTACCAAAGTCCACTGTGTAGAATCGTGATGGATGTTTCATATCCAAGGAGTGGGGGCAGGTGCATGAATACTTGGGGACCTAGTTGGCTTTCCTCACCGTCTTCTATCCTCGGAGAGATGGGCAGACGGAAAGGACAAATTGGACAATGGAGGATCTACTCCGACTTTGCATAGTAGAGCACAACGAGCCATGGGAATAGTTGCTGCCTTTAGTTGAGTTTTCATATAATAACAGCTATCAGGCCAGCATCAAGATGACCCCATACGAGGCATTGTTCGTATGGCGTTGTCAAACTCTACCGATATGGGCTCAAGATGAGGACACAGAAACTTAAGGAGTGGCTTATATTGACGATACTATGGCAGCGATACGGTTAATCCAGGAGATAATGTGGGAAGCACAGAGTCGAGAAGCCAAATATTATGATGCACGTCACCGACCGGTGGATTTTTGCATAGGAGAAATGGTGTTCTTAAAAATTATGCCCAAGCATGGTATCTCCCGGTTGAGGAAATAGAAAAATCTAGATCCCCGCTACTTTGGTCCCTATCATGTGATAGAGTGTGATGGCCTCATTGCCTATCGATTAGCCATGACCCAAGAATTGGGAAACCTTCAAGTTGTGTTCCATGTCTCATCCTTGAGGCGTGTTCTCTGGTAATAAGAGCAACATCTACCTACCACACCAGTGTAACTGCAATCTGATAGATCCGTCCAATTTGAACTAGTCAGGGTAGTGGATCATAAAGTGAAGAATGTGTGTAATAAGGCCATTCTGATGGTCAAGATATTTTTGTAAAATAACGGACGAGATGAGTACACATGGGAACAATAGGCGCTCCTTCGAGAAAATGACCCGAAACGATTTTCCCAGGTATGTTATTTTTTCCCTCCAACATTGAGCAAATTTTCGGGGACGAAAATCCTTTTATTTTTATTGTATTGTAACATACCGACTTTTATTGGGCCAACCGAACCATAGTGGACCAAATAAAAGTAACCTGGACCTCTACCCATGGCCCACACTCGGGTGAGAGGTAACCCTAAGCGGGTATATGGAGCTAGAAAACTCCAAATTGAGTTCTGTTAGTTCTTATGGCTTTGTATAATCAATACAAGTGCATTGGAACTCATTCCATTGAACTCTGAGATCATATGGAAAGTAGGATCATTCCTCGTAAAATGTTGCGAAAATGAGATTTTTTGGATAATGAGCTTGAGAACTCTGATTTGAGTTCTGTAAGTTCTTATGGCTTCGTATAGTCAATACGAACCCACTGGAACTTGTTCTGTCGCACTTCGAAGTCTAACAACGAATAACAGCAATTTGACAATTTTAGCATGCCGCGATGCACAGATTACTGATAATTAGCAAACAAAATATTATTCGACCCCGATCAGTGGCTTTGGACCTGTGTGGTCAATATTAAGTCAACCAAGTACGTTTTGGTTAATTTAAGTGAAGGATAATCAACCCGTGGTCAAATCAAGCATAGTGATGCACCGAAAAGCGTGGACACACAAATTATGACACGACACACTAACTTTGACCCAACTCCTGATGTCTTGACCTACTTTGACTTGTAACAGCATGACGGACCCACCCTAGGGTTGACGTTGGTCAAACTCCCTAAAAACATAATTTTTAGAATTTTCTAAAAAAAGGTGCACACCTCCTCTCCCTTCCTAATTAAAGGCTTGGCCCTCCACACTTCTTGGGCCACCCAAACCAGCAAGTCTTAGTGGATTGGCCTTTGGCCAAAAGCCCACCACCTCTCCTCCCCCTCCTTTTTTCTCTTCTTAAGAACCAAGGCCCAAAGGCCCACAAAACTCCTTCCCCACCAGATGGCTGCAAACAAGGCACCCTAGGATGGTGCCACGTGGCCGGATCAGGTGAGGGAGAGGGGAAGAACTCCTCATATACATGGGTTAATCACACACTGCTGGTGGGAGGGGAGAAACTTACCCTGCCCTAGAAAAGTCCTTTCCCACCCCTGCCTTTCTCCTCACCAAATAAAATGAGCCAAGTGCACCCTTCCCAGAGCTCCAGCTCATCGGAAAACCTTCCACCACCCGAGCTCCACCACTACCTCCAATGGCGGCTAGGCCGGGACCCCCCAAGCCCTCTCGACACAGGTGGAACCATCTCACCTCTCCCTTTCAAACCTTGTGGACGTCCTATATGGGCCTCCCGGTGGCCGGAGCGCCGCAGGCAGTACCTGGTCCATGCTCCAGGTTGGGTGGTGGCCGCAGGAATCTACCCTCTCCCAGCACTTGTGGTGGTGTTGGGGAAGGTCTATTCCACCGGGTTATACCCCTCCCCGGTGGTGGATGTTTAGGGTACCGCCAAAAAGCGGCGCTCCGGCGGCACCCGAGAAATAGAGAATTACTCTATTTTTACTCTAGCGACGGCTAGTTGCAGTTGATGTCAGGCCACTACAGGAGAGGAGCTCTACCCCCGCTGTACCAGTCGAGGGTGGTTTTATGGCCAAAATAAACACTTGAGAGGCACGGTGGTACGGTGGCACTGGGAGCAGAGCTACTGCCACCATGCTCTCGTGTTTTTGATTTCTGGCAGTGGCCGGGGGGCAGCAGGCCGCAGGACCACCACCCATTGACTCGTCGGCCCAAAATGAGTCAATCAGGGGCGGCGCTGACATCCGACAATGTTCGGCCTGCGGTGGAAGAGGGCCATCGCCTAATTCTCCGGCTGGGAAAGATCACCGTCGTTTATCTCACGGGAATGAGATGAACAGCCGTGATTTTCTCATCCCCCCTGCCTCATCTTCTATGCCCCCCACAAAGGATCCATGACAAATCCACTATAGGGAAGCGCTGGCCAGATCTCCTATCTTGCGCAATCCTGGCCGCGTGATGAGCCTTGATCTGTTATATGCAGACCAAATTATTGATTAGAATATTGGATAATTTTTATAAATAAATATAGGCTCCCATGGAAATGTTTTGAATATGGAAGTTGTTCCCTTTGAAAAGGACTTTCTCCACAAAAATTTTGAGATTTTTTGGAATTGTTTTGGTATTTTTAAAACCCAAATGAGTTTTAAAAGGCCCGATTAGATGCCCAAAATTGATCAAAAAAATTTAAGAAAAATTGTGTGCTCATTTTAGCCCTCCCTAACGGTTGTATTAAAATTTGAGAACTTTGGGAGAAAAATTGGAGTTTTTTCCAATTTAATTGAAGTCTAAGGCCACGCTCAAAAATTAATGCGTCTGATTTTCTCGAAATGAAAATTTGAGTGTGCGACCATTCTTTTGTGTTTAATAATAAGTTCAAATTATTTTACCAACATGAGTGTCCGAGGAAAATGCCCAAGCTCTGAGTATGTCAGGGTTTCGTGGAACTACTGAGTGTCTCGTCTCTATCGGTTATAATGCTCCCGAGTAACATGGACAAGTTTGGAAAATGAAAATACGAGCAATTAAGCTCGACGAATAATAAAGGTGTAACCCTTAATTCCTTGAAGTCTGATTAAGCCACAACAATAAAGGATGTAACAGAACAATTATCAGACCTAAATAATAGGTGAAACCCAAACTAAAGCTTTTGAGAATGAAGATGGAACTGAACTAAAACTCCTAAGAATGGAGACTGAACTAAAGCCTCCTGAATGAAGTGATAGGACTACTACCCCTTTTCTTTATTTTTTATTCCAGTCTTGTACTTGTCCAGTTCATTTAAGTTTAGTTTTTCCATTTCCGCACTCCAGTTTCGTACTGGTCCAATTTATTTCTGTTCAGTTCTTTAAGTACTATTCCAGTCTCGTACTATTCAAGTTCTTTACAGTACTTACTTTCAATTCTGTTCTTTCTGTTCAGTACTACTCAGGTTTTATACTGGTCCTATTATTTTAGTTCAGTTCTTTAAGTACTATTACACTCTCGTACTGGTCAAGTTCTTTTTTGTACTTACTTTCAGTCCTGTTCTTTCAGTTCAGTACTACTCCAGTTTCATACTGGTCCAACTTTATTTTAGCATTTCAATTCAGAAGATTATACTGACAGTGATTTCTATTACCGCACTTCCATTTCTGTAATTTATTATTCTAAAGCACGGGTCATGCCCTAATGGGCAATGATTTGATAGGTTAAGCCTTAGTTGGGGATAACGGCAGTTTAACTGTTCCTCGTGAGTTAGGCCCAAATAAGCTCGACCGCGCTCCTTGTCAAAAGTTGAGCTATATGTCGTTTGCCTAATAAATTTAAGGAATAGTAGGGCAAAGCGCTGGATACCTGGCACATGCTAACAAACTATCTTATATGCTTGCTTGTAAATTGTTTTCAGTAAATTGTGGCGGGTCAGTAACTTCCGTAGACTGATTATACTGGTGCGGGAAGTTTGACGACTCAAGGAGACAGGGATATTAGTACCACAGGGGACCGTCCATTATGTTTTCTTCCCCGTTGGGTTTCCTCCGCTGGTTGGCAAAAATGTTGAATCGCTGGATGTAATTCATATCCAAGAGTACACAAAGTTATACGTTGAGTCCTGGGATGAGCAGTACAACCACCCCCAGAAGTGACAGGACTGGACACTATCACCGACGGCCACATCGGTGAGGCCCGCGGGGCTCGCTACCCTGTTTGAAGAGAAGCGGTCCATACTATGTTTACATAGGGTATTGTGCGCGGCTGTGAATGCCTGCGATTGTGCGTAGTTGTGAATGCCTACGATTGTGGGTGGTTGTGAATTCCTGCGATGTGTGCACAGCTTGAAGTCCCGCATAATTTGTTTACATTTTGTATACTTACTGTACTACTGAGCAAGTGGTGCTGAAATTATAACCTACGTAAATTAGTGTTGTTAGTCCAATTATATCATGTTGAACATCTTTTGATTGCTCCTAGCCTACTTAGGAAATGTTATGCTAACCCTCTCATGCTCCAACTATCTAATTTTCTTAGGTGCGTGGGCTCATCCCCAGGATATGGATCTGGGGAGGAGATTTGATTCCAATTAGCTCTATTACTAATGGTTATCTGAACAACCATTCACAGGAGATGAGCACCATAGGGATGGGTCACTGCAGGACAAAACTCCGGCTGATAGGACTACCCCAGCAGATGCACCCTTATCGTCTCCCGAGTTTTGAGATGTGAGTACTAGAGAGCAGAGTTTAGAGAGAGAGGAGTTTCTAGTTGTAGTACTCTTATAGCCTACGGGCTCCATGTATAAACAGTGGCTATGGCCTTTTGCGGTTTTTGTTAAATATATATTGTTATATATATTTGTTGTAGTTTCCTGTTAATGCTTCCGCAGTACTCTCTGATGTGAATGTTGTGATTCAAGCTATGCAAGGAGGACAACTAGTGCTCTATAGTGTAGGGTGTTACCTCTTAAGGAGAACTGGATGGAAGTCTATGGAAAGTAAGATCCCCTCCGGCCCATCCCGGGCAAAGGTTATGGGGCTTTACACTACATGCTTGAGGCCCGGAGTCGGCAGGCAAATTATTATAATGCGAAACATAGGATGGTGGGGTTTCAAGTGGGTGACAAAGTGTTCTTAAAGATCCGACTGATGCATGGCATGTCACGAGTGCATGGTACAAAGAAGCTCAATGATGTAGGCCTCGATCGCAGTCGCAGTACGGGCTAGGGGAATGACGGCGACGCCTCTCAAACTCCACTATCACACTCGCACCAATTTTATCCGCAGCGCACTCGCATGCACAATAATATAGTTTAACTACATACGGTAGCAACACCGTTGAAAGGTCGAACGGACGACGATGGGTCAATGTTCTTCCAAGCAAAAGGGACCTACCTGGTCCGGAAAAACGTGGTTGTACCAAAAGAGTTTACCCAAAATGCGATCGAAAAATGTTGTTCTCTCCCAACAAAATTACGGGGCTCGCCAAGCCCTTTCAGAAATAATGCGTTTAAGATAGATGTAAATCAAGAGGAAAACCACGAAGAAATTAACGATTCAAATCCAACGTGAAAATCTTTTTGGACACTAGACTATCAAGAGAGAATCACACTTGAGTGGAATGGATCGTTACCCAAGTCGGAATAGATGATTCTGACTACCTTCAAAGGATCACTCGTCCGCGGTTCCGCCAGAGTTGCGCCGGATGGAGGGTTAGATCGTCCGCCTTGGCCGATATACATAGGTATCAAGTTTCTACGTCGTTGAAGGAGACTATCCTCGGATAAAAGTCCAAGTGAAGAGGGGTGGCCGTATTCTTCTTCAAGGAAGTGCTCAGGTGGAGGAGGAAGATGGTCGGCCGACTATGGGTAGTGGAGAAGGGTTGATGTGGAGGGAGAGGAGGAGAAGGCTATGGAAGAGGAAGGAGAGGGGCGGCCAGACTTGAAGTAGAAGAGGAAGGGGTGGCGGGTTTAGAGGAGGAAGATGAGGGAGGAGGGGCTGGCTGAATTCTTAGAGAGAGAGAGAGAATGAGGGTGGCGGCTAAGGGAGGTAGAGAGAGAGATGGCAAAGTAGGCAATATTAGGGTTAAGATTTTCTTCATTCCACTTTACTTAAACCAGCAATACATGCCTATATATAGGCTTAACACCAAGTCTTGGCTATATGCAGCCCAAGAGGGCAGACTTGAAGATGATTGATCTGGAGGACTTCGATGTCATTATTGGCATGTACTGGCTGTCTAAGTATGATGCGGTCATTCAGTGCAAAGGGAAATGCTTGGACTTCATCAAGGACAATGGTCAGCCCGGAAGCGTGTATGCTGATCTGTGCCAAGATTCTCCTGTCTTCTCTGCGGTATGTGCTCAAAAGTTGTTTCCTTCTGGTTGTTTTGCTTGTTTAGTCTCGGTGGTTGGGACCGCTGTTAGTATACCGCGCTTAGAGGAGATTCCCGTTGTTTGCGGATTCACCGATGTGTTTCCTGATGACCTTCCTGGCCTTCCTCCCGATCGGGATGTCGAATTTGTAATTGATTTGGAACCAGGTACGCGTCCTACTGCTAAGGTGCCATACCGGATGGCCCTTCGTGAGCTAGAGGAGTTGCGAGTGTAGTTAGATGAGTTGTTGGAAAAAGGGTTTATCAGGCATAGTTCGTCGCCTTTGGGTGCTCCTATTCTATTTGTGAAAAAGAAGGATGGGTCTATGCGGCTTTGCATCGACTACAGGGAGTTGAACAAAGTCACTATTAAGAACAGGTACCCTCTGCCGAGGATTGATGACTTGTTTGATCAGCTGCGCAGTAGCATAGTATTCTCCAAGATCTATCTTCGTTCTGGCTATCATCAGCTTAGGATCTGTGAGGCAGATATTCCACGGACTGCGTTTAGGTCGAGGCATGGTCATTTTGAGTTCTTGGTGATGTCGTTTGGTCTGACCAATGCACCATCAGCTTTCATGGATATGATGAACCGGGTGTTCAAGGATTTCCTGGATAAGTTCGTTGTGGTTTTAATCGATGACGTGCTGGTCTATTCTCGTAATGCTGAGGAGTATGAGCAGTATCTACGCTTAGTTCTATTGGAGTTGAGGAATCACAAGTTATTCGCCATGTTGAGCAGGTGCGAATTTTGGTTGCCACAGGTCTCGTTTTTGGGCCACGTGGTGAATAAGGATGGGATTTTGGTCGACCCGGAAAAGATCACAGGAGTGATGGATTAGAGTATGCCAGGCATGCCCAAGGAGATCAGGAGCTTTATAGGGTTGGCCGGATACTACAGGAGGTTCGTGGAGGGTTCCTCTACCCTAGCTACACCTTTGACCATGTTAACTCAGAAGAACGCGACCTTTGTTTGGAGCGAGAAGTGCGAAGAAGTTTTCCTGGAGCTAAAGAACAGATTGTGCTCGGCTCCCGTCCTGACCCTTCCTACTGAGGGTGTGGAGTATGAAGTTTACGTGGATTCTTCGCATGTTGGTTTAGGTTGCGTGTTGATGCAAGATGGAAAAGTGATCGCGTATGGGTCAAGGCAATTAAAGACTCACGAGAGAAATTACCCTACGCATGACCTTGAGTTTGCAGCGGTGATCTATGCGTTGAAACTGTGGAGGTATTACTTTATGGGGCTCAGTGCAAGATCTTCACTGATCACAAGAGCCTGAAGTACGTGTTCACGCAGAAGGAGTTAAATCTGCGCCAGCATCGATGGCTAGAGTATGTAGCCGATTATGATGTAGAGATCTAGTACCATCCAGGCAAGGCCAATGTGGTGGCCGACACCTTGAGTCGGAAGACGGGGAAGATCTTTAATCTCTCCGCTGGCCATTTAGTGGAAGAGTTCCTCCTTATGGATATTTAAGTGGGATGCTGCGACGTGTAGAGTAGTTTGGCAGTTGCAGAGCCGTCTTTGATTTCCCTTACTAGGTTGCACCAGAAGGATGATCCGGACCTTCTGCACATATACCTCAGAACTGAGAGAGGGGAGTTGCCGGATTTTTGCATCGATGATGCGGGTACTTTGAGGTACTGCGGCAGATTTTGCATCCCTGCTATTGGAGACATCAGGGGTATGGTATGCAGAGAGGCTCATGGATCCAGTGTTGCCTATCATCCAGGATCTACGAAGATGTATCATGATTTGAAGCAAATTGCCTGGTGGTATGGGATGAAAAGTTATATAGCCCGATTTGTTGCTGAGTGCCACACTTGCAATCGTGTGAAGGCCGATCACGGAAGGCCGGTGGCAAGTTGACCCTACTAGAGATCCTGACTTTGAAGTGGAAAAGTATTTCTATGGACTTCATCACGGGCTTACCGAAATCTCCAAGGGGATTTGATTCTATTTGGGTTATACTGGATAGACTGACAAAGTGTGCTCACTTTGTGCCGTATAAGATTGACTAACCGATGAAGAAGATAACAGAGTTGTACTTGAATGAGGTCATCAGATTGCACGGTGTGCCTGTTAGCATCATTTCCGATCGAGACTCCCGATTTACTTCACGCTTTTGGCAGAGTCTGCAGTAGGGGTTTGGTATAGATCTGAGGTACTCTACTGCTTACCACCCACAGACCAATGGGCAGACAGAGCGGGTGAACAAGATAGTTGAGGATATGATCAGATGCTACCTTCTAGACCATGGTGGAGCGTGGGATGAGCGACTGCGGCTTATAGAGTTTGCATACAACAACAGTTATCAAGAGAGTTTACAAATGGCCCTGTTTGAAGCGTTGTATGGGAGGCGCTGCAGAACTCCCTTGTTTTGGGCTGAGGAAGGTGAGAGACCCTTGTTGGGTCCGGATGCGCTCGAGGAGATGGAAGTCGCAGTGAAGCTTATTCGAGAAAAGCTTCGTATAGCTCAGGAGAGATACGAGAAGAAAGCCAATCGGCGTAGGTCGGACTTGAAGTTTTTTGTAGGGGACCTTGTGTTTCTTAAGGTTTCCTCGATGGTTGGAGTTAAGAGGTTCGGTAAGAATCAGAAGTTGGACCCGAGGTATGTGGGCCCGTTTAAGATTGTTGAACGGATTGGCGTGTCAGCTTATATATTGGATTTGCCAGCAAACTTCCCAGGTGTTCATAATGTATTTCACGTAAGCCTATTACATAAGTGTGTGCACAGTAGTGGGAAAGTCTTGGATGGTGTGCCCTAGTTGGACCCTAATCTCTCTTTTACTGAAGTGCCGGTCCGCATATTGGATACTCAAGATCGGGTGCTGCGAAGGAAGTCCATCCCGATGGTCAAGGTTCTATGGAAGAATCAGGGTTTGGAAAGCGCGACTTGGGAGTTAGAGTTTGCTATGAGGGAGGCTCGCCCTAAACTGTTTCCCTGATTAGTAGGTTTGTTTCCTTCTTGTAATGTTTAGCTTATTACTTCCCTTCTATAGTAGAAGTGTTGTGCGTAAAGTTTCGGGACGAAACTTTCTTTTAGGGGGCGTAACTGTAACGCCCCCGATTTTTCTGCAATTTTTTAATTCTCGTTTGGCACTACGTCGAAGCGTTTTCTTTGCTTGTGCCATCTGTGGAGTGTGGCCTTAACTCCTTAGAACTGGGTGCCCTATTTTGTAGCCTATTGGCAAGATCTCCCTAGCAAGCTGAGTCGTTTTGGGTGACCCGATGTGGCCTCTCAGGGGATGCTTTTGTTTTCGCTTCGGGTGGGTATAACTCGAGTTCTGTTTGTTGAATGTTAATTTCGACTTCCCCGTTGTGTTTGTAGCGTGGATATTTAGCTACAGTACGAATTTCGTTGAATTCTGAAGTAGTTCGGTTTTCGAGTCGTTTTGGGGTGTACTATTAGTTAAAGCAAATTGGATGTTTCTTAGCTTAAGTGAACCGGCAGTTTAGGCAGCTTTTAGGGCCGAATAGGCGTGTCTTTTTAATTTAAAGCCTTCATCAGTAGATGGCGGGCCCACTCTTCTTCTTCTTCCTGAGACCAAACTCGCCTCTCCTGTACGCGAAAAAGCTACGGAGAAACCGCCGACCTGCTACACTTTAAACGTCGATTTTGGGAGTGTTTGTGGACGGAATTCGATTCCGAAAGCGGATTTGGATTGCTCTCTCTTAGACCTTCATTTCTACGGTAAGAGATTTAATTTTCGTAGGGTTTTTAGGAGATTTAGATTCTAGTTTTTGCCCTTTTCCGCCATTAAAGTTCGGGATTTTTGCTGTTAGGGTGTTGCTGCTGCTGGTGCCGTGTGCAGTTAAGGGAAAGCCGACCAAGCTTCGTCAGAAATCGAGGCAAGTGGTCCTTGCGCTTGCTGTTTGATTTTTTCCCCTCTTAACTACCCGGTTAGCCCTAGGATAGAAGCCAAGCTTTTCTCTTTTTGGTTGCTTAAAACTATGTGCTTCAGTTTCCCTTTATGAGCCCCCCTCCTTGTGCTGTTTTGCCCAACCTGCTGGTTGTTTTCACCATTTAGACTCCAGATTTTCAGTTCTGGTTGGGTGCTTTTGCGAGTGGAGCCGAGAGAGAGAGAGGTTGGTTTCTGTGGTAGTGCTCTGGTTAGAACCTGTCTTGTTAGGCTCTCGGGATTTGGTGTTGTGTGTGGTGCACACACTCAAAGCCAAAAGCCGCCCGTGTTTGGCGTTAAGTGTGGTGCACACACTCAATGCCATAATTCGGTCCGTTAATTTGTGGCTAGTAGAGAGGGGAATGAGTGAGAAATTTTTCTAAGTCAAAATCGACGGGAATCACTAAGTGATTCTCGCCGATTTCGATAAGTATCGTTAGTGATTCCCGCCGATTCGGCGAGAATCAATCTGGATTCCCGCCGATTCGGTGAGAATCAATCTGGATTCCTGCCGTTTCGGCGAGAATCAAACTGGATTCCCGCCGATTCGGCGAGAATTAATCTGGATTCCCGCCGATTCGGCGAGAATCAGTCGGGATTCCTGCCGACCTCTTCATCTTGGTGTGGGTTTAATGTTTTCCTGTGGTTTAGTGCAAAGGAGTTGAGTAAGTGGACCTCACTAAACGCCATAGCTGTTTTGGCATTGAGTGAGGTTTGCTCACTCAACGCCACTGCCTCTTTTGCGGGATGCATTGAGTGAGTGAACCTCACTCAACGCCATAGTTGTTTTGGCGTTGAGTGAGGTTAGCTCACTCAACGCCAGAGCTGTTCTTGTAGAGGGCGTTGAGTGAGTGAACCTCACTCAACGCCAAGGTTGTTTCTGGCGCTGAGTGAGGGTAACTCACTCAATGCCAAGGTCTGGTTGGACGTTGAGTTAGTAGGGCTCCCTCAACACCATGCCGTGTTAAGTCATCTCAACGATTTTCCCTTACCTTGATTTTCTTCCCCTAATGAATTTCTTTATTTTCTGTGGTTCCTTGTCGGCTATGTTTTCTTTATAAAAGGCTGAATCGTGGGTCGTGGTTAGTAGTGGTGGTTTGAAGCTCTTAATTGGAGAGGTGTTGTGAAATTTAGCCAAGGCCACCCTTTTTATTTTATCTTGCTCCAAGTACGGGCTGGGCAAGAGGGTGGGAGGTCCCTAGTGCTTTCATATGTAGACCCCTGAGCTTGGTTTCTTGGAAATAGTGGTGGGGGGGACTGAGTTTTCCTCCAACCCGGATCCGCGATGTTTTTGCTACTACCATCTCTCACAGCTTAGGGTGTTAGACGTTTCTTCCTAGGTAGATTGTCGTAATTGGGCTCATGGTAGTCTTGTTGACTCTACAACTTTTGGGCGGAGTTACTGTTGTGTCCTCGTACTTAGTGCACTTCCTTTTTGCCTTACCTTGGGCAGTTGTGACAGTTACTGCTTTGTTTTCCTCTTTTACTTGACACATTCGAGCAGTTTTCTAGATTGCTTGCTGAGGTATTCTTTCTTCTTTGAATGCCTCAGTTTCTGGATAGCAGCCGTTTTGACGGCTAGTGGTGTTGTGCTATTGCTGGTGGTCTCTGGTGCTATAGAGATTATTTCCTTGTTTCTGAGAGGTAGTTTTGGTGTTATTTTTCTTACAGACATACATACTTGTCAGTGGGTTCGTGTCAGTTTGTTGGCGCCCACTGGTAGTTTTTACCTTGATAGTAGATGTGTTACTTTTGCTGCTACCTTTTTGGAAGTAGTCTACTTGCTCTGGGGATTATTTATGCTAGGTTGCTAGTTACTTTTAAACCTAAAAACACTATTATAAGTATTACTCATGATCAGCATGTTTTATAAAACTCGACACTATTTTCCAAATAACGTAAAAAGGTCATTTTCCTACATATATAGTATAAATCAAAAGTAGGGTCATGCATAGTATAAGTTATCCTCTGGGGACACTTATGCACTCTTTTAAGATGTCAAACCTGAATAAAGTATTTTCCGCAGCGTATAAGTATAGTTTTTAAATTGTGGACTAGATGATCCACCGAGCCGAGGGATACGGCCTTTAAAAATATAACTGATTTTCTAATCATTTAACTCATGAATTTTCATAAAGTATAGTTGATTGTGGTTTTCCTGAGCGTCGGCAGTTATCCCCTGCTCGACGTGGCATCATGACACATGTTTTCTCCTACTCTGAGAATTCATTTTCTTCGGAGAAAATGCGGGTTGTGACAAAGGACTCATCACCGATGAGTTGTCCTGAAGATACCGTCGTAGAAGAATACCATCCAATAGAGTAACCTATGCTTCCGGGAGCAAGAGTCATCAGAGGCAGGGCGATCACGCCATCAAATCTAGTAGTGGCGCACATCGCCATCTGCAGTGTGAAACATCTCATCCTGGAGAATCATGTCTGGTAAGAATGCTGTCCTGGCAAACCTGGGAAAAGCATTAGGCAGCAAAGGGGGAAAATCTATATCATCAACATTTAGCGTACCTCCGTTGGAGACCGACGGAGAGAGCGTTCCCTTACCCCTCTCAACCCTATACCCAAGAGAATCTGTAGTGGAACAAAACAGACAGGAAGATAATTCTAGTGGTGGAGCAATATAGGGCGTTAAATCCGAAACTTTAAAAATAGGGGAAATTCCCTAATCAGTTGGTAATTCCAAAAGAAATGCATTGTCTCCTAACCGCTTTAAAATCCGAAAAGGCCCCGCTCGCCGATCCGCTAACTTTTTTAAGGTTCCCGTAGGCAGCGGTTCAGGGATGAGCCACACCATACTAAATCGCCTACTTTCAAGTGAGACACTCTCTTATGTGCGTTGGCATTAACTTGATAAGATGCGTATTGAGTGGTAAGCGTTTTATTTATGTGCTTATGCAGATCATTGATGTGAGCGGCAAAGTCCTGTGCAAATTTACTTGACTTAAAAGAGGGCGGTAACGGAAAAAAGTCAAGTGGCACGGGTGCTTTATGACCATGCACGATCTCATTCGGGGAAAAACCTGTGGACCTATTTTTGGAATTATTATACACTAGCTGAGCATGAGGGAGGATAAGGTCCCATGTACCCTTGTGGTCTCCCACAAGGCATCGGAGCAAACTACCTTAACTTCTGTTTACAACTTCGATTTGCCCATCCGTCAGCGGATGGTAAGCTGAAGAGAATAGAAGTTTTGTGCCCATAATCCTCCACAGGGTCTTCCAAAAATAACTAGTAAACTTCACATCCCTATCGGTAACTATAGATTTTGGAACGCCGCGATGGCCAACTACCTCTTGAAAATATAATTGTGTAACGTGTGATGCACCGTTGGTTTTATTGCAAGCGATAAAATAGGCCATTTTGGAGAAACGATCTACAACTACTAAGATAGAGTTGTGACGTCTAAATGTGAATGGGAGGCCGAGAATGAAGTCCATTCTAACGTCTTCCCAGGGGATAGAGGGAATCAGAAGAGGGGTATAAAGCCCCGCATTCGTTTTGTTTCCCTTAGCCATTGTGCACGCTCGACAACTTCCCACGATTTTGTTAACCATGGCCTTAAGACCGGGCCAATAGAACTTGTCTTCCACTAACGTGATCATCTTGTCACGGCCAAAATGTCCACCCAGCCCACCGCTATGCATTTCCCACACTATGAAGTGTTGTAGGGAGGAACGGGGAATGCATAGCTTCGAATTGGTAAATAAATATCCGTCACGAATGTAAAAAGAAGAAATGGTTGTAGGCAAGTCGTCTTGAGTGGTGAAATAGATATCCTTAAAATCTGGACAGTAGACGTATTCATCCTTAATCTGGTTGAAGCCAATCACCTTAACTTCTAGCATGGATAGTAATAATGAAACACGACTAAGAGCGTCGGCTACGAGGTTGAGACTTCCCTTAAGGTGTTTGATAATGAAAGTGTACTCCTGGAGATCGGAGACCCACTTGGCGTGCCTAGGACTAACCTTAGTTTGGAAATTAATAAACCTTAGCGCTTCATGATCGGATAGGATGATAAACTCCTTAGGAAGTAAATAATTCCACCAATGTTGGAGGCATCTAATGACCGCATAAAACTCCCGATCATAATTGGAATAGTTTAATTTTTGACCCACTAGTTTCTCACTGAAATACCCCACAGGGTGGCCTTCCTGACTCAACACTCCACCAATGCCCACTCCAGACGCATCTCATGACAACTCGAAAACTTTGGTAAAATCCGGTAGTCTCAAGAAGGGGGCTCTTGACATGCTCAATTTAATTATTTGGAATGCCTTAGCAGCCGAGTTCGTCCATGTAAATTCACCCTTTTTCATGCACTCGGTAATGGGGGCCATAATACTACTAAAATCCTTAATAAATCGCCGATAGAAAGTAGCGAGCCCGTGAAAACTCCTGACATCCCGAATGTTGGCGGGCTCGGGCCAATATCTAATGGCTTGCACCTTCTTGGGGTCTACATGGATCCCCTTCGAACTAACGATATAACCGAGGAACTCAACCGATGAAAAATGGAAGGTGCACTTCTTAATATTCACGAATAACTTTTCCAATCTCAGCGTGGTAAGGATGATTTTTAAATGTGACTCATGATCGACCGTGGAGGTGCTAAAAACCAAGATGTCGTCAAAGTATACCACAATGAATTTTCCCATATAGGGTTGGAAGACGTGGGTCATCATCCTCGAAAACGTACTCGGAGCATTGGAAAGCCCAAACGGCATAACCAACCACTCGTAAAGCCCTTCCTTAGACTTAAATGCGGTTTTCCACTCGTCCCCTTCCCTAATTCAGATCTGATGGTAGCCGCTCCTAAGGTCAAATTTCGAGAAAATCGTGGCAACGGCTAGCATGTCCAATAAATCGTCCAAGCAAGGGATGACAAATCGGTACTTAATAGAGATATTATTAAGTGCTCTACTATCCACGCACATCCTCAAAGAGCCGTCTTTCTTGGGGGCAAGTAAGGCGGGTACGAAACACAGGCTCATGCTGTGGCGGATAAAACCTTTTTGCAAAAAATCCGAAATCTGGGTTTGTAACTCTAAGTGTGCGGAAGGGTTTAGCCGATAATTTGGGAGGTTGGGCAATGAGGAGCCCGATATGAAATCAATGGCATGTTGGATATCCCGTATGCGGGGTAACTCGGACGGTAGCTCGTCCGGGTACACATACACAAACTCGTCTAAGAGTTTTCTCAGCGTCAGCGGCAAATTCTCAAACGTTGTCGCATCTTACTTAACCTGTAGACACACTAATGCATAGAGGACACCGTCTACAAATGTTGTATGCTTCAATTCTTTCTTCCCTATCAGACTCAACGTTTTCTTCTCGACCGGGACGACCATATCCTTGGAGGGGGCCGAAGGATCCTTTGGCGGAGCGGGTTTAAAGATAATGGTTCTGCCATTAAATTTAAACTCGTAAGTGTTGGCCCGACAATAGTGGGTAACGTCATGATCATACAACCAAGGGCGACCCAACAAGATGTTACAAGCATCCATAGGGATGATGTCACACCAAATCTTATAACAATAAGCTTTGATGGTAAGGGGTACCAAGCATCGCTTTGACACAGGGGGGATGACTTGTTTATCCAAGCCACCTTATAGGGGTGAGGGTGAGGCTCGGTAGCAAGAGACATATGTTTCACCGCGGCTTCAGAAATAACGTTCATGCAACTACCGCTATCGATGATTAACCTACACCATTTTTCACCACTATTAAAATTCAACGTGATGATGTTCGTCCTATTCCAATCGTCTAACGCTCGTGGGGTCACCAGAATACACCTCATAACCATCAGATGGGAGTCATCCGCCATATCACTAGGCACTCTGTCCGACTCTCTCTCTTCTCCCGCCTCGTAAGTTATGTCGTCTGACCCACCCGTGAAATCTAACAGGGCTAATGGTTTGGGTTTAGTAGGAAGTAACTAGCATAGTGCCCTTGGACACCGCAAGCGTAATAGGTGGCATTCGTTCTGTTGACCCTACCCACTAGGACTATCTCACCAGAGGGGTTTTTATTATTCTTAGCCGTTACGACTATGGAGGTCGAGTCGGGGGTATGGTACTTTTCTTTTTCCTTATAGGTGGAGGTGGGCGGCGGTCCTAAGATGGACGCCCTTTTGGAATGAGCGAGACTTACCCTTAAGCACATTGTGCTTCTATATATCTAAGGCAGTGTTGAATGTGACGTGCAAGTCAGTGTGACCAAAACGCAAAAGCTTTCCTTGGATGTCGGGGTTTAGTCCCTTACGAAACCTGGAGAGGGTGACCTCGGGCATCTCTTTCACGTCACACCTTACCATCATGTCCTTCAGCAGACTCATGTACTCAGAAACCGACCTAGACCCTTTCTTAAGGGAAGCTAAATCATCAAACATCTGTTTTCGATGGTACGTGGGGACGTACTGCTCTGTCAGCCTAGCCTTCATGTCATCCCAACCAATGGGAAACGCACCGTTCTCGTCTCTCAAATGCCTTTCCTCATTCAGCCAAAATATTTTAGCACGCCCTAGCAACTTCATCCTCTTTACTTGCACCTTATCCGCGTCGTTAAGAGCATACCACTCGAAATAGCATTCGATTTCCTTGACCTAGTCTTGGAAGACTTGGGGATCCCCCATGCCATCGTAGGCTGGTGGCTTGACTCGGACGGCCTGAGTTAGATCAAACTCATAAGGTGCACGTGGAGCTTGTTCATTAGGAGGGTATGGGTAAGGATTGTGATTGTCTCCCACCCGTTGGTGAGAAGGGTTGATTACGGGGTGCCCCTTGTGGTAATCCCATTCCATGAAGTGCCTCCCTAATGACAACATCTGCTCCGTGAAATCCTGACAGAGTTCCTCAATCTCAGTGAGGGAACGACCCTCGCCCCGGTCATCATCCATAGTAGAAGATGATGGAGGATATTCTGTTCCTAGCCTAGTGCGCATGCAACGGTGATGATAACAGACTTAGACAGACCACAGAAGGATTTAATCCCGCCTAATGATTATAGGAAAATAAATTTTTTTTTTTTGATTTTCTTATAGGAAGTGAAATGAGGATTATTAAAAAAATTGATTTTTTTGCTGAAAAATATGAAATCTACGCCGCTATTGGCAGACCAAAAATAATTTTTTTAAGATATTTTTACAACAAACGTGCATACAGTAGTGCGGGCTAATGTGCAAAAAAAAACAGGGGGGTGCCAATTAAAAATTGACAATAACCTCCCTCTGATACCAAAAATGATGTAGGCCCCGATCGCAGTCGCAGTACGGGCTAGGGGAATGACGGTGACGCCTCTCAAACTCCGCTATCACACTCGCACCAATTTTATCCGCAGCGCACTCGCAAGCACAATAATACAGTTTACTAACATATGTTAGCAACACTGCTGAAAGTTCGAACGGACGACGATGGGTCGACATTCTTCAAAGCAAAAGAGACCTACCCGGTCTGGACAAGCGTGGTTGTACCAAAAGAGTCTACCCAAAATGCGATCGAAAAATGTTAGTTCTCTCCCAAAAAAATTACGGGGCTCGCCAAGCCCTTTAGGAAATAATGCGTTTAAGATAGATGTAAATAGAGAGGAAAACCACGAAGAAAATAACGATTCAAATCCAACGCGAAAATTTTTATGGCCACTAGACTATCAAGAGAGAATCACACTTGAGTTGAATGGATCGTTACCCAAGTCGGAATAGATGATTTCGACTACCTTCATAGGATCACTCATCCGCGGTTCCGCCTGAGTTGTGTCGGATGGAGGGTTAGATCGTCCGTCTTGGCCGCTTCACACAGGTATCAAGTTTCCACGTCGTTGAAGGAGACTATCCTCGGATAAAAGTCCAAGTGAAGAGGGGTGGCCGTATTCTTCTTCAAGGGAGTGCTCGGGTGGAGGTGGAAAATGGTTGGCCGGCTATGGGTAGTGGAGAATGGTTGATGTAGAGGGAGTGGAGGAGGCGGCTATGGAAGAGGAAGGAGAGGGGCGACCGGACTTGAAGTAGAAGAGGAAGGGGTGGCGGGTTTTGAGGAGGAAGATGAGGGAGGAGGGGCTGGCCGAATGCTTAGAGAGAGAGAGAGAATGAGGGTGGCAGCTAAGGGAGGTAGAGAGAGAGATGGCTATGTAGGCAAGATTAGGGTTAAGATTTTCTTTATTCTTCTTTACTTAAACCAACACTGCATACCTATATATAGTCTTAACACCAAGTCTCGGCTATATGCAGCCCAAATAAAAATAACATACGCAATGGCTACATGCAGCCCAAATAAAATAACATACTCAAATGTTTAAATAAAGACGGTGAAAATATAAATGCTCTCAAGCTAGTAATAGAAGAAGTTCAACTAGTTATTTGTCGGACGCCGAGGGCGGAGATTGTAGCGCCGCTCTATACGACCGCCATGGCGACGCGAGCCCTTTGTTGGAGACGAAGGAGGGTCATCCCTTAGCGTGCCGTCATCAACAACTGTGGGGGGCGTCTCCACCACTCAACCCGAGATATATGGGTGCATATGTTATATTTGAGAGAATTTGCCCGTTTGCCTATCGACTGGAGCAACCACAAGAGCTAGAAATTTTCACGACGTCTTCCATATGTCGTCGATTCGGAAAGCAGTACTACGGCCTGATCAGCGTGTCCCCTCTACAAGTGGAGCAGTGGAAACTTATAGATCTGTCCGACTAAAGCCGGTGCGGATAGTGGACACCGAGACATGGAGCTTGCGTCGAAAAATCATTCCTTTGGTAAAGGTCCAATGGTCTAATCAAGGAAAAGAGGAATACACTTGGGAACCGGTAGACTTGATGTGGAAGCGCTATCTAGAGTTATTTCCCACGGTACATTTAAAAGGATATTAAATGTTCAAGCTTTATCTTCCTCGTAGCCTTATCCTGATTTCGGGGATGAAATATTTTATTTTGTTTATACGATTGGTATTGTCCCAATTAGTGCTAGACCCCTCGAACACATTTTGAGTCAAAAGACTTGACTCAGGCACGAGGTGCAATGGTAACAGGCGTCGAGTGGGTGGACTAGTGGGATGGAGTCGAGTGATTCTCGACGCATGAAGAGAGCTGGACTTAGAATAACTTCAGCTAAGGGCAATTTTTCCAGTATCATCTAATGGTCTCGATGCCTTTCAACGAGCGTCGAGTGTTACTCGACACATACGACGCAATTGACTGAAGGAATTTTCGGGCAAGAATTCATAGAATATCGTCAGATAATCCCGACGAATTCGTCGAGTAATGCCCGACAAACCTGGAGGAAAGACAGGTTGAAAATTCGGTGGAACTAAGGAAAATTCGTCGGATATCGTCAAGGATATCCGACGAAATTGTTGAGTTTAACTTAAACAGTTCGACAAGAATGACAAAGAATTCGTCGACTATCGTCGAAAACTCCTGAGATAATTTTGGAATATTTCATACCGATTCATCGAGTATATAAGACAAATTGGACTTAGAAGATTTTCGGCCTGTAGAGTCGAGAAGATTTGCCGGATTAAGCTGAGACAATTCGTCAAGACTATACGGGTAACGACGATTCGTCGAGTATGAGGGAGAAACTCGACGAATATGACTTGGAGCATTTCTCGGCCCAGGCAGGATTCACTCTCTTATACGTACGGGCTGAAACGTGTTTTCGGGATGAGTGCTGATGACTTCCTTGGACCGGTCTTTTCAATAGGGCTTAATTTAAGTAATAATGGGCGGTCCAATGAGGAGGTGACACATGGCAACAGGACTTGAACCCTAATCCTTGTTATAAAAAGGGAAAATCCAGAAAACCTAGCCGTCACTTCAATTCTTCTAGCCGAGCTGTTACTGAACAAACCCGATGGAACGGGAGGAACGACGAGATCCTCGGTGTCGGATTTCTTGGATGCCGAAGATCCCTTCGTGAAGAACGATGCCGCCAAGGAGAGTGATGAGGTCTATGGCCGGAAATGAGGTGAGCTCCTACCCCCCGCCTTGGTTCACGATCTTTAGTTATGATAAATGAGAGATGTCGACTCAAAAGAGTTTGACTTGTGCGTGATGAAGATCTCCTAGTAAAGGACCATGCTAGGACCTCATCCTAAGGATTAGTTATTTTAAACCTCTCCACTTTTCGTTAGGAAGATGGCGGACTTTGTTTCGTGAAGAAGAATGGTCTTGTGAGGGTGAATAAGGGAGGAGGAATTATTGTATGTGGTTTTTAACCAATGGATAATGGAAGAAGACAAACCGATGTCGTTCGTTTTGCTTTAGGATGTGTGCGGAAATCTGTTTTCTGCGCGTTGCGGACATCGAGGCCGTTTTCAAGTGGGATGAGATCGGATCTAAGTCTTGGGCTGAACATAAAAGTTGTAGTCCTCAGAAAGACCTTTCCAACATATGGTTACAAGTTTTCGTAGGAGCTTAGTAGCTCCGGCAATGCCCAGTCAAAGTTGCATTACGGTGACAACTCATGTGCATGTTGATTTTGGGTTAGTGAATAACCTGTTTTGGACTAGGTAGAAGAAACGTAGCAAGATGATGTTGAGATTTGGGTGAGCCTAGTTAAAGTAAGTGAGATAAACAAATGTTTTGGAGAAACCTAAATAAACAAATGGTTTGGAGGAATTTAGTGAACAAAGGGTTTGATAAGATTTTGTAGTACAAATGAAATACTTCTGAAATTTGGTATGGATAGGTGTGTTAATAATCCGATGAATGGCATAGGGTAATGGAATTTCTAACCTATAAATATGTTACCATGCTGGAAGATATATATGAAGTATCATCATAATGATTGTGATAATTGAGAGGACTTAGCGCAACCACTCACACCAAAAGCCCAGACTGTTGGAGGACGGCGCCACTAATCTTTATATCAAAGGTCCTCGGGCGGATCCACGGGCAGCAAGTTAAGCCATTACCGCATAGCACCGCAGCGCGGGGGCGATTCCGGACCGCAGCCCCAAAACCCCCCCCCCCCCCGGAAACGACCCCGGGGTTTCGAACCCGCGACCCCCTCTGATACCAATTGAGAGGACTTAGCGCAACCACTCGCACCAAAAGCCCGGACTGTTGGAGGACGGCGCAACTAATCTTTATATCAAAGGTCCTCGGGCGGATCCACGGGGCATCCAGTTAAGCCATTACCGCATAGCACCGCAGCGCGGGGGCGATTCCGGACCGTAACCCCAACAATAAATATTTGGAAGCATAAATGTTTGTGAAAGCTCTATTATAGGGAAGGAATCAGATGGGCTAAATCTCATGGCCATGGAATACGTTAAATCGTGATCTCGAATATTGCAAGGGATAACTAGTATAGTACATTACTTGGAGTTGTGTCTCCCTACGGGTAGTAGTGTGGGATTGTATGTTGTAAAAGGTGGCTTGCCATCTGTATTTATGATGAACCCTTAAGTGTTTGGGAGCACGAGAATGCTAAAGGGTGTGAGTGCGTGTGTTTGACCGCACGGGATGGGTAATATTGAAAATAGACTTTGGGCAGGTTAGATTGGTTCTTGGTGCTCATTATCAGGGTTCCTTCTGTGCCAAGTGGACCATTGAGCTTGGTCCTAGGGGCTTATTTCGGAGGCTCCTTCCATGCCATGATGAAGTGGAAGTGCATGTGGTGTTTGTTGACACACGGTGTCATAATCTTTGGTTAAGGATAGTGTGGCAGGTCTATGATCTCGCCAATCATCACACTGATGGGATTTGATAGATAGACCTTGGGCAGTTGGTCTTGGTCCTCGGTCCTCATTCCCGGGGCTCCTTTCCAAGCCAAGTGGACGGTTGGGCTTGTTCCTGTGGTGATACGCTCTCATTGGCTCCTTCTGTGCCACACGATAGGCCAGTTTGGGCTGTGTTCTTGGTGCACATCTACCTGAGACCCATCTAATCCGTAGTATGTATGGACCTCTGTTGTTGTGTTCTTAGCATTGATGCATACAGAGGCCTAGGCTTGGTAGTATGAATGCTTGCCTTGTAGTGGAGATGCCCGCTCTACTGTCACCGTCAGTCCACGACGTATGATGCCTGAGAGGTCAGCTACCTGCTCGAAAAGTGGGAACTATAAGTCTGTGTCGACATAGCAATGTGGGTGTGTGAGCATGGGTGATTCATCAAGTTGTGTTCATAACATTGCATTACATTACATTACACAAGATCTTTATCATATGAGTTTATATGGGCACTCTTATTTGATAAGTTATGTTATTGTTAAGCTTATCCTTAACTTATAAATCTGTATGAGCATTTTTATTAAGTAAGTAACATTCTTTATTGGTTCCCTAGTTTTTGATTTGGGCCATGTCATCTCATTTAGGTTTTATTGACCCAAGATTTATCTTTGGTCAATGGTTAGACTAATTGTTGGTCTACCATAGGATAGACCCAGATAGGATAGTTAAGATCTGATAGAAATAGAAATTCTTTTTAGTAGAATTGTGCTCGATGATAGTCGATTGTCGCTCGACGATCTTCGAATGATGATCGACGATCTCAGAGTTATATGTACTTTGAAGTGAGATCGACGATCTGGTTGCTCAGATCGACGATCGTTTAGCCTAGGTCGACGATTTCTGTTTAGACTTTGTTCTGTCTTTAGGTCGACGATTTTCTTATCCAGATCGACGATCTTCGTTCTTTGCTCAATGATTTCTGTCTTCCTTTATCAATATTCATTAAAAATGATTCCCTGTAATATTCAATCTTATTTAAATCATATTCTATTCAAATATTTTGCTTATTAGAATGCCTATACTCTATTGCTTATTTGCAATATTTCTTATGCATTGATTTAAAAGATTTTGACGGAATAAAGTTGTTTGTTTTATTAAAGAAAAGAGTGGATTATGTACAGCTGTTTTATATCCGTTAGGCTTGGTTTCCTGTGCCAGTTTATTAAGTCAAATTGAAAGGATATTTCTTTTATCATTAATTCCTTTTTGGGAATGACAGAGAGATTGCAGGTACAGGTTTCCATATTTTGTCTTATTCCATTATTCGGAAGGACTTTTTGTGCAGGGCTCGAGACCGTTTTAACACAAGAGAAGTTTATATCTTTTAAGGCAGTCGGCTAAAGACAACAGACACAGAGACAGAAACAAAAAGAAAACTTGTGTGAGAGAACAAGAGCTCTCAAGAAAGAAAAATATTTTGTTCTTCTGCTGCTTCCTGAGTTCATCCTGTCTTCAGGAAAATCAAAACTCAGTGCTAAAGCTTTCAAGAAGAACTCTTCTCACAGATTGCAAAGCTGCTAAAGAAGAACAACCATCAACATCTTGAGTCTTCTTCAAAGCTACATCAGAAAAGGCTTCAAAGCAATCTGAAGTTCCTACACCCTGAAGCAAAGCTTCTTCCTGGACATTTTCTCAGCCAGGGGGAGTTTTGATTTTCTCAGAGCAATCCACTATATTCTCTGAACACAGAGAGGACACCCTCATCTCTTTCCCTTAACCTCCTGTAAAAGGGTTATTACTCCCTTCAAAAGTGAACCTTTGGTGGCAGGGCACCTGATCAAAAACCTGTGTGTTTGGTTCTTAGGTACCTGATCAAAATCCTGAAGGGTTTCTAGATCAACCTGAAGACAATCTTGTGGTGGCAGGGCACCTGAACAAAAACCTATAGTGGATTCCTACCAGGGTGGTAGAAGAGTGGATCTACCCAATTGGGGAACCACTATAAATCTCTTGTGTTGTCTGATTGTTTTCTTTAATCATTAATCTATGGCTGTGATAGATATAACTTGGTTGCTAGTTGCTGTGTTATGTATAAAGCTCAACTGAAACATCAGTTAGCTTTTATTTATTCACTTCACACTGATTAGGCTTTAGGTTTAAAGCTTTTATATTTCTATTCCGCAATTTGCTCAAGAAAAGTGTTTAGAGTCTCTAAATTTTTGAATACTCTATTCACCCCCCCCCCTCTAGAGTAATAAGTATCTTATCCCCTCTCTTTCAATTGGTATCAGAGCGAGGTTGGTTATACATCAGCTTAACCATTACTAGGTTGATTGGTTGAACAGGCAAACACCTGAACCATAAGATCTTGTGATAAGATACTTTGATACCATATTAGATTCATGGCCTAGTACAAAGATTATTCTAGCACCAGACCTCCAGTATGCAACTTTGCCAAGTTTGGCATCTAGAAGGCAAGTATCAGACTTTACATGAATTCTATTGATGAAGATATTTTTTCCTCTATCTTAACAGGGCCACCAACACCACCTGATGTTGCTACAACATCTGCAAATCTCAGTGAAGTGCCACCTCCAGACTACAATAAAACTTACAAGAAGGCAAAGATAGCTGATTCCAAAGCTATGAATATTCTGGCTCAGACTATGTTATGAGACATTCTAGAAAGTGGCTGATTCCACCTCAGCAAAAGCCATATTGGTCTCACATAATCAGATTGTTGCTGGTTCAGCTGATGAGAGCAAGGATAGAAGGTCCAACCTCATATCCCAATATGAGAACTTCAAGAAAGAAGAGGCTGAGACTGTAGAATCCATGTACACAAGGCTCAACTCCATCATCAATGAGTTGAGGACACTTGACAAGGAGATTACATTGACAGAGGTTAATGATAAAATACTGATGTGCTTTCCCAGCACATAGGATCTCAGAATCTGGCCAATCAAGGAGTCCAAAAGTACAACAGAGATCTCAACTGAAGCTCTCTTTGGCAAGCTCAAATCATTTGAGCAAGTAGTGAAGTCCAGGGAAGCTGAACCTGAAGCTAAAGCACCTACTCCAATAAGGAAAGAGCAAACCCTTACTCTTAAAGCTGATGATGAGTCCAAGGTGACTCAATCAAATGAAGAACTGATGGCACTCTTTGCCAAAAGGTTCTACAAGATGGGCAGAAAAGACAACAGAAGAAAGTCATCAAAATATGATGACAAGCCAAGGTATGATAAAACCCCTTCTAAAGAAATTGTTTGTTATGGATGCTGGAAGCCTGGACACATTCTCCCTGAGTGTCCAGAGACAAAGCATAAAGAAAGGAGAAAAGAAAAGGAACATGAGAAGCACCACTCCAAAACATCTTCTCACAAATACAAGAAGAAAGAGAAAGGTCTTGTTGCAAAGACCTGGAGTGATTCTGAGGAAGATTCTTCTTCTTCCAGCTCCAGTGAAGATGATGAGGAAGAGAAGAAAGGTAAGGAGATTTGCCTTATGGCAATCAATTCCTGTTGTAGTAACTCAGCTGTAGAGTTGACTGAAGATAAGGAGGATGAATTATCTGATGAAGATCAGGTAATTGCATCTTATGATTTTACATCTGATGAATTCGAGCATGAATTTAAAACTCTGTGCCTAGACTTACTTAGCTCAGAAAAGGAAATTAAATTGCTTAGAGACAGAGTAGCTGAATAAAAATCTATATCAAATGAAAACATTAATTTGAAAGCTGAACTCACTAGATCAATTGAAGAAATTAAATTTCTTAAATTGGAACTAGCTAAAGCTAAAAGGTTAGAAGATTCACTTAATGGCAGAAGCCTTAAGTTGCTAGAAATCACAAGCACGGCCAACACTAGGACATGCAACAATAAGTTAGGCTTAGGTGCCTCACCTAGTGAACCCCCATTGCTCCTTGAATACAATCTATCCACTCCAGTAAAGTTTGTTTCTGAAAAGTGAATAAACAACACTGAGGTTATTCAAAAATCCAAGAAAACCTTAAATAAAATCAAAAGAGACAAAAGGAAACAGAAGTTCATAGAAATACAAAAATCGTCGAACGCCCATCGACGATCGCTGAACCCATCGTCGAACGACAATCGATGATCTCTAAACTCACCTACTGGGTATAACTACTTGGAAATGAGGGATCGACGATCTCAGCCTGAGTCGTCGAACAGAGATCGACGATCGTGGAACCCAGAATTCTATTTTGTGAACCAAGATCGACGATCTTGGTGCCGATCGTCGAACATCGATCGACGATCAGAACTAAATTTTAAAAATTACAACAATGCTAATAGAAAAAATAAGTTTAATAGCAACCCTATGTCTGCTAATTGGATTATTCAACCCAGGAGATCTCATCCCTTAGGATATCACCCTCAACCATCATATTCTATTATTTCTAGTTTTTCCTATGTGAAGAACAATGGACCCAAGGTTACCTGGGTCCACAATATTTAATCTATCTTATTACAAGTAAATACCTATCCTATCACTCAGGACAAGTGGTATTTGGATAGTGAATGCTCCAAGCATATGACTGGAAACAAAGAGAACCTGTCAAGCTTCAAAGCTAAGTTGGGACCAAAAGTTGTCTTTGGTGATTCCAACTGTGGTCAGACTGAATGATATGGTAAATTCACCGTAGGATCAGTGACTTTCAAGAAGGTAGCTTATGTCACAGGACTGAAGCACAACCTTATTTCTGTAAGTCAGCTTTGTGATGGTGGATACCAGGTTTGGTTTTCTAATACTTTGTGCAACATTACTTTGAATAATAAAATTGTGTTAGTAGGTATTAGACAAGGAAATATCTATCTTGTAGACTTTAATTCCACTTCTTCTAAAATCTGTTTATTTAATGAAGTGAGTAGTAACAATACTTTGTGGCATAAGAGGATTAGTCATGTTAACCTCAAAAATATATCTAGGTTATCTAAATACAACCTTGTTAGAGGTTTGCCCTCTTGCCCCTACAAGAAGGAAGGCCTATGCAAGGCTTGTCAGCTAGGCAAGCAAACCAAGAATAGTTTCAAAGCTGTAAATAAAATTGATTCACCTAGAATCCTGTACCTATTGCACTTGGATCTCTTTGGTCTAATAGCTATACATGGTCTAGGAGGGATATTCTATACCCTAGTTATTGTAGATGATTACTCTAGATTCACTTGGGTGTTCTTCTTGAGAACTAAATATGATAATTTTAAAGTTATTACAGATTTCTACTTTGTATACAGACTGAGTACTCCACTCAAGTTACCTTGATCAGAAGTGATCATGGTACTAAGTTTGACTCTCTTCTTATGTAAGAATTCTATGAGAAAGAAGGTATCAGGCATAACTTCTCTGCTCCTAGAACTCCTCAGCAAAATGGGGTAGTGGAAAGAAAAAACAGAGCCCTGATTGAAGCTGCAGGAACATTATTAGCAGATGCTAAAATGCCTCTATCCTTTTGGGAAGAAGCAGTTAGCACAGCTAACTATGTGCTGAATAGGAGTCTGATACATAAACTTAAGGGGAAGACTCCTTATGAATTTCTTAAAAAAAGAAACCTAAAATAGATTATTTTAGAGTTTTTGGATGTGTAGTTTTCATTCACAACAATAACAAAGAATACATTAGAAAGTTTGAGGCAAAGGCTTCAATGGGAATCTTTCTAGGATATTCCCAAGTAAGAAAAGCCTATAGGGCTTTTAATAAATCCACTTTGAAAATTGAAGAATCAGTCCATGTATCCTTTGATGAATCCAAAATGTTTTACAGAGAGAAGGAAACTTCCTCCAGTAGTTCTTTGCAGGTACCTGAATTATACAAGAACTTTGATGAGCTGAAACTCTCCCAGGGGATTCAACCAGCTCCTCAGATAATTGATTCAGGCAGTGATGAAGATCAGTAGAAGTGATTGCAACTGTACCAACATCCAATCTAATTCCACTAGAGGAATTAATCCCAACTGCTGTTGAAGATCACATACCACCAACTGATTATGTCACACTTAGAGATCACCCTACATCTCAAGTGATTGGAGACATTTCTACTTGTGTGCAAACAAGACATCATCTAAGTCAAGATGTGATGCTTGCTTGCTTTCTTTCACAAGTTGAGCCCTTGACCATAAAAGATGCTTAGCAAGATCCCCAGTGGATCATTGCTATGCAAGAAGAGCTAAACTAGTTTGAAAGATGCAAAGTTTGGAAGTTGGTCCCTAGACCAAAAGGTCAGCTGATTATTGGCACCAAATGGGTGTTTAGAAATAAATTGGATGCACAAGGAATTATTATAAGGAATAAAGCAAGGCTTGTAGCACAAGGCTACAGACAGGAAGAAGGTATAGACTATGATCAGACTTTTGCTCCTGTTGCAAGGCTAGAGGCAATAAGGATCTTTCTAGCATATGCAGCCTACATGAAGTTTAAGGGTTTCCAGATGGATTTAAAGAGTGCATTCCTAAATGGTGAGCTAAAGGAAGAGGTATTTGTTGAACAACCCCCTGGTTTCATTTCTTCAACTTATCCCTCACATGTTTTTAAGTTGGAAAAAGCTCTGTATGGACTTTAGCAGGCTCCTAGAGCATGGTATGAGACTCTAGCTAGTTTCCTATTAGAACATAAGTTTGTAAGAGGCATAGTTGATAGAACCCTTTTCATTAAGCACCACAAGGACAAAATCCTGTTAGTTCAAGTCTATGTGGATGACATTATACTTGTTTCCACTGATCCCAAACTATGCAAAAGGTTCTCAAACCTAATGCATTCTAAGTTTGAGATGAGTAGTATGGGTGAGCTGTCTTATTTACTTGGTCTTTAAGTGAAACAACATGCTGATGGCATCTTCTTCTCCCAATCTAAATATGCCAAGGAATTGGTAAAGTAGTTTGGGTTGGCAGATTCTTCAGCAATGCACACTCATATGGCTACTAATGTAGTTATTAATTCTGATTATAAGGGAAAGCCTGTTGATCAAAAAAAACTATAGGGCCATTGTTGGTTCCCTATTATACCTAACTGCAAGTAGGCCTGATATAATGTTTGCCACATGCCTATGTGCTAGATTTCAGGTCAACCCCAAGGAAGCTCATTTAACTATTCTTAAGAGAATCTTACGATACTTGAATGGAGGCCCAAATTTCGGACTTTAGTACCCAGCTGAATCAGAATTTGAGTTAATTGGATACTAAGATGCTGACTATGCTTGTTGTAGAGTTGACAGGAAGAGCACCTCAGGGACTTGCCCGTTCCTAGGTGAGAGATTAGTCTCATGTATTTGCAAAAAACAGACTTCTATTTAAACTTCAACTGCAGAGGCTGAATATATAGCAGCTGCTAGTTGTTGTTCACAGATTCTGTGGATTCAAAATCAACTCTTGGATTATGGCTACACACACAAAAACACCAAAATCATGTGTGACAGTACCAGTGCTATTTCTATAGCACAAAATCCAATGCACCATTCTAGGACTAAGCACATTGAAATTAGACACCATTTTCTTAGAGACTGTGTTGACAAGAATAAGATAAATCTTGGTTTATACCCACAGTTTCAGAGAAGTGACATTTTGCCTTTAGATGAACAGAAACATTATTCAACTAGGCATGATGAATGGATCAGACTAAGTGAATAATCTTCTAAGTTGAAATCTGTTCTGAGATCGTCGAACGGTGTTCGAAGATCGTCGAGCAGGTTGAGCTATATCGTCGACCATTGGTCTACGACAGCTCTTTGCCTTTAGAGACAGAAATTGTCGATCGACGATCGACGACTCTGCTTCAGAAATCGATCGTCGACCGACGATCGACGACCGATTCTCTTGATCTTCATTCAGAGATCGACGACTTTTGTTTATCTCTAAACGATCGTCTATTTAGGTCTGAAGATCGTCGACGGAGCTCGCCGTTTCATATTCTGCTTCCAGAACTATTTCGAGCTCTCGTCCCGTGTTTTCTCCCTCTCTTCTTGTGACTTCTCTCATCAAATCCATTGCGATTTCTTCAGCAACCCTGTCTGTGATGAAGTTCGATGCTGGTTTCTTTGTTGACTTCGATTCCTTCAGTGCCAGTGAACAAGTCTTTCAAGAAATGCTGTAGTTTTGTGAAGATCAAGGTCTTAAGAAACTCATGTCCTCAAAGCTTAAACTGCACCTAGCACAAATCAAGGAATGGGTTTATACATCGTCTTCTAATGACAAAGAGATGAAGGGATCAAGCAGCGGCGTGGAGGTAATTCTCACTCAAGATATTCTAACTGAAATTTTTGAGTTAAAGAATGGCTCTGATGAGTATGAGCAAGATACTGTTGAGTACGGTAGGATGCTGTTGGAAATGAGTCATGGAGATGGCATCCCATCCAATCTCCTGAAGGTAAACATATCTGTTGTTTTAAAGTTTTTGGCGGATCTGGTTGGAAAAGTGCTGCCTGGAAAGCACTCAGCTCATGACAACATCAACCGGCATCAGTTTGCCTTGATGTCAGCTCTCGTGAATAAGAAAAAATCAACTGGGCTGGTCTTCTATTTGATTTGATTAGGAAGAAGAACAACAAGAAAGAGGTAACGCAAGGAAGGGTGATTGGGTTCTTTATCTCTCAGAAAGCTTCCCAGCTTTTAGGCTCTATTCCTATAGCGATCAATGCCAGTAAAAGGATTTATTCATCCCTGTTTGCTAAGTGGAAAAGGGTCATTCAGAAACCCTCCAAGGCAAAGTCTGCTCCTATAACATCTGAGAGCACAAGGGCTTCTAAAGCCACTACCCACCCTAATGAAGAAATCCCTGCTTCCTCCTCCTTGCGATCCACCTCCATTGAAATTCCTTCTTCTCCTATAAACCAATCACTACCTACTTCTCCTACTCCAGCACATTTAGCTGAGATACCCAATCTCAACATAGATTCTTTGTTCAATCTGCTTTCTCCATCTCGCTCCCCAGCTATTTCAAATCATCAATCACCCACTCATGATCATCCATCTCATCAGAATTCCCCACTTGATGAAGCCCATGCTCAGACAACCATCAATTCTGATGATGCCCCCTCTAGCATTCCTTCATCATTTCATATTACACCAGAATTCATTGCATCTGTCCTGGACCTCATAACCCCTTCCATCTAAGCTATGGTAGCTGAGGCCATTGCTCCTCTTGCTTTATCTATCTCTTTTCTTGCTGCCTCCATTTCCACCCTCACAGCCCCTTCTTCATCTAGGGGCCTGGGTTTAGTTTTCACTGAACCCAGGCAGGTGGAGATGCTTGATAAAGACTATTCAGGCCCTGCTTTGGAGTTAGAAATATTTTCAGAGATAGAAATATTTTTAGTTTCAGCTCCAGATACAGTTGTTCCAGATCCTGTTCAGAGGATAGTTGAAGAGTCTGATGCTCCAGTAGTTTTGGAAGAGGAACTGGATGCATTCCTTGACTCAGATGATGAGTAATCCTGTGTAGACCTTTATAATCCTATCTCCTCCCCTTGTTCTTTTGATCCTCTCCATTCCATTGTGTGCTACCAAATACCAATGTGCCTTCAGCTTTTGGATAGCTTTGTTATTTCTGAAGCAATAACTGAAGCAACCTTTGCCCTCAAATTCTATCTTGAGGAGATTTCTACTCCTATAATTGCCAGACATCTAAAAGGGATCATTGCCTCTTTCCTAGAAGATAAATGGAATTCATTAGAGCTTTCAGCTAAAAGTATGCCAGTTGTAGTGCCAGAAGCTGAGTCTGCTCCATCTACTCTTTGGGATGACACCCCAGGTCCAGATTTGGACTCTCTCCATGCCCAAGACATTCTAGAAGAAGAAAAAGAAAAAGCTCTTCTACAAGCTAAAGAGAAAGAGGATACTATGTTAAAGGAAATTCATGATCTCTATGCAGAACCTCAACCCTCTTATTCAGAGGAAGAAGATGAAGATTCTGATGATTCTGATGGTAATAAGAAAAAGAAAAGGTCTGTTCAAAAGAAAAGGAAAGCTACAGCTCCAGCTTCTTCTAATCCAGATAATGATATTCCTTACTACATTTTGAAAGGAATTGATCCTAAAGATAAGAATTTTGAGGCTTGGATGTGGTACTCTAAGAATGAACAAAAAGCAAGGAAGAAGAGCAGGAAGTACTCTCCTCCTCCCAATGGAATTCAGATAGGTCCTCCTCCTCCTCCTCCCTCTGCTGTTGCCTCAGGAAATATTTCTCCCAGAGCTTATGCTCCTTCAGCCAAGCAAAATCAGTCCTATACCTATCAGAGAAAGGGAAGGCAGCCCCCTCCAAGCAATTCTAGTGATCAGAGGCAGTCTAAAAGGTCAAACATTCAAAGAGAGCAAGTTAAGAAAGTTGTATATCAACAACCCACCTTCTCTCCTCCTCCAGCCTCTAGATGACCTTCAAAGATAAAACCTCCTCAGGCCAAACCAGCAAATTTCAAAGCAAAAAGAGTTATATACTCTGATAAATCAAGCAAAAAGAATGCTGAGTTTTCTCCTCCATCCAGTCTTATAATTAAGGAGCCAGTAGATATAAATGTCAAGCCAGTTCAAGTGCAAACTGCGAGTTTCTTAACTCAATCTGTAAAATTAAAGAATATAAATCCATTGGATCCTTCTGATGAGAATGCCTATGAAAGTCAAGAGCTTGATCCTAACTATAAAATGGCTAGACTGTTAGAATTGGTTGGATCTGCACAAATCAAGAAAGCTAAAGCTGAAGGAAAAGATATCTCAGGATTCTCTACCATGTCAAAATACAGAAAGAAAGAACTGGATAGATTTCAAGTCAGTTCAGAGGTTTTTGATGCTTCCAAGTATATGGAGAAACATCCTGAAGCTGTTCTACCCAAAACTGGAGAGCTAAAGATCATTGGAGAGCAGGACCTGAAGCTGTCAAAGAAAGATGCTTATGATCCAAATAGGAAAATCTCCTTCTCTCCTGCTACTTCTATTCTTCCTTTAGATTCTGTTGATAAACAATTGTGACTTCTGTGTTGCTTATCTATTTCATTTAAATCTGTTTGATGTTTTATTTGTTACTGATTATTTATTTTATCTGATTATCTTAGATTTGTTAGTGTTTGAGTGACATCACCCAAATAGGGTGAGATTGTTGGTTCCCTAGTTTTTGATTTGGGCCATGTCATCTCATTTAGGTTTTATTGACCCAAGATTTATCTATGGTCAATGGTTAGACTAATTGTTGGTCTACCATAGGATAGACCCAGATAGGATAGTTGAGATTGGATAGAAATAAAAATTATGTTTAGTAGAATTGTGCTCGACGATAGTCGATTGTCGCTCGACGATCTTCGAATAATGATCGACGATCTCAGAGTTATATGTACTCTGAAGTGAGATCAACGATCTGCTGGCTCAGATCGAACGATTGTTTAGCCTAGGTCGACGATTTCTATTTAGACTTTGTTCTGTCTTCAGGTCGACGATCTGCTTGTCCAGATTGACGATCTTCATTCTTTGCTCGACGATTTCTGTCTGCCTTTATCAATATTCATTTCAGATGATTCCCTGTAATATTTAATCTTATTTAAATCATATTCTATTCAAATATTTTGCTTATTAGAATGTCCTATACTCTATTGCTTATTTGCAATATTTCTTATGCATTGATTTAAAAGATTTTGACGGAATAAAGTTGTTTGTTTTATTAAATGAAAGAGTTTATTATGTACAGCTGTTTTATAGCCGTTAGGCTTGGTTTCCTGTGCCAGTTTGTTAAGTAAAATTGAAATGATATTTCTTTTATCATTAATTCCTTTTTGGGAATGACAGACAGATTGCAGGTACAGGTTTCCATATTTTGTCTTATTCTATTATTTGGAAAGACTTTTTGTGCAGGGCTCGAGACCATTTTCACACAAGAGAAGTTTCTATCTTTTAAGGCAGTCGGCTAAAGACAACAGACACAGAGACATAAACAAAAAGAAAACTAGTGTGAGAGAACAAGAGCTCTCAAGAAAGAAAAAGATTTTCTTCTTCTATTGCTTCTTGAGTTCGTCCTGTCTTCAGGAAAATCAACACTCAGTGCTCAAGATTTCAAGAAGAACTATCCTCCCAGATTGCAAAGCTGCTGAAGAAGAACAACCATCAACATCTTGGGTCTTCTTTAAAGCTGCATCAGAAAAGGCTTCAAAGCAATCTGGAGTTCCTACACCCTGAAGCAAAGCTTCTTCCTGGACATTCTCTAAGCCAGGGGGAGCTTTGATTTTCTAAGAGCAATCCACTAGCTTCTCTGAACATAGAGAAGACACCCTCATCTCTTTCCCTTAAACCTCCTGTAAAATGGGTTATTACTCCCTTCAAAAGTGAACCTTTGGTGGAAGGGCACCTGATCAAAAACCTGTGTGTTTGGTTCTTAGGCACCTGATCAAAAGCCTGAAGGGTTTCTAGATCTACCTGAAGCAGATCTTGTGGTGGCAGGGCACCTGAACAAAAACATGTAGTGGATTCCTACCAGGGTGGTAGAAGAGTGGATGTACCCAATTAGGGAACCATTATAAATATCTTGTGTTGTTTGGTTGATTTCTTTAATCATTGATTTGTGGCTTTGATAGATATAACTAGGTTGCTAGTTGCTGTGTTTGGTATAAAGCTCAACTAAAACATCAGTTAGCTTGTGTTTATTCACTTTACTCTTATTAGGCTTTAGTTTTAAAGCTTTTATATTTCTATTCAGCAATTTGCTCAAGAGAAGTGTTTAGAGTCTCTAAACTTTTGAATACTCTAGTCACCCCCCTCTAGAGTAATAAGTATCTTATCCCCTCTCTTTAAATTGATGGATTGTTGGGTCCGGCGTTCCTTCACTTGACCCTTGGCGCTTTGCTACTTATTTAAGAAATTAAGTAGCGCCCTCTCCAACAGTCCGGGCTTTTGGTGCAGTTGGGTATGCACTTGATCCTTCAATTGGTATCAGAGGAGGTCATGGGTTCAAGACCAGGGGGACGTTATTAAATCCCGATTTTTCCCTTCTACTTGTGTGGGTCAGGCGGGTCAGGCAAGCCATGGACATGTGGTAACCCCACCTCTGAGCCGTATTATCCATGTGGTAACTCCACCTCTAAACCAACGAGTTGTGCTGGACGCTGGGGGGGGATTGTTGGGTCCGGCATTCCTTCACTTGACTCGTGGCGCTTTGCTACTTATTAAGAAATTAAGTAGCACCCTCTCCAACAGTCCGAGCTTTTGGTGCAGTTGGGTATGCGCTTGATCCTTCATTCTTGTTATAGAAGTAGACTTGCGGCGATTGAATGATATGTACTCTTGCTTAATTACTATGATTGAATGATGTTATTACTGTTATACACTACTGCTGTTACTACTCATGACTCTTACTATACCATCTGTTTGTACTTACTGCTTATGTAATTTTAAATATTGTATCGTTGATCCTCCTAGAGCCCAGTGCCTAAGAGTCGCTTGGGTGAGCGGATGTGATAGCCACTTAGTCTTTATGACTAACAGTTTCTACATCTTCCATTTTAGGAGGAAACCCAGCAGATAGAGCATTAGTAGTAGGTCATACAGTAGGGCAGCCAGACCAGGGTGATAGGGCCTGATACGACGATACCTTCATTGTCGTCGGTGATTGATGTGAGTTTGTGAGACTTAAGTTGTAGCCTTTTGGGCAAATTGTGCACTCTGATATTATAGAAGCCGCCATTGCTTCTTATTTTTTTTAATTCGTTCGGACTATATACTTGTGTGGATTTTACATTTGTTTATGTTCTTTATGTTGGGTTGGCTTTAATGATATTGGTTTTGCCGGCAGGATAGGCGTCTTGTGGTACAGGTTATCCCGTGTGCTGACGCTACTATAAGGTGGTTGTTATGGGCATAAGAATCCCTCTGGCCTTGTCTTGTGTTCTGGGAGGGGGGTCTTATAAGTATTCTAATGATATGAAATTTCTAAATTTAGTATAAGTAAAAAGGTATTTTATGATTTTTAAAGTAGGATGACATTAAGTTAAAATAAATGTCATGAATCAAAGATATAATACAACTTTTATATATTTAAATCTAACATGCATCCTAACATAAAATATTCTCATAGAGCATTGATAAATAATACAAGTGTGTAGTAGCAACAGAAAATCAAGTAAGTAACTATCACATGTATGAGTAAAAGTACAAACTCATAGAAGAAAATACACAAGTTTGAACTAGAAGAGAAAAAAAAACTACCTCACAAAGGTGAGGGAAAAGTAGTTGTAATAACAAAATATGGAATCACGAAATCTAAAAGAAAAAGTCACTACTGCTTCTAGCCTGAAGCATTCAAAAGTATAGAATGCCTAAGCAGAAAAAATGCACAAGTGACCGTTAAACCAAAAAAATCATAAAATCAGACAACTAATGAGAGTCACTTTACAACAAGTTAAGCTTTTATCCAGTCATAAAATATAAAAATAACAGGTATATTTAGTCTAGTAATGATTAACAAGAAGAAATCTTGCACCAAGTACAATAAAGATATTTTTATAAAATTTAAATAGATAAAAAAGAATAATTGAGACTGATCAACTTGATAAAGAGCATTATTAACGTCATGAATAAATCGGTACTGAGCTGGTGACTCTCCTTCCAACACAAATCATCAGACCATTATCACAAAAAGTACTATGGTGGTGACTCTCTTTCTAACACAAACCAACAGTCCATAATATTACAAAAGGCACTGTGATGGTGACTCTCTTTCCAACACAAACAAAAAGTCCATAATATTACAAAATGCATTGTGGTAGTGACTCTTTTTCCAATACAAACTAATAGTTTAAAATAAAATCACCGAGTGTAATGATTTACAAACAGACACTATGGCTGTAGCACAATACACTAACACCCACAGTCCAACATAAAACATTTCATAAATAAGTGTTGTGGTGGTGGCATCTTTCTCATTCACACCAACTGAACATTAAATTTTAAAAATTTGGAAAAGGAACAAATACTAGAGTTCCTGAATAGAAAGTATACATATTTCATCATTTAAACTAAAAATAGTATTTGTCTTATAAAAAATGCATAAATAGCTTATTAGAACCACAACAAACTTGGCATCGGGACATCCCGATGATAAAATAAAAGAAAATAACAAAATGACAAGCCTACACGACAATATCATTGAGACCGACGTTATCATCGTGACCTACACGATGATATCATCATGACCTTCATGGTGATATCATCATGACCTACATGGTAATATCAGAAAAGGCATTGTGGTGGTGACTCTTTTTCCAACACAAACCAACAATCCAAAATAAATTCACAGTTGGTTCCATTGATCCCAATGTCCGAGATTTGTAAGAAGTCAAACAAGTCAATGGTATACACATAGTTGTATTTGATGTATGTTTAAGTTCATACATGCAGGTTAGTCTATGTCATATTGATTGGACAGGTGGTCCAAGTGACATTGACAGGTGGACACAAAGAAGCTAACTGCAAAGGCAGGGAATTGCCTAAGTCTACAGTCATTGAGTGAAGCAAGCTCACTCAATGCCAGATAAACCAGAACCTAGTGACAAGCAAAAAAGTGGCTAAGTCCCCAGGCGTTCTATAATGCCCAAAATTTCTTAAGGCAGGAAATGGTTCTCTGGAGTTTATCGCCCGATGATAGCTAGTTACCGCGTGGTGGTAGCTCAAGGGTTAGCATCGACAGCGGTGAGAGCGTCGATCGCATTGAGTCAACTCAATGCTAGACTTACCGCGGGGCAGAAAGTTATTACAGTGTGGCGGTAGCTGGGGAACTAAACTGGCAGAGCTTTCGGGAAGCTATCGCCTGACGATAGGGTTACTTCTAGCGATGGCTGGGTAAATTTAATTGACGAGGCTCTCAAGATTCTACTGTGTGGCGGTAGCAGTTAGCGCGCGGCGATAACGGCTGGTGTCGTATAATAACTGACGTCGGCTATCACGCAACATTAGCCTCCTATCATGCGGTGATAGTGAAACTGTTAGAGCATGACCACGTGTCGGCCTATGATTGGAGGGCCTGAGTGGTTATAGTCAAAAAGAGGCAGTAGTGCGCGGCGGTAGCTAGTTAACGCGCGGTGGTAGCTTTATTTATATGCCTGGTTTGACCGTTTCCTCTTCATTATTCTGGAGTTGGAGATCTTGGCCTTGTTTTTTGGAGGAGGAGCAACTGTGCCGAGAAGGAGGGTTCTTTCTGCCATTCGTGTTTTGGGTCTCGGATTCGCAAGACGAGTTCATATTTACGGAGGCATGGTCGGAGCGGTCGATTTCAACTTTCTAGATTTCTCTCATGGCGCCAAAGCGTACATCAAGGGTAAGGATCCTCTTCCTTGGACATGTGAAGTACTTTCTTTTGGCATTAGAGGGTAGACACACCACTAAAACATGAATATGGTTCTCCTGATGGGTAGATCTGTGTATCCCTGTTAGGTTGCATTTAGATCCGGAATCGAAGTATGGAATAGGCATGCTGTGTGAAGCCCATCCGGACGGGTTGGTTAAGATTGGTGATGTTTGTATGTTTGTATGTCGGAGAAGACTCTGTATTAATCACGTAGATTTTGGAGTCACGGGGTGTGTAGAATACATCGTTGAGATTACTGGGAGTATTATCAAAGAAAACACATGAAAAAGGGGAAGAACCGATAGTCTGTCCCCTACCGCGCGACAGTAGTTCTACCGTCAGCAATAACTTCAAGTAGGCTATATATTGTCTTTTAAGCTTGTCTCTAAGATACCTGAGGGCTATAATTTGATTGAGCGGGATCTTAAATTGCTCAAATTGGTAGCCATTAGTGATAGGCTAGGATCCATACAGAGTTATGGATCATGCAGAAAAGGGAAAGGGGATGCTGACCCACATCAGGCCTGCGAGCTGGATGATTTGAGCACGGGATATGGCTGAATTGTACCCTCCCCTATGTCGGTCAACTTAGAGTGATCACGTGTACATCACATGACTTGTCGTAAAACTGGGGCGTTGTCTTTTGCCATGGCCCTTGTGAGACTAAAAGATAAAACGTTGTTAACTATCACAGAGAACGGTGGTGCGACCCTTGAGGTCCTGTGCACCAAGAGTGTTCCTGAGAGCACGGGGCATTGGACGTTTGCACCAACGTCTGTGGCAAATGGTGCTTAAGTTGCACGTTTTGATTGCCAATATGTGTTTTTACTAATGCCTACAAGGAAGGAGCACTGCAACCCCGAGTCAGGGGTGGGTTCGTTATAATTTGGTCGGCTAATGCTGACTGTTGCTTTGTTTACCACTATACGGTGAAATGTTGCCTGCAGGGTGCTGCTGAGCAAAGCAGGAAGTAGTAGGCTTGAGCCCAGAAATGATGCGCTGGCCCTTCAAGGCCAAAAAGAATACTTGTGTTATTTTATTGTTCATGTGTGGCCGGCATGCATTTAGAAGTATGTAACATATTTTAATTCAAGTTGAACATTGTAAGGCATTAAGGCCAAGACCTTATTTGTGTATTTGTTTTACATTCCTAGTTGTGGTAGTGGACATTAATGTTGTTGTTGGGTTTTATTTATAATATTTAAATTACTTCCTCTATATTGTACTCTATGTTAGGATGCGAAATATTGGATATGGTTTCAATTTAGTAACTTCTTGGTCTGTCCGTAGTATATGGAGTTAGGCCCCGGACGAACCTTCTGTATTATGATTTGTGATGGATGGGGGTTTTACAAGTTGGTATAAGACTCTGGTTTCGGTCTTCCCTATTTGAATTCGTCGATGAATTCTTTTAAGGGGTGGTGATCACTTGTATGTGCGTTGCCATTATAACATAAAAGAACCCATGAATGTCAACTTAGGAATGAAATTACACATGTTTGAGGAACTTGAGTGTTCCAATGATTGCATTTTGACAATCTATTTGTGGCCTAATCGAGTGTTTTTACAACTATAGGTGACTAGGAGCGGTGCGGGGCAGTCGCATCAATAGCACTACATGGAGAGTAGTGCGCATAATGACGCCCCTGCAATCCCTCCTTCTGTAAAAACCATACAAATAGTAGCGGAAGTGGTGTTCGCTATGATCAATGCCCAACTGGGGAGGCAAGTGCAGCCTCCTACTCCTGGGTTAGGTCAAGTTCCGCTTGGTGTAGCAGAGACATTAGTGGCAGATCAAGTAGTGGAAGAGACTGTAGTGCAACGAAGAGCTACTAAGAAACAGTTGAAGCATTTGATTAGCTTTAATCCACCAGTGTTCTCGGGGATTGGAACCTCAACTCAACCTAAGGACTGGTTTTCTTAGGTAAAGAGAGTCATGACAGCTACCGAGACTGAGGAGTGGCAGAAGGCTACAATAGACACTTTCCTCTTGGATGGCGAGGCAAGGATCTGGTGGGATGAGTTAGAGCTGCATGATTTTTTTGGGAGACAACTCAGTAACGTATCGATGGAGGAGTTCTAGTGACTATTTCTAGCATGGTTCGTTCCAACAGCACAGAAAATAGAAATGGAAAATCAGTTCTAGAGGTTGACTCAAGGAGAGAGTAGTGTGGACGACAACCTACATGAGTTCACATGATTGGGACATTATGCTCGATCCACTTTTTCGGATGAGGAGCGCAAGACCACTCGGTTTTATGAAGTACTGCGTGATGATGTTAGTTTGTTGCTCTCAGGTCCAATGATGAAGAGATTTCTGACCCAAGTCAATAAGACCCGATCTCTGGAACAAGATCTGAAGAGAGTTCAAGGTAAAAAGGACTCGGTGATGAAGAGGTCAGATTTTAAGGTTCCAAGTTCGTCAAAGTTTGGATATCAAAAGTGGTATAAGATGCCTAAAACTAATGGACCGACTTCTTCATCGGTTACTACGGGAGAATCTTCTGGGTAAGGAGGCCTAATTCACTATTATAACTATGGCAAGTAGGGGCATATAGCCCACAATTGTTGTAGTGACAAGTCAGAAAGGAAGGAAGGAATGCTGAAAAAGGGAAGGTGGTGGAGCAATTGTAACACCCCAAAAAGACTCAAAAATGGTTTTGAGGTGCAGGTCATGTTACACGGCCTGGGACACGGGCGTGTCCCAGGGCGTGTCGGGGGTACACGACCTGGGACACGGGCGTGTCCTAGGGCGTGTCATGCAAATAAAATGTGGTTTAAGTCAGAAGATTACACGGCCTTGAACCAAGCCTTGAACACGGGCGTGTCAGGTTGGACACGGGCGTGTCCGATGCCGTGTGCCTACCCGTGTACTGCGTGCAGCTCGATGAGGCAGGGGTGACACGGGCGTGTCTCAGGAATGACACGGGCGTGTCAGGTTCGACACGGGCGTGTCGATGCCCGTGTTCTGGTAAATCTCAGTCGGTACGAATACCGCGTGTGCCGCTTAAGGGTTACATGGCCTGTGACACGGGCGTGTCACAGGCCGTGTCAGCCAAAAAAATGAGTTTTTGGGCAAATCGTGGCCGTTCAGATTTCTCTCTTTGGATCCAAGGGCTCAGGTGATTTCCTGGCTGGATTAAATCCGTGAAGGTTGATGAAGACTTCATTCTTCATTTGGTTAAGGAAGAGAGAAAGAGAGAGGAGGAAGAAGAAGGAGGAGGAGCTCAAGCCACCGGCGGAGTTCCCGTGGTCCGATTCGTGATCCGAAGCCGGCGTTGTGAAGGCAAAGCTGCTGCGGTTCTTTCTCACCGGCTAGTTTGCGATGGCTCCCAAGAGATCGACAAGGGTAACGATCTCCCTTCTTGGACATGTGAAGACCTTCTTTTCTGCATTGCATAGGGAAAACCCTTCCCCGCGAGTGTGCGGTGGGTTGTGGTGTCCCTTGGGGTAGATATGTGAAGTCCCCCTTGTTAGAGGCCGGAATTGTAGTATGGCTCTAGGCATGCTGTGTGAAGCCCATCTGGACATGTTCTGGATTGGTGATGCTTGTTTGCATATCGGAGAAGGCTCCGTGATTATGGCTTGTGTTGCCTTGTGCCTACCTATTGCTTGGTGCAGCAGGAAGTACTGGATGATGTCCAGGAAATGAAGAGGGTTGGATACAACTCTTGTGGCCGTGCGTTGCCACTTTATGAGCGGTTGAGCCGTTGGGCTGCAACTCGATGAAAAGGCAGATTGTCGAACAGGAAAGGTGAAACCGACCCGCGCCTATAAATAGCCATGGATACTTCCATATTCGAGGTGGCACAGGCGACTTGAGCAACGGGGGGTGGCTGATCCGTACCTGCGTTAGGTCCATCCGACTTGGAAGCCTGGTTATAGGTTTTGTTGGAGCGCCTAATGAGAGTCTTAGGCCACGCGCCGGAAAGACTAGAATGCTCAAATACTGTGTAGTCGGTGGTGTTGACCCTGGTATTCCGGTACACCAAGAATGTGCCCTGAGTGCACGGACTGTCGGGCCGGGTGACCGATAGTTGTGAGGGCTTGAATGTGCCTGCGCGCACATATTTGCTATATGATGATGTCATGCTTTGCAGGGAAAGAATGCTAATGCCCCGAGAAAGGGGTAGGATTGTTATAATTGGGTCAGCTGAATGCTGACCGTTGCATTGTTTGCCACCGGTTGGGTGGTTTGTCCCTATGCAGGTGTTGGAGAACCAAGTGGTAAGTGAAGGGCTGAAGCCCTACTGCTGTTGCTGCTGCTGCTGCGGCTAGACCTTGAAGGCTAAGGGAATGTTTTTGCTTGTTTTCTTTTACTCATGTATGGCCGCCTGCGCGCCGAGGTTTGTAAACCATACGGTGTGAAAAGAGGAACTGTAAGGCCTTAAGGCCAAACTCTATGTATTTGTGTACATTCCGTGGTTATATATAAAGGTGGTTTCTATATTGGACATTCCTGGTTAGGGTTCAAATTACAATTTAAAGCTTCCGCTAGAATGCTCTGAGTTAGGATGCGTCTTTGGTTTGGTATTATCCTGTGACCTCACCGTCTGTTTGTGGCATATAGTGTGGGGCCCCGGCCGGACCTTCTACTATACGTCATTTAACGGATGGGGTCGTTACATTTTGGTATCAGCTTCGTTCGGTCTTCCTCTATCGAATTCGTGGACGAATTCTTTTATGGGGTGGCGAGCGCGTGTTTATGCGCCCTGCTGTAACGCAAATGAACTCTGGAATGTCCACTAAGGAATGTACAAAATCTTGTTTGAGGAATCTGCGCGTTCCTTTTTGTGTTGTTTTGCTTGCATACGTTCGCTTAATGTGTGTCTTGTCCACATATAGGTGACGCGTAGTGGTGCTGGGCAGTCTGAGCCCCAGCGCTCTGATGAGACTGCGGCACCAGCTGAGGTGCCAACACCTCCTCCATCTGCGGAAACTGTTCGTTTAGTTGCTGAGGCTCTATTTGCCATGATTCAGCCGACCGGGCAAGCGCAGCCGGCAGTAGAGCCAGTTCGTGTTGTTGTAAGACCCGAGCCGGTTGAGGCTGTAGATCCACGAGCAGCTGACCGACAGTTGAAGCAATTCATGAGCTTCAGTCCTCCTACATTTACGGGACTGGGATCCCCAACGCAGGCAGAAGATTGGTTATAACGTGTCAAGAGGATAATGACAGCGATCAGGGCGGAGGAAACTCTAAAGGTCACCTTGGCCACCTTCATGCTTGAAGGAGAGGCGTGGTTGTGGTGGGACGAGGTTGAGGTACACCATTTGGCGGGCAGGCAATTAACGCAAGTGTCGATTGAGGAGTTCTCTCGGATATTTCTAGCAAAACATGTCCCAGCGGCGCAATGCATTGCTATGGAAAATGAGTTCCAACGGTTAAAGCAAGGGGAAGATAGCATGGATATCTACTTGCATGAGTTTACCAGGTTGGGACGGTATGTGGGAACAATCTTCGCGGATGACCAAAGGAAAATGAATCGGTTCTATGAAGGATTGCGGGATGAGTTGCGATTCCTGCTTTCGAGTTCAGTGAACCAAGGGTTTCAGGCGTTGGTTGATACTGCGTGTGCGTTGGAGAAGGACATGCGGTGGGTACAGGGGAACAAGGACTTGGTTGTGTCGAAGCCAGAGGTTCAAGCACCTCGCCCGAGCAAATCTTTTAACCAGAAGAAAGGGGGCAAGAGGTCCAAGCCGTCTGGGCAAGTGACTACGACCGTTGTGTCGGGAGCGACATCAAGGCCGGATTCTCGTACATGTTATAACTGTGGCCGGGTGGGGCATATAGCTCGTGACTGTCGGGTTGTTCAGCCGAAAGGGGAAAAGAAGACGGGTGCGTCTTATGCTGAGAAGGGCAAAGCGGTGGTTGATTCATCTGCGTCCCAGGCACAGCCCCAATCTATCAGCTTGGCCAACAGGAAGCGATTAAGCAAAGTGACGTCGTCACAGGTACGAGTTAATTTCGCTTACTTGCTTATGTGTTATTGTTTTTGGTTATGTATAGCTTGTGCATGATGTGTATGCTGCAGGCTTTGTCCTGATTCAGAATAATTTGGCGAGAGCCCTGTTTGATACGGGTGCTTCGCATTTTTTTCTGTCTGAGGATTTCGTATCTCGCATTGGGGTACCAAGTCATGTGACGGTGGATAGTATAAGGGTGCTATTGCCGAATGGCTGTGTGATGCTTGCGGATAGGGCTTGCGATGTGGATGTGCAAATAGGAAGTCGGGATTTCGGTTTGAGTGCAGCTGTGCTACCGTTATCGGAGTTTGATGTGATCTTTGGTATGGACTGGCTCTCGGAGCAGCGTGCCTTTATTGATTGCAAATCCAAGGAGATTACACTGGGCCAGAATACCGGACTTGTGATGAAGTTCGCTGGTATGCGAGGAGTTGGCGGGACTCTGTTGTCTGCACTCCAAGTCATCAATGCTGTTCGGAAGGGCGCGGAGTTATTCTTCACGCTAATTCAGGCTGTTGAGCCAAAGGCCAGTGTCGGTGAAGTACTAGTTGTGTCAAAGTTTGCCGACGTGTTTCCTAAAGATCTTCCTGGGTTACCACCCCAGCGGGACATTGACTTTCTCTATTGAGTTGGTGCAGGTGCGAAACCTGTGGCCCGCTCTCCATATCGCGTCGCGCCAAAAGAGATGGCTGAGTTGAAAGTCCAATTGCAAGAGTTGTTGGAGTAGGGATACATACGCCCAAGTATGTCACCTTGGAGCGCGCCTATTCTATTTGTGAAAAAGAAAGACGGTAGTTTACGGTTATGTATTGACTACCGCGAATTGAATAAGCTGACGGAGAAAAACAAATATCCGATCCCACGGATTGATGACCTCTTTGATCAGCTGGCAGGATCAATGGTCTATTCCAAATTGGATTTGAAATCGGGATATTATCAGCTGAGGATTAGGGAAGGTGACATTCCCAAGACGGCGTTTGGAACACGCTACGGTCATTATGAGTTCACGGTAATGCCGTTTGGCCTATGTAATGCGTCCTTCGGTATTTATGGACCTAATGCATCGAACGTTCCGAGAGTACTTGGATTTGTTCGTTATTGTGTTTATCGATGACATCTTAGTATACTCTCAGTCGGAAGAGGATCATGCAAACCATTTGCGGTTGGTCTTGCATACCCTGCGGAGGAATAAGCTTTATGCCAAATTCTCAAAGTGTGAGTTCTTGCTCTCTTTAGTAGCCTTTTTAGGCCATGTGGTAAGCGGAGAAGGTATCGCGGTGGATCCGTTGAAGATAAGTGCCATTCGGGATTGGCCAGTGATGTCTTCAGTGGCGAGGTCAGGAGCTTCCTTGGACTTGCGGACTACTATAGACGGTTTGTGGAAAACTTCTCACGGATTGCTTTACCTCTGACCATGCTGACAAGAAAAGATCAAAAGTTCATTTGGACGCCGAAGTGCGCGCGAGCTTTTGAAGACTTGAAGAGTCGTTTGACCACGGCGCCTGTGTTGACATCGCCATGTGGTACCGATGGGTATGAGATCTATAGTGATGCTTCCGGGAGCGGCTTAGGTTGCGTTCTTCTGTAGTTTGGTAAAGTGATTGCTTATGGCTCGCGCCAGTTGAAAGTGCATGAGCGGAATTACCCCGTCCATGATTTGGAGTTGGCAGGCGGTAATCTTTGCACTCAAGTTGTGGCGGCACTATCTATATGGTGTTAAAGTGGATATCTATACAGATCATAAAAGCCTAAAGTATTTGTTGGATCAGAAGGATCTGAATATGCGACAACGAAGATGGATGGAGTTCCTTGGGGACTACACCTTCGAGATTCACTATACTCCCGGGAAGGGAAATGTGGTCGCTGATGCTTTGAGTCGGAAGACTCCGGTACGGGCAAGCTGGTTGCAGAGGCATGATCAGCGGTTAATCCAGGAATTGGAAGCGTTGGAAATATCTTGTGTTGACAAGGGTTCGTCAACCGATGCATGCTTGAACTGGACGGAGGTGCAATATGACCTTACGGACAGAGTTCGGCGAGCAACGGAGCTTGATGAAAGTCTCCAGCGCTATGCAAAAGATGGGCCGGATGACCAATTCTCTTGAGATAACGGTTTGTTACGAAGAAATGGTCGAGTGTGCGTCCCGAGTGTGGGTAAATTGAGGGAAGAGTGGATGTACGAAGCTCACTTTGCAAAGTACTCAGTTCACCCAGGGAGCACAAAGATGTACAGATATCTGAAAAAGCTGTTCTGGTGGCCCGGACTAAAGAAAGATGTCGCACGTTATGTGGCTGAATGCAATACCTGTGCGTTGGTGAAAGCAGAATGCCAGAAGCCTGGCGGTTTCCTGAAGTCGTTACCTATTCCGGAGTGGAAGTTCGATGATATTTCGATGGATTTCGTGCACGGGTTGCCGAGATCTCAATGCGGTCATGATTCAATCTGGGTGATTATGGACCGGTTGACAAAAGTGGCGCACTTCCTTCCAAACAGAAGAGACGATTCAGTGGAAACCTTGGCCAAGCTTTATGTGGAACAGGTTGTTCGACTGCACGGTGTTCCTCGGAGCATCATTAGTGACTGTGATGGGCGGTTCACATCGAATGATTGGCGGCTAGTTTATCAAATGTTGGGTACAAAGTTAGCATTTAGTACGGCCTTTCATCCCCAAACGGATGGCCAAACTGAACGAACCAACAGGACGATGGAAGAAATGCTCCGCATGTGCGCCCTAGACTTTGGTAAGAGATGGGACGATTATATATTTCTTATCGAATTTGCCTATAATAATAGCTACCAAGCGAGTATTGGTATGGCACCATTTGAGGCTTTATATGGTCGTAAATGTCGTACACCATTAGCTTGGGCAGAAGCAGGCGAATCTAAGCTGAGTGGGAAAAAGGAAGTCGAAGAAGCTACCTCGCGAATACGCACTATTCGGGAGAGGCTAGTGATAGCCCAAGATCGTCAAGCAAAGTACTACAATGCCAAACACCGGAACGTGGAGTTCGCGGTGGGTGATTGGGTGTATTTGAAGATCAAACCCTTCAAAGGCGTGTCCAGGATTCGGCGTTTGAAAAAGCTATGTCCGAGGTATCTTGGTCTGCTTGAGGTGGTGGAGCGAGTTGGGGAAGCTGCTTATCGACTAGCACTTTCAGCAGACTTGGCTGGATTACATGATGTATTTCACATCTCAGTCCTTCGTAAGGCGGTGAAGGATCTAGCTCAAGTAGTGGAGAATGATCGGGTACCGGTCGAGTATGGGCTAACGACAAGGGTTAGACCCATTCGGATCGAGGATCGAGCCGAGAAATAGTTGCGGAACAAAGTGATCGGGATGGTCAAGGTCCGATGGGACAATTGTGGCTGTGCAGAGCTAACATGGGAGCGAGAGCAGACCATGCGAGCTGAATTTCCCGAGCTTTTTGTATAAACTGTAGACCGTGTACTTTTGTTATAACAGAGTTATCAAGTTATAGCATTGTTGGTTTTTGTTTACTTACCGTGCAAATTTCGGGACGAAATTTTGTTAAGGGGGGGAGGTTTGTAACACCCCAAAAAGACTCAAAAATGGTTTTGATGTGCAGGTCATGTTACACGGCCTGGGACACGGGCGTGTCCCAGGGCGTGTCGGGGGTACACGGCCTGGGACACGGGCGTGTCCCAGGGCGTGTCACGCAAATAAAATGCGGTTTGAGTCAGAAGATTACACGGCCTTGAACCAAGCCTTGAACACGGGCGTGTCCGATGCCGTGTGCCTACCCGTGTACTACGTGCAGCTCGATGAGGCAGGGGTGACACGGGCGTGTCTCAGGAATGACACGGGAGTGTCAGGTTCGACACGGGCGTGTCGATGCCCGTGTTCTGGAAAATCTCAGTCAGTACGAATACCGCGTGTGCCGCTTAAGGGTACACGGCCTGTGACACGGGCGTGTCACAGGCCGTGTCAGCCAAAAAAATGAGTTTTTGGGCAAATCGTGGCCGTTCAGATTTCTCTCTTTGGATCCAAGGGCTCAGGTGATTTCCTGGCTGGATTTAATCCGTGAAGGCTGATGAAGACTTCATTCTTCATTTGGTTAAGGAAGAGAGAAAGAGAGAGGAGGAAGAAGAAGGAGGAGGAGCTCAAGCCACCGGCGGAGTTCCCGTGGTCCGATTCGTGATCCGAAGCCGGTGTTGTGAAGGCAAAGCTGCTGCGGTTCTTTCTCACCGGCTAGTTTGCGATGGCTCCCAAGAGATCGACAAGGGTAACGATCTCCCTTCTTGGACATGTGAAGTCCTTCTTTTCTGCATTGCATAGGGAAAACCCTTACCCGCGAGTGTGCGGTGGGTTATGGTGTCCCTTGGGGTAGATATGTGAAGTCCCCCTTGTTAGAGGCCGGAATTGGAGTACGGCTCTAGGCATGCTGTGTGAAGCCCATCTGGACATGGTCTGGATTGGTGATGCTTGTTTGCATATCGGAGAAGGCTCTGTGATTATGGCTTGTGTTGCCTTGTGCCTACCTGTTGCTTGGTGCAGCAGGAAATACTGGATGATGTCCAGGAAATGAAGAGGGTTGGATGCAACTCTTGTGGCCATGCGTTGCCACTTTATGAGCGGTTGAGCCATTGGGCTGCAACTCGATGAAAAGGCAGATTGCCGAACAGGAAAGGTGAAACTGACCCGCGCCTATAAATAGCCATGGATACTTCCGTATTCAAGGTGGCACGGCGACTTGAGCAACGGGGGGTGGCTGATCCGTACCTGCGTTAGGTTCGTCCGACTAGGAAGCCTGGTTATAGGTTTTGTTGGAGCGCCTAATGAGAGTCTTAGGCTCGCGCGCCGGAAAGACTAGATTGCTCAAATACCGTGTAGTCGGTGGTGTTGACCCTGGTATTCCGGTACACCAAGAATGTGCCCTGAGTGCACGGACTGTCGGGCCGGGTGGCCGATAGTTGTGATGGCTTGAATGTGCCTGTGCGCACATATTTGCTATATGATGATGCCATGCTTTGCAGGGAAAGAATGCTAATGCCCCGAGAAAGGGGTAGGATTGTTATAATTGGGTCAGCTGAATGCTGACCGTTGCATTGTTTGCCACCGGTTGGGTGGTTTGTCCCTATGCAGGTGCTGGAGAACCAAGTGGTAAGTGAAGGGCTGAAGCCCTACTACTGTTGTTGTTGCTGCTACGGCTAGCCCTTGAAGGCTAAGCGAATGTTTTTGCTTGTTTTCTTTTACTCATGTATGGCCGGCCTGCGCGCCGAGGTTTGTAAACCATACAGTGTGAAAAGAGGAACTGTAAGGCCTTAAGGCCAAACTCTATGTATTTTTGTACATTCCGTGGTTATATATAAACGTGGTTTATATATTGGACATTCCTGGTTAGAGTTCAAATTACAATTTAAAGCTTCCGCTAGAATGCTCTGAGTTAGGATGCGTCTTTGGTTTGGTATTATCCTGTGACCTCACCGTCTGTTTATGGCATATAGTGTGGGGCCCCGGCCGAACCTTCCACTATACGTCATTTAACGGATGGGGTCGTTACAGCAATAGCATCCCATCAAGCTCCAGCCCAACCTAGAGTCTACAATCTTGGCCAGCAGGAGGCAATCAAGCAGGGAAATGTAGTGACAGGTATGCATTAGATTTTAGTTGTAAAATTTTGCATACCATGCGTCTTATAATTTGGTCGTATGACTGTCATGTTTTAGGCTTTGTCGTGGTCATGGACTATCCCGCTCAAGCATTATTTGATACAAGAGCTTCACATTCCTTCCTATCTGAGGACTTTGTGTCTCATATTAGAGTCCATTCTTCTGTGGCTAAGGATAGATTATATGTGCTGCTGCCTAATAGTTGTTCGATGCGCATGGATAGAGTCTGTTACGTTAAAGTGCTGATTAGAAGCCAAACTTTTGACTTGGAAGTGTCACTACTACCGATGGTAAAGTTTGACGTGATATTTGGCATGGACTGGCTCTCAAAGCAGGGTGCATACATTGATTGTGGTTCTAAGACTGTAAACCTGGGGTTGAATACAAGCCAAGAAACTACTTTCTCTGGTTTGAAGGGTATGAGCAAGACATTGATGTCTGCTCTCAAAGCAGTTAAAGCAGCTCAGGATGGTGTTGAACTTTTCTTCACTCTTTTAGAGGCGAAGAAGCCCAAGCCTTACTTGGCTAGTATCACCGTGGTGTCGGAATTTGCTGACATCTTCCCCAAAAATTTCCCTGGGGCCCCACCTTAGAGAGAGATCGAGTTCACCATTGAGTTGGTTCCTAGTGCTAAGCCAGTATCACGGTCTCCTTATCGCTTAGCACCGAGAGAGATGGCGAAATTGAAGGAGCAGCTTCAAGAATTGATAGAGCATAGGATTTGTGCGTCAGAGTTCATCACCTTGGAGTGCCTTAGTCATCTTTGTGAAGAAGAAGGATGGAAGTCTGTGATTGTGTATCATTTATCGGGAACTTAATAAGCTAACAGAGAAGATTAAGTACCCGATTTCCAGGATCGATGATTTGTTCGATCAGTTAGTTGGATCAACTGTCTATTCAAAGCTGGATTTTAAGTCTGCTTACTATCAACTAAGAATCAGGGAGAGTGATATTTACAAGATGGTGTTCAGTATACATTATGGTCATTATGAGTTCACAGTCTTGCCTTTTGGGCTGACAAATGCACCATCGATGTTTATGGACTTGATGAACCGGATGTTCAAGGAGTATTTGGATCGGTTCGTGATAGTGTTCAACGATGATATCCTGGTGTACTCCCAATCCGAGGATGATTGCATATTGTTCTGGATACCTTAAGAAGTAATCAGTTGTATGCCAAGTTCTCTAAGTGTGAGTTTTGGCTATATTTTGTAGCATTCCTTGTTCATATTATCAGTGGAGAGGGTATCGCGGTGGATCTGGCAAAGGTTGTTGCATTTTGGGAGTGGATGTGTTATTTTTTGTGGCGGAAGTCCGGAGTTTTCCGGGGCTTGTCGGCTACTACAGGTGCTTCTTGGAGAACTTTTCGCGGATAGCGTTACCTCTCACGACCCTAATGAGGAAGGATCAGAAATTTGTTTGGTCGTCAGCGTGTGCTCAAGCTTTTGAAAAACTGAAAAGTCATCTGACCACGTTGTCTATTCTATGCTCGCCATGTGGGACAGAAGGCTTTGAGATCTATAGCGACGCTTCAGGTAGTGGCATAGGCTTTGTTTTGTTACGTCATGGGAGAGTAATAGCATATGGTCCATTCCAGGTGAAGGTGCATGAGAGGAATCATCTGGTCCATGATTTGGAGTTGGCTGTCGTGATATTCGCAATGAAGATCAGGAGGCATTATTTGTAAGGTGTGAAGGTCGACATTTACACAGAGCATAAGAGCTTGAAGTACCTATTGGATCAAAAGGATTTGAATATGCATCAGTTATGGTGGATGGATTTCCTTGGAGACTACACCTTCAAGATACACTATATACCTGGGAAGGGTAATGCAATTGCTAATGCATTTAATCGCAGGGTTCTCGCTTATGAAAACTAGGCATTGACGCATGACGAGCATTTCATTCGAGATTTAAAGGCCTTAGAGATCTCTTGTGTTGATAAGATGTTTGGTTCTGAAGAACGATTGAACTGAACGGAAGTGCAGTATGACCTGGTTGATCAGATTCAGTAGGTTTTGGAGTTGGATGGCAGCATGAAGCTGTTCATGGCCGAGGCTTTGGATGGGTCAAATGCCCAATTTGCTATCAATGATGGGTTGTTATGGAAGGATAGTCATTTGTGTGTCCCAAAGGTGGGTGAAATACGGGGGGAGTTGATGTACGAGGCTCATTACACCAAGTACTAAATCCACCTAGGAAGCACAAAGATGTACAAAGACTCGAAAAAGCTGTTCTTGTTGCCCGAACTGAAAAAGGATGTAGCGCTTTATGTGACTAAGTGTCAAACTTGTGCCTTAGTAAAGGCTGAATGTCAGAAGCCCGAAGGATTCTTGAAGCATTTGCCTATACCGAAATGGAAGTTCGACGATATATCCATGGATTTCGTGCACGGTTTGCCGAGATCGCAGAAAGGAAATGATGCCATTTGGGTGATCGTGGATCGTTTGACGAAAGTATCACACTTCATCCCAAATAGGAAAGATGATTCAGTGAATAAGCTAGCAAAGATGTATGTGGATAATATTTTTCGTTTACACGGTGTGCCCCGTAGTATCATGAGTGACCGGGATGGGCGTTTCACGTCTAATGACTGGAGGTTAGTACATCAGTTGTTGGGGACCATACTGAAGTTTAGTACGGCCTTTCATTCGCAGACGGAAGGTAAGACTGAGAGAGTCAAAAGGACGATGGAGGATATGCTTCGCATGTATGCCTTGAATTTTGGAAAAAGGTGGGAGGAAACCTATATATGATTGAGTTCGTGTAGAACAATAGCTACCAGGAGAGTATTCAAATGGCACCCTTTGAGGCCCTTTATGGTAGGAAGTTCCCTACTTCGTTGTCATGGTTGGAGACTGGTGAGTCCATGTTATACAAGAGAAAAGACGTCGAAGATGCGACTTCAATTGCGCGTACAATCCGAGAGCGATTGTTGGTTGCACAATATAGGCAAGCTAAGTACTATGATGCCAAGCACAAAAACATTGAATTCGCCATGGGCGATTTGGTATACTTGAAGGTCAAACAGTTCAAGGGTGTGTCGAGGATTCTTCTACTGAAAAAGCTAAGTCCAAGATACCTTAGGCCGTTTAAGGTGTTGGAGTGTGTTGGGGAACCGGCTTACCGACTGAAGCTTTCAATAGAACTGAGTGGTCTACATAACGTATTCCACATATCGGTGTTGCAGAAGGTGGTGCAAGAGCCTATGCTAGTGATTGCTGCAGATCGAGTACCGGTAGATGAACGGTTCAAAATGAAGGTCAAATCTATTCTCATTAAGGATGTAGATGTCAAGCGAATTCGTAAAAAGGAAGTCAGAATATTCAAGGTCTGCTCGGACAACTATGGTCGCAAGGAGCTATCTTGGGAGTCGGAACAAAACATGAAGGACGAGTTCCCCGAGTTATTCAATTGTGGTACACAGTTTAAAGTTCATTTAATTCCTAAGTTTCCTACATAACTTAATTTCGGGACGAAATTTTTTAAGTGGGGGAGGTTTGTAACGCCCCAAATTTCTTAAGGTAGGAAATGGTTCTCTAGAGGTTATCGCCCGGCGGTAGGTAGTTACAACGTGGAGATTGCTCCAGGGTTAGCATCAATAGCTGTGAGAGCGTTGAGAGCGTTGAGTCAACTCAACGCTAGACTTACTATGTGGAAGAAAGTTATTACCGCACGACGGTAGCTGGGGAATAAAACTGGCAGAGCACTTGGGAAGCTATCGCTCGGCGATAGGATTACCACTGGTGATAGCTGGGTCAATTTATTTGACGAGGCTCTTGGGATTCTATCGCTCGGTAGTAGCAGTTAGAACGTGGCAATAGCGCAGGTGTTGTGTCATAACCAACATCGGCTATCGTGCGGTGATAGTGAAACTGTAACGGCGTGGCCACGTGTTGGCCTATGATTGGAGGGCATGGGAGGTTATAAGCAAAAAGAGGTAGTACCGTACGACGGAAGCTAGTTACTGTGTGGCAGTAGCTTTAGTTATATGTCTGGTTTGGCCATTTACTCTTCATTATTTTAGAGTTGGAGATCTTGGCCTATTTTTCTGGAAGAGGAGTAGTAGTGCCAAGAAGGAGGGTTCTTACTACCATTCGTGCAGCCTGCACACACACCATCATGCACAAGCTAAACAAACCAAACCCAAAAGCACAGCAAGTAAACTAAACTCAACTCGTACCTGTGACGACGTCACTCTGCTTAATCGCTTCCTGTGGCCAAGTTGATAGATTCGGGGCTGCGCCTGAGAAGCAGAGGAATCCACCACCGCTTTGCCCTTCTCAGCATACGGACGCACCGTCTTCTTTTCCCATTTGGGCTGCACAACTCGACAGTCACGAGCAATATGCCCCACCCGGCCACAGTTATAGCATGTACGAGCATCCGGCCTTGATGTCGCTCCCGACACCACAGTCGTAGTCACTTGCCCAGATGGCTTGGACCTCTTGCCCCTTTCTTCTGTATAAAACGACTTGCCTGGGCGAGGTGCTTGAAACTCTGGCTTAGACACCACCAAGCCCTTATTCCCTTGCACTCGCCTCATGTCCTTTTCCAACGCGCACGCAGTATCAACCAACGCCTGAACCCTTGGCTCACAGAACTCGAAAGCAGGAATCGTAACTCATCCCGCACAATCCTTCATAGAACCGATTCGTTTTCCTTTGGTCATCCGCGAAGATTGTTCCCGCATATCGTCCCAACCTGGTAAACTCGTGCAAGTAGATATCCACACTATCGTCCCTTGCTTTAACCGTTGGAACTCATTTCCATAGCAATACGTTGCGCCGCCTGGGACATGTTCGCCAGAAATTAATCGAGAGAACTCCTCAATCGACACTTGTGTAGTTGCCTGCCCGCCAAATGGTGTAACTCAACCTCGTCCCACCACAACCCGCCCTCCCCTTCAAGCATGAAGGTGGCTAAGGTGACCTTGAGAGTTCCTCCGCCCTGATCGCTGTCATTATCCTCTTGACATGCGAAAACCAATCTTCCGCCTGCGTTGGGGATCCCATTCCCGCAAACGTAGGAGGACTGAAGCTCATAAATTGCTTCAACTGTCGGTCAGCTGCTCGTGGATCTACAGCCTCAACCGGCTAGGGTCCTTACATCAACACGAACTGGCACTACCGCCGGCTGCGCTTGCCCGGTCGGCTGAATCATGGCAAATAGCGCCTCAGCCACTAAGCGAAACAGTTTCGCAGATGGAGGAGGTGTTGGCACCTCAGCTGGTGCCGCACTCTCATCAGAACGCTGGGGCTCAGACTGCCCAGCACCACTACGTGTCACCTATAGGTGGACAAGACACACATTAGCGAACGTATGCAAGCAAAACAACACAAAAAGGAACGCGCAGATTCCTCAAACAAGATTTTGTACATTCCTTAATGGACATTCCAGAGGTTCATTAGCGTTACAGCAGGTCGCACAAACACGTGCTCGCCACCCCACAAAAGAATTCGACCACGAATTCGAAAGAGGAAGACCGACGAAAAGCTGATACCAAAATGTAACGACCCCATCCGTTAGATGACGTATAGTAGAAGGTCCGGCCGGGGCCCACACTATATGCCACAAACAGACGGTGAGGTCACAGGATAATACCAAACCAATTACGAATCCTAACTCAGAGCATTCTAGCGGAAGCTTTAAGTAGTACTTTGAACTCTCAACCGGAATGTCCAATATATATAAAACCACCTTTATATAAATATCACGGAATGTACACAACCACAAGAGTTTGGCCTTAAGGCCTTACAGTTCCTCTGAACATACATCATGTTTTACAACCTCGGCGCGCAGGCGGCCATACATGAGTAAAAAGAGAAAACAAAACAAAGCCCTTCGCTTAGCCTTCAAGGGCTAGCCACAGCAAGCAGCAGCAACAGCAGGAGGGCTCGCCAGCCCATCACTTACCACTTGGCTCTCCAGCACCTGCACGGGAACAATCCACCCAACCGGTGGCAAACAATGCAACGGTCAGCATTCAGCTGACCCAATTATAACAATCCTACCCCTTTCTCGGGGCATGAGCATTCTTTCCCTGCAAGCATGGCATCATCAATAGCAACTATGTGCGCGCAGGCACATTCAAGCCATCACAACCATCGGCCACCCGGCCCGACAGTCCGTGCACTCAGGGCACATTTTCGGTGTACCGGAATACCAGGGTCAACACCACCGTCTACACGGTATTTGAGCATTTCTAGTCTTTCCGGCGCGCGGGCCTAAGACTCTCATTAGGCGCTCCAACAAAACCTATACCAGGCTTCCAAGTCGGACGGACCTAACGCAGGTACGGATCAGCCACCCCCCGTTGCTCAAGTCGCCGAGCCACCTCGAATACGGAAGTATCCATGGCATTTTATAGGCGCGGGTCGGTTTCACCTTTCCTGTTCGGCAATCTGCCTTTTCATCAAGTTGCAGCCCAACGGCTCAACTACTCACAAAGTGGCAACGCACGGCCACAAGAGTTGCCGCCAACCCTCTTCATTTCCTGGACATCGTCCAGTACTTCCTGCCGCACCAAGCAACAGGTAGGAACAAGGCATCACAAGCCATAGGCATCACAAGCCATTATCACGGAGCCTTCTCCGATATGCAAACAAGCATCACCAATCCAGATTCCATCCAGATGGGCTTCACACAGCATGCCTAGAGCCGTACTCCAATTCCGGCCTCTAACAAGGGGGACTTCACATATCTACCCCAAGGGACACCACAACCCACCGCACACTCGCGGGGAAGGGCTTTCCCTATGCAATGCAGAAAAGAAGGACTTCACATGTCCAAGGAGGGAGATCGTTACCCTTGTCGATCTCTTCGGTGCCATCGAAAACTAGCCGGTGAGAAAGAACCGCAGCAGCCTTGCCGTCACAACGCCGGCTTCGGATCACGAATCGAACCACGGGAGCTCCGCCGGTGGCTTGCTCTCCTCCTCCTTCTTCCTCTCTTTCTCTCTCTTTTTCTCTTCCTTAAGAATAATGAAGAATGACTTCTTCAATCCTCTTTCACGACTTATCCAGCCCAAGAAACCACCTGAGCCTTTGGATCAAAAGAGAGGAAACTGAACGGCCAAGATTGTCCCAAAATTTCACTTTTTGGCCGACACGGCCTGTGACACGCCCGTGTCACAGGCCGTGTACCCCTTAAGCGGTACACACAGCTTGAACCGACTGAACAACACGGGTCATCGACACGCCCGTGTCGGACCTGACACGCCCGTGTCAAACCAAAGACACGCCCGTGTCTCCTGCTCCATCGAGCAGCAACCAGTACACGGGTCGGAACACGGCAGCTGACACGCCCGTGTCCAGCCTGACACGCCCGTGTTCCCGGCCGTGTTCAAGGCCGTGTCCGGCTCTGACCTGAATAGGCCAATTTCGCAAAATAAATAGAACACGCCCTGGGACACGCCCGTGTCCCAGGCCGTGTACACCCGACACGCCCTGGGACACGCCCGTGTCCCAGGCCGTGTAACCTGACCTGCTACTCAAACTTCAAGTTGAGTCTTTTGGGTCTTTTTGGGGTGTTACAGATATTGCCTGGAAATATTATCATAAAACAACTGAAATAAAATGCCAGATAATGTATTAATTTATTAAATAGAATAATAAATACAAAATAAAAAGGCAAATAGAAAACATCGAACGATCCTCGGAGATCGTCGACCGAAGAATGGAGATCGTCGAACTATCGGACAGATAGTCGAACGATCCAGATAGTCGAACTATCAAAGGAGATAGTCGAACTATCACAACAGATAGTCGAACTATCAGAAGATAGTCGAGCTATCAGATAGTCGACCTATCAACAGATAGTCGAACTATCAAAGCAAAACCGATAGTCGACCTGTCAACAGATAATCGAACTATCAACGCAGAACAGATAGTCGAACTATCAAAGAACGACAGATAGTCGAACTATCAACAGATAGTCGAGCTATCAGATAGTTGAACTATCAAAGCAGATAGTCGAACTACCAAGGGAAAACAGATAGTCGACCTATCAACAGATAGTCGAACTATCAGAACAAAGCAGATAGTCGACCTATCAAACAGATAGTCGAGCTATCAAACAACACAGATAGTCGAACTATCAATAGATATTCGAACTATCCTCGCAGACAGAATGTCGAGCAACTGATAGACGATAGTCGAACAGTTAGTCGACGATAGTCGAGCGGCGTTCGACCATAGTCGAACGAACAAACTTACTTAACCAAATTCTTATCTGGATAAGCAGGGAACTCTCCAGCTTGACAACTAAGCTTGACCATAGATAATTCAAGGGTCAAGAGACTAAGAAGACAAGACTAAACTCAAATCAAACTAGGGTACCAACAGTGCCGAAGTATGTAACACATTTTAATTCAAGTTGAACATTGTAAGGCCTTAAGGCCAAGACCTTATTTTTGTATTTGTTTTACATTCCTAATTATGGTAGTGGATATTCATGCTGTTGTTGGGTTCTATTTATAACCTTTAAATTACTTCCACTAGATTGCACTCTGTGATAGAATGTGAAATATTGGATTATGCTTTCTATTTTGTAACTCCTTGGTCTATCCATAGTATATGTGTTGGCACCCTAGTTTTGATTTGAGTTCAGTCGTCTCTTTCTGTCTCTTGACCCAAGATTTATCTATGGTCAAAGGTTAGTTGTTTAGTTAGTTTGCTCTAGATTTAGAGTTGTCACTTTTCCAGATGAAAATTTGGTTAAGTTGTTTTTTGTTCGACTATGGTCGAACGCCGCTCGACTATCGTCTATCGACTGTGAAAGTGCAGGATAAGATCACTCCTAACTTTAGAGGGGGGTGAATAGAGTTATTTAAAATAATTTTCCAAATAAAACTTGTGTGTAGAGAAGGTTTGAATTTACTTAGTGTAAGGTGCTAGAGTAAATAATCAGAGTAAAAAGGTATTCACAGCACAAAGCAAAACACAAGGAGCATAAGCAATCCAGACGACACAAGGAGCTATAGTGGTTCCCCAAATCTGGGTACATCCACTCTTCTATCACCCTTGATAGGAATCCACTTCAAGATGAGTTGATCAGGTGTCTTGAGCACCAGAGAGTTTTTGATCAGGTTCTCACAAACCAACAGAGCTGATTTTGACCAGGTTTCAGCAAAACCAAAAGTAACTTTTGAAGGGAGTTAAAACCCTGTACAGAAAGAAAAAGAAAAAGAGATGATGTTGTCTTCTCTATTCAACAAGCAAAGAGAAGAAGAAGTGGATCTGAAGTTGTTGTCAAAGCTCCCCCTGAGATCAAGATGAGGTTCAGGAAGGAGAGCTCTGCACAAGGGTGACAGGTCTTCAAAGATCTGATCTGCTCCAGCAAGGATGATCCAAGATAGTTGGATGGAGGTGTCTGAAGCAATCAGATTTTCTGTGAGTTAGCTTTTCAACACAATGTCACAGAGAGAAAGAGATCTGAAGTCTTGTATTGTTATTCTCCTTTTTGTTCTGTATATTCTCTGTGTCTCTTTGTAGAATTGAAAGAAAAAGAATTATATACTTGAGTCTTCTTCTTCCTTTTACTTTGATAGCCATTGGAAGACAGCATTAATTGCTTTCCTTAACTGTCCATGCCTCAAAGGAAATGACAGGCAGACATTCCTTAGAAAATTCCTTGAGCCATGCACCAGATATGCTGTAACGGCCAATAAATCTTCAGCATTAATTGTCTGTCAGAAGGAATTTGAATTCCTATCCAAAATCGACGGAAGTCTGCAAGGCGTCGAGCTCACAGAAAAACGTCGATTTGAGCACGACACACGTCGGCCAGAGAGTGTTTTCTGTAAGCAGAACTGGGTTCGACGGAACGTCGAGCTGAGGTCGACTCCACGTCGAGCTGAGGTCGACTCTGCGTCGAGCAGAGGTCGACTCTGCGTCGAGCTGAAGTCGACTATGCGTCGAGCTGAAGACTACTCTAACTAGCCTATGTGACCTTTATAACAACATGGAGGTCACATTACACAATCCCTATAGAAATATAGTCATCCTGGTCCAAATAGTAATAGGGTGTTCCAACAATCTCCCCCTATTTGGATTAGGATTACTATTTTCATGAATTTTAGGGATTCAAAGAAAAAAATAAAGCAGATACAACACAATATAATACAGCCAGACATGACAGAATAATAAGCAGCATATATAAAACACTATATAGCAGCAGAATTGTTCAAATGTCCTGAGTCCAGTATATAGAAAGTGTTAGAGTACCTTACTTTACTTGTCCTTTGATGCTTTGTCTTGATCACTCTTTTTGAAGATGATTTCTCTGTTTGGATTGGAAGCTTCCTTTTTGGATCTGTAGTCATCAGCAGCACCTAAAGACTTTTGATCTCTAGCACTGGGTGGTACAGCTGCAGGGTGGAGTTCCATGTATCTGTCTGAATCAAAAAATTTCTTTGAGCTATACTTTTCCAATTCCTCTCTTCTTTGCTCTGACATAGTACTGATATGAGAGGTGTCCAGTCCTCTTTCTCTGGCTTTGTTAATTTCATTTAGAGCAGCCATCTCTGTCATCCTAGCTTTCCAGTAAGCAGGAGTTTTGGTGGGATCTTCAAAAGGTACTGCAGGTTCAAATTTGTTAGAGGATGTTTCTTGAGAAGTTCTTGGGGTGAGGTCAACTTTAGGCCTATAAGGATAGGGCCCAGAGGTTGGATCAATGGCTCCTCCCCTTTGATAAGGTTGAGAGCCTGATCTTCCTCTGGACTGCCTGCCTCTATAATTTCCTCTTTGTTGACCTCCCCTTTGCTGGCTATCTCCTTGATGTCTTCTGGCTTGATAAGTCTTTCCATGTAGAGCTGAAGGTGCTGAAGAGGAAGATAGACCAGTACCTGCACCTGCATCTGGAGGAGGTGGAGGTGGAGGCTGATGGACTGGTTTAGTTGGTCCCTCATTGAATTTTCTCTTCTGTTTTATATCTTTTCTCTGATTCTGAGAGTACTGCATCCATGGCTCTGTGATTTCACAATTATATTTGATGTAATAGGGAATGTCATGATCTGTAGCTCTGGCAGGAGGTACTCTTTTCATGGCTTTTGATCTGGCTTTCCTCTTCCTTGCAATAGTTGCAGAGGAGTCATCAGAATCTGTAGCAAACTCATCTTCAGAACTTTGTGATTCTTCATATGGATCTATATACTTTCTTTTGGAGATGGGAAAGCTGATGGAGGCTGGAGCTGCTGAGGAGGAGACTGAAGGAAGCTCTGCTGTCAGTGGGGAGGAGGAAGCAACCACTGCAGGAGAGGGCACAGCCTCAGGAGCCATAGAGGCTGAAGAGGCTGGTTCCTGAAGGGCTTGGGAGATATGGGCCTCTGCAGCATCAGGTGTCTCAATCACTTCACCTGAAGTCTCAACAGGAGCTAACAAATCAATTTCAACACTAGCAGGAGCCACTGCTACTACTGCTATATCAGAAGTCAACGCCTTCTGAAAAGGGACAATAGCCCTGGACAGATCTTCTTGTATTGAAGCTGGAGGAGAGAAGCTCTGAACAGAAGCTGCCAAAGACTGAATGTCTAAGGCACTGCTGATTTGCTGAGCTGAAACTGTTTGATCTTCTGCAACAGACACTGTCTCTGAACAAGCAACTGATACTGTCTCTGAATAAGTCTGAGCAAGCTGAACTGAAGAAGGAGGCAGCTCTTCTTCTGCTGACATCTCCCCCTGCCTAGAATCAGTGGTAGCTGACTCTAGGCCCCCAGAAGAAGGGCATGCCAACTGAGAGGAAAGGGAGGAGACAGAGGCAGAAAGAGTTCTCAAGGAAAGAAGGAGAGGAGCCAGCTTGGCATCCAAAAGGGAGGAGAGCCTAGGGGCCAAGAGATCAAAGATCTGATTGGCCAAGGGCAAGAGAGCTACTTGCTCAAGTGGAACTTGAGTAGAGGTAGAGGGAGTAGCAGAAACTGAGAATGTAGAGGAGGTGGAGGGTGGTGTAGACAGTGGAGGTGTAACTGGTTCCTGAATGGAGGAGAAGAGTAAGTCTGAAAAAGTAGAGGGATGGAGGAAGTCATGAGGAGAGGAGGTAGAGGCATCCATGAAGGAGTCTTCATGCATGTCAAAAGAAAAGAGATCCTCATGAGGGGTGGAATCCAAGTTTATGGGGAGGAAAGTAGTGAGAGGTGGAAGAGAGGAGGCAATGATAGATATGGAGGAGGGGAGAGTTTGAGTGGATGAGATAATTGTGGTTGAGGGGATGAAGGTGGATGGAAGGGTGAGAGAGGGGGCTGGCATGGTCCCTACTTCTGGACCAGTGGACTGAGGGTGAGAGACCTCTACAGTCCTGGTGTCTGCAGAGGATTTCATTGCTGCAGCAGCCCTGGGATTCACAATTCTCCTGTCCCATTTGCCAATTAGAGCACATGTGAGCCTCTTGGAAGCATTGATGTGCTTCTTTGAGGACACAAGCAGTTGGGGGCAGCAGTGGTTGAGAATCAACCCAAGAACTCTTCCAAAATGGACAGAGTTTTTATCCAACTTTTTATTAAGCATTTCAAACACAATTAATCCCCAGTTGGGATGTTTCTTATCCATTAGTGCAGCCATAAGGCAAAACTGATGCCTTGTTATTGCATCATGTGCAGTCCTCTTTGCACAGATCACTTTTCCAGTTATATCTGCTAATAACCTATACTCAATTGCTAGGTTAATTTTAAGGAGTTTAGAGGGGTTACCAGCAGCATGCCCCATCCTGTCCAGCATCAAAGTATACTCTTCCACTGATAGTTCTATGTCATCATCTCCAGCAGCAAAGTTGAAAGCTTCTGTAATGACTTGAGGTGAGATGGCTACCTCATTTCCTGAAATCTTCCCAGTCAAAGAGTTGTTATCTGAAACGATTGCTGTAAGACACCATTCTTTGATTTCTGATTCTGGAAGGGGTATCCTGGTAGACATAAAGTGGACTAGTTGCTGCTCCTTGAAAAGATTCAGTATATCCAGAAAGTGTTGTGGAGATCCATCAAAAGAATCGAAGTCAATGTCGAAACCAGAGTCGAACTTCATGGCCGCCAGAGCTCCTGCTGTGATTGCCATTGTCCTGCAAAAGAAAGAATACCTTCCAAGATCAAAAGTATAGTATTTGGAGGGAGAAAGCTTGAGCAGAGAAATATGAATGCGCAACTGCGAACGACGGAGAAAAAATGATTTTATACTTAGGGTTCGACGCAGAAAAGGAAAGAACGTCGAGCTCAGTTCGACGCTCAAGGGCTCTAGGAGAACTGAAACGACTCAACAACGTCCAGCTTAGGTCGACGTTCGACGCTTGGGCTGATGCTATACGTCAAGCTCAGGTCGACGTTGAACGAAGACGTCGACCGGGGAGAGAGAAACTCAAGAAGCCAGGGAGCTGTGAACTTAGTTCGACGCTAGAAGTTGAGTTCGACGTTCGACGCTTTGGAGTTCGACGGACCGTCGATCGCAGTTCGACGCAGCGTCGAGCTTAGTTCAGAGCTCAGAACAACCACTCAGACAGGAAATTTTGAAATGAAATTTTTCCTATTCCTGTTTGTTATGGGTTTCAAAATCTTGGAGTTTTATTTTAAGCTGTCTCCATCTAGCATTCCCAACTGATTGAGGAAAAAGAAGTGCTTCTTTTCATCCAAGGGTTTGGTGAAAATATCTCCTCTCTGTAATTCAGTGGAAATGTATTCTAGTGCAATTTTCTTCTTTTCTACATTATCCCTTAAGAAGTGATGTCTGATTTCTATGTGCTTAGTCCTACTATGGAGAACTGGATTTTGTGCAATTGATATTGCACTGGTATTATCACAAAAGATTTTAGACATCTCTAAGTTGTAGCCATAGTCTAGGAGCTGGTTTTGAATCCACAAAATCTGTGAGCAACAACTGCCTGCAGCCATATACTCAGCTTCAGCAGTTGATGTGGACACAGAGGTTTGTTTCTTACAGAACCAGGAGACAAGTCTATCACCAAGGAATTGACAAGTTCCACTGGTGCTTTTCCTGTCTACTCTACATCCAGCATAATCAGAATCTGAAAATCCAGTTAGATCAAATCCTGAGTCATGTGAATACCAGAGACCTAGATTAGGACAACTTTTTACATACCTAAGAATCCTCTTAACTAATGTGAGGTGGGACTCTCTAGGGCTTACTTTGAATCTAGCACAAATGCATGTAGCAAACATTATATCTGGTCTAGTAGCTGTTAGATAAAGTAATGAGCCAATGATTGCTCTATAGTTTGTCTGATCAACTGGTTTTCCAGATTCATCAGCATCTAAAACAGCATTTGTAGGCATAGGTGTTTTCATGGAGGATGCTTCAGACATTCCAAATTTCTTAACCAGTTCTCTTGAATACTTGGTTTGAGAGATGAAAATGCCATCCACATGTTGTTTAACTTGCAATCCAAGAAAGAAAGCAAGCTCACCCATGCTACTCATTTCAAACTTTGAGTGCATAAGTTGTGAGAACTTTTTGCATAAGTTTGAATCAGTAGACCCAAATATGATGTCGTCTACATAAACTTGTACTAGTAGGGTGTGAGACCTATGGGTTCTAACAAAAAGAGTTTGGTCTACTCTACCCCTTTTAAAATCATTTTCCAACAGAAAACAAGCTAAGGTCTCATACCATACTCTAGGAGCTTGCTTGAGACCATATAAAGCTTTATGCAGTTTGAATACATGATCAGGAAAAGTTGGAGAGATAAAACCTGGAGGTTGCTTTACATAGACTTCTTCCTTGATGTCTCCATTGAGGAATGCACTCTTGACATCCATCTGATATACCTTGAATCTCTTGTGAGCTGCATATGCAAGGAAGATTCTTATGGCCTCCAACCTTGCAACTGGTGCAAAGGTTTGGTCATAATCAATTCCTTCTTCTTGGCAATATCCTTGTGCAACAAGTCTTGCCTTGTTTCTCACAATTATTCCTTGATCATCCAATTTGTTCCTGAATACCCATTTTGTTCCAACAATTTGCTGGTTCCTTGGTCTTGGTACTAATTCCCAAACTTTATTCCTTTCAAATTGATTCAACTCTTCTTGCATTGCAATGATCCAGTTTGGATCTTGCTCTGCATCTTGTATGGTTTGAGGCTCAATTTGAGAAAGAAAGCAGGTGTGCATAATATTTTGATTAACTTGATTCCTTGTTTGCACACCCACTGAGATATCTCCAATTACTTGTGAGATTGGGTGATCTCTTGTTGTTGCTAGATCAACAAGGGGTGTTGATGATGCACCAACCTGTGTTGTTGTTTCCTCTTGTGGAACAACAACTGGTTCTTCACTCTGTTGGCCCTTTGAACTTTCCAGAACTTGAAATTCCTCTTCATTGTCACTAAGTTCAGTGACTTGTTGAACTGGTGAAGGTGATGACCCTTTGTCTGTGATGGTAAGCTGCTTCAGATTTTCTGAAATTGAATGTTCCTGCAAATTGCTTATGGTAGAAGTCTCCTTCTCCTTATAAAACATGTTAGTTTCATCAAATGTAACATGCATGGATTCTTCAATTTTATTTGTGCACTTGTTAAAAACCCTATAAGCCTTGCTAGTCAAGGAGTACCCCAGAAACACTCCTTCATCAGCTTTGGCTTCAAATTTAGCTAGGTATTTCTTGTCATTATTGTGAATGAAACAAATGCAACCAAAAATTTTGAAGTAGTTTACTTTAGGTTTCTTCCCTTTGAGTAACTCATAGGGAGTCTTACCCTTTAGCTTATGTATCAGGCTTCTATTCAGAACATAGTTGGAGGTGTTCACAGCCTCTGCCCAAAAGGTTAGAGGAAGGTGAGCATCTGTCAACAATGTTGTGGCAGATTCAATAAGGGTTCTGTTTTTTCCTTTCAACTACCCCATTTTGTTGAGGAGTTCTGGGAGCTGAGAAAGTATGCCTGATACCTTCATTCTGGCAGAACTCTAGCATAAGAAGAGAATCAAACTCTGTCCCATGATCACTTCTGATCAGGGCAATGTGAGTATTGAACTCAATCTGTATGCCTTTGAGAAAATCTGTCAAAATCTTGAAGTTATCAGACTTCTTTCTCAGAAAGAACACCCAAGTGAATCTTGAGAAGTCATCTACAATTACTAAAGCATAAGATTTCCCTCCTAGGCTTTGTACATTAATTGGTCCAAAAAGGTCCATGTGCAGTAAGTACAAAATTCTAGGTGAGTCACTCTTATTAAGTGACTTGAAACTGTTTTTAGTTTGCTTGCCTAATTGACATGCCTTGCAAAGTCCCTCCTTCTTGTAGGGACCAGAAGGTAGTCCTCTAACAAGGTTGTCTTGGGATAACTTAGCAATGGTTCTAAGGTTCACATGTCCTAATCTTTTATGCCACAAGATGTTTGGTTTTGAAATGGAGTTAAACAGGCAAATATCTACTACAGGTGAATGAAAATCCACTAAGTAAATGTTACCTTTTCTGTTACCTGTCAACACAGTTGTGTTGTCCACTGACTGGACTTTGCATATGGCTTTGTTAAAGGTTACTTGATATCCTTCATCACACAATTGACTGATACTTATCAAGTTGTGCTTGAGTCCTTCAACATATGCCACCTTCTTGAATGTGACTGGGCATCCTTTTGTAGTTCCAAAGCTTGAGTCTCCAAAAATTACTTTGGGTCCAAGCTTGGCTTTGAAGGAAGTGAAGTTGTCCTTGTCCCCTGTCATGTGCTTTGAGCACCCACTATCCAGATACCATTGATGGTTTGATGCTGGATAGGTCTTCACCTGCACAAAAACAGCTTATTTGTTTTTGACCCAGTTAACCTTGGGCCTAGGTTGATATCCCTTAAATTCTGAAATGAAGGACATCTCAGGTTGACTCTTATAGCCTACAGGATGATATCTCCTAGGAGGTATGATCCATTCAGCATAAGGGTTAAAGTAATGAGATGTGGAGCTAGAATTGAAATTTGAATTAACCCTTGAGAACTGGGTTTTTGCTCTGAACTCGGCTCGACGCACGTCGAGCTTCGGTCGACGGACTCAAGTGAGTGCGTCGAGCTCCGTTCGACGGCAAGGTCTTGCTTTGTTCAGAGGGTAGAGGGCGTCGACCTGAGTTCGACGTTTTCTTGCGATTACGTCGAGCTCTGGTCGACGTCCGTCGAGCTTCGTTCGACGCTTTTTGTCCAGTTTCCTGGGTTAAGTCAGCATTCTTCCTAGCCACTATCAAGACTCCTTTACCTTTCTCACTGGTAAATTTGATTAGAGTTGTCAGCACTATGGGTTGGCTGGATGAAGCACCCAAGCCCAGTGAACCATTCAATCTTGAGTTAACTGTACTTGTGATGTCCATCAATTTGATACTTCTCCCATTAAGGGTTTCTTCAAATTGTTTGGCCTTAGATAGCTCACTTTTCAGTGAAGCTATCTCCTCCCCACACTGCTTCAACTCTTCTAAGAGTCTAAGATTATCTGAGTTAATGGATTTGCATTCAATTAATTGTTCACTTAGAGTTTTAATCAGCTTTTGAGACTCAATCAAGTCAATGCACATAGATTTAAACTCAGATTTGAAATCATCAGAAGTAAAGTCAAATGAATCTATTACCTGATCCTCAGTAAGTTCCTGATCAGATGGGTAGTCAGCATCAGGCTCTGAATCAGTGTTCTTTTGAGATGCACTGATGGCCATCATGCAGAATCCCTTTTCTTCTGCATCATCCTCATCATCACTAGAACTGGATGATGAATCAGACTCATCAGAGTCACTCCAGGATTCAGCCACAAATCCTTTTATGGTGTGCTTGCTGTTGCTGGAGGAAGGCTTGTCATGCTATTTCCTTGACTCCTTATCCTTCCTTTTATCCTTTCTTTCCTTTTTGTCCCTTCTGTCCTTGTCTTGATTTTCTGGACAGTTTGGGAAGATGTGTCCTGGTTTCCTGCAGCCAAAGCAGATAATATCTTTATTATTAGATCTGTCATACCTTGGCTTGTCTTTGTCTTTGGATGACCATCTTCTGAAGTTCCTTTTATTTAGCTTATTGAACCTTTTGACCAGTAGGCTCATAAGCTCTTCATTTCCCAACACCTTTTCTTTAGGTTCTTCTTCCTGTGCTTTGAAGGCAATGGTTTTCTCAACCTTTTCTGTTGGTGTGGATGTCTTCTGCTCTTCTTCTCTCTTCTTAATGAATTGCTCATAACTCTTGAGCTTCCCTAGAAGAGCTTCTGTGGATAACTCACAGACATTTCTTCCATCTTTAATTGACCATATTCTTGAGCCCCAAGAGCTAGGGAAACAAGTCAGTATTTTGTCATTTATCTCAGTGAGAGATATGTCCTTCTCTAGTGATCTAAGCTCACTTATGATCAGACTCAGTCTGTTGTACATGTCAGCAACTGAATCAGACTCTGCCTTCTTGAAATTCTCATACTGGGTGATCAGGTAGGATCTCCTATCCTTTCTTTCATCTGCAGAACCTGATACAATTTCTGACAGCTTTTCCCAGATTGCTTTGGCAGTAGTGCATTCAACTACCTTCTGGAAAATGTCATCTGACATGGTTTGAGCCAAGATGTTCATGGCTTTAGCATCTGCTGCCTTCCACTTCTTTATGTCAGCATCAGTTCCTGAAGGAGGAGGAACAGCTGATGTGCTTGTTCCTGGGGGAGGTCTTGGACAATCTGTCAACACAGAGTTAAAAATGTCTTCATCAAAAGAGTTCATGTAAAGCCTAATCCTTGCCTTCCATAGTGCAAACTTAGATAGATTGCACATAGGAGGTCTGGTGCTAGCAAGGTCCTTGTTTTGTGCCATGAGTTTTAAAGAGAAGTAAAACTAAGGAAAATAATCCTTTGAGAGAAATGATCTTATCAGGGATCTTTTGATCCAGGGGTTAGCCTGTATAAATGATCAACCTGCCTCTGATACTAATTGAAAGTGCAGGATAAGATCACTCCTAACTCTAGAGGGGGGTGAATAGAGTTATTTAAAATAATTTTCCAAATAAAACTTATGTGTAGAGAAGGTTTGAATTTACTTAGTGTAAGGTGCTAGAGTAAATAATCAGAGTAAAAAGGTATTCACAGCACAAAGCAAAACACAAGGAGCATAAGCAATCCAGACGACACAAGGAGCTATAGTGGTTCCCCAAATCTGGGTACATCCACTCTTCTATCACCCTTGATAGGAATCCACTTCAAGATGAGTTGATCAGGTGTCTTGAGCACCAGAGAGTTTTTGATCAGGTTCTCACAAACCAACAGAGCTGATTTTGACCAGGTTTCAGCAAAACCAAAAGTAACTTTTGAAGGGAGTTAAAACCCTGTACAGAAAGAAAAAGAAAAAGAGATGATGTTGTCTTCTCTATTCAACAAGCAAAGAGAAGCAGAAGTGGATCTGAAGTTGTTGTCAAAGCTCCCCCTGAGATCAAGATGAGGTTCAGGAAGGAGAGCTCTGCACAAGGGTGACAGGTCTTCAAAGATCTGATCTGCTCCAGCAAGGGATGATCCAAGAGAGTTGGATGGAGGTGTCTGAAGCAATCAGATTTTCTGTGAGTTAGCTTTTCAACACAATGTCACAGAGAGAAAAGAGATCTGAAGTCTTGTATTGTTATTCTCCTTTTTTGTTCTGTATATTCTCTGTGTCTCTTTGTAGAATTGAAAGAAAAAGAATTATATACTTGAGTCTTCTTCTTCCTTTTACTTTGATAGCCGTTGGAAGACAGCATTAATTGCTTTCCTTAACTGTCCATGCCTCAAAGGAAATGACAGGCAGACATTCCTTAGAAAATTCCTTGAGCCATGCACCAGATATGCTGTAACGGCCAATAAATCTTCAGCATTAATTGTCTGTCAGAAGGAATTTGAATTCCTATCCAAAATCGACGGAAGTCTGGAAGGCGTCGAGCTCACAGAAAAACGTCGATCTGAGCACGACACACGTCGGCCAGAGAGTGTTTTCTGTAAGCAGAACTGGGTTCGACGGAAAGTCGAGCTGAGGTCGACTCCACGTCGAGCTGAGGTCGACTCTGCGTCGAGCAGAGGTCGACTCTGCGTCGAGCTGAGATCGACTCTGCGTCGAGCTGAAGTCGACTATGCGTCGAGCTGAAGACTACTCTAACTAGCCTATGTGACCTTTATAACAACATGGAGGTCACAGCACACAATCCCTATAGAAATATAGTCATCCTGGTCCAAATAGTAATAGGGTGTTCTAACAGACTGGTCGGCGATCGACTATCAGTTGGTCGACTATCTGTCGTGTTTGATAGTTTGACTATCTGTCTTGATAGGTCGACGATCTGCTGTGCTTGATAGTTCGACTATCTGTTCTGATAGTTCAACTGTCTGATAGTTCGACTATCTATTTGATAGGTCGACTATCTGTCTTCTTTGATAGTTCGACTATCTGCTTGATAGGTCGACTATCTGTTTTCTTTTATAGTTCGACTATCTGTTCTGATAGTTCAACTATCTGATAGTTCGACTATCTGCTTGATAGGTTGACTATCTGTTTTCTTTGATAGTTCGACTATCTGTTTTGATAGTTCAACTATCTGATAGTTCGACTATCTATTTGATAGGTCGACTATCTGTCTTCTTTGATAGTTCGACTATCTGTTTGATAGGTCGACTATCTGCTTTCTTTGATAGTTCGACTATCTGTCTTGATAGATTGACTATCTGATAGCTCGACTATCTTTTCTAATAGCTCGACTATCTGCTGTGGTAGTTCGACTATCTACTTGGGTAGTTCGACTATCTGTATCGTTCGACTATCTGTCTGATAGGTCGACGATCTCTGTGCTTCGGTCGACGATCTCCGATGGTCGTTCGACGTTTTGCTGTATGTATTTTATAATCTTGTCCTCTTCTATTCTGTGATTTATTTCATATTTATTTGACATATTATTTCTGTAAATTTGTGATATTATTTCCATGCAATCTCGGCACCATTCCTTATGCATGAGCCAATCTTTATCTGACCAAGTGTTTTGTCTTATTAGTTGAAATGCAATTTCTGCTTTATCTGCCAGGCTGTTCTTTATAGTCGTTAGACTCAGAAAGTCTTCTCTGGCTGTAAAGAGTTCTTTCTGATGTGACCTTTTTCCTGCACCCTTCTTATCTGATTGGTTATGCAGCTTCTTAGAAAGCTTTATCCTCTTATAGTATGTCTGCCTGCAGGATTTATTTTTGCTTTATGCTTTTTGTAGCCTAGATTGCTGATGCCAGAAGAAGACAAAGATTCAAACTCAAATTAAAGCCGTTGCAAAGGCTCATATTTAAAGAGTTTCTTTTGAAAGAATTACTTAGAACTTAGAACACAGAACCCAGATCATATACTCTCAGCAGCATAGAAAAAGAGAGAAAGCAAGAAAGTTCTACAGCTCTCAGCATTTCATATTCAACTGAGAAGTTCAAAGCTCTTCTGCATTCTTCTTCATCCTGAGTTCATCCTGCTTACAGGAAGACTTTCACTCAGAGGCCTTTAGAAGAAAAAGAAGAAGAAAGGAAGCTGTTTGAAGAAGAACATTCAGAATCCTCTTCAAGCTTCTCCTTCAGAACCTCAAGACAATTCTTTGTCTTAGTTCAGAAGTGTTCCTGCACCCTGAAGCAAGACTCTTTCCTGGATATTCTCTAAGCCAGGGAGAGCCTTGATTCTTTAGAGCTTTCTAGATCTGTGCAATCCACTACCTTCTCTAATTTGTTTAACAATAGAGAAGAAGCCTTAACTCTCTCAACCTCCTGTACAAAGGGTTATTACTCCCTTCAAAAGTGAACCATTTGTGGCAGGCCACCTGATCAAAAACCAGTGTTGGATTTTGAGCTCCTGATCAAAAGCTCAAAGGGTCTACTTGATCTACCTGAAGCAGATCAGTTGGTGGCAGGGCACCTGAACAAAAACCTGTAGTGGATTCCTACCAGGGTTGTAGAAGAGTGGACGTACCTATTTAGAGGGAACCACTATAAATTTCTTGTGTCGTCTGTGTTGCTCATTTAATTTATTAAACTGTGGGTGTGAATAGAATTAACTAGGATTGCTAGTTGCTGTGATAGGATCCCAAGCTTAACTGTAATTACAGTTAGCTCTCTCTTGTGCAGTACACTTTGTGTTAGGCTCTAGGGTTTAAATATCTATAAACTAATTCTGCAAATTAACTCTAAGGGAGTTGAGTAGGGTGTCATAATTTTTGAATACTCTATTCACCCCCCCCCCTCTAGAGTTGTATCTACCCTGACTTTCAATATGGCAAGGGCCCCTGCCGGACCTTATATTATATTTTATGGGACAGATGGGGGTGTTACACGTTAAGTGAAGTCAACTCACTCAACGCTATATAGCCAAAAGCATTGAGTCATGTTGTTTCTGTCAAAGCCATAGAATAAAGAGACAGAAAATTAGTTAAGTCTAGAAGCATTGCGTGAAGCTTGATCACTTAACGCCATGCTAGTTCTGTCAAAGCTAAAGCAAATCTGTCACAGAAAATCGGTTAAGTCCAGAAGCATTGAATGAAGCTTGATCACTACATGACTTGCTGATCAATCAAAGCTGTGGAAGAAAGATAGGAAAATATGTCTTAGTATAAAAGCGTTGAGTGAAGTCAGTTCACTCAATGCCATATAACAAATAGGGTTGAGTAATGCTGCTGCTATCAACGCCTAAGAAGAATTCCGAATTTGACTAAGTCCAGAATCGTTGAGTGAAGCAAGTTAACTAAACGCCTAGTAAAATGTTGAGGCAAAAGGACATAATCTTGTGTGAAGTCAACACACTCAATGCCTTCAGGTAGAGAAGAATTATTATAAGTCTAGAATCGTTGAGTGAAGGAAGTTCACTCAATGCTCTCAACACCAAGGTTGCAGGAAGGGCTGAAGATCTAGCTAAGGCAAAAAGCGTTGAGTGAAGCTTATACACTCAACACTCTCAATGCCTAGAGTTGTAGAAGGATACATAATGTTGACTAAGTTAAAAAGCATTGAGTGGAACTTACTCACTCAACTACTAGCAGAGCAGGAAATTTTCTAAGTCAAGAATCATTTAGTAAAGCCAGTTCACTCATCGCACTCAATGCCTGGAGTTATTTTGTGAAATTAGCTAAGTCCATAACTGATATCATCAGCAAAGTCAACAAAAGTCAATAAAACTCAAAATGATCATGGAAGAGCTGCAACACAATACTAACATTGTCGTCAATCTCATTCTATAAAACTAAGGATATAATCAGTCGTTAAAGCAATGGCACGTGTCAATCATCTCGTTGGATGACGGGATTATAAATAGAAGATGAAATCTGGATTTAGATAAGTTTCGGAGTCATCAATTCATTTTGAAAAAGAGGAGTGGGAATTCATCTTCTTCCCCCGCAATTATTGCAAAGACAAGAACATCAATTCAATAAATTTGATGGGTCTCTAAGTTAACTGCTGCAATCGAGATCTGCAATAACAGGATTAGAGGATTTCTCTAAGGAAGAAGAATCAGTCAAGGCAAGCCCTAGCTGAAGTTGCTTCAAGATTCAGTCTAAGCCAAATCTGAAGATCAACCTCTAGATCATTGAAGAAGTTTACTGTTCTGGATTTTCTCAGGATAGAAGGAGAGGCAGAGCAATCTAATTTCTGTAAATTCAAGTAAGCTGATTGAAGAAAATCATTCTTGATCTTCCCCCTTTCATCAGCAAGATCCTGAGATTACTTCCAGCACAAGCAGTAAATTCATGAAAAACATCAATCTTGTTGCTGTGAAGTAGATAGGGCTGAGATTCACTCGGCTTAGGAAGTTGTAAACTCAGAGAACAAATTCTCTTGAGTCAAATCTACATCAACAATTTTCAAATTCTGTAAAATCTATTTTAGCTCTGAATTGTAAGCCTAGATTATAAAGGATGAGTGGTGGATCTGGTGAGTTCTATATTATAAGACTAAGTTATAAAGGCTGACTGTAGGATCTGGTATAAATATAAGTGGTTGGATCCAGTCTTGGATATGTGTGGTAGGGCTATTTTTCTTAGCCTGTGTTGTTGGGCATTTGTGCCTGTGGTAGGTGATTACTGAGTGGTTGGGCTGTGATCATGTGTTGTAAGTCTCAGTGGAGACTTAGTGATCCTGTGGGATTGTGTTGAAACCTCTGAGGAGCCAAGTTATTGTAGAAGTGCCTTGTCTAACATTCTGTTAGAAAAGTGGGAGGGACAATGGATGTACCCATACACTGGAGAACCACTATAAAGCTACTGTGTCGTCTGGGTGATATTCTTAAAAGCATCAGCAATCATATCATAACACACATCATAATATGATAAAGGTTAAAAGTAAATAAAAAGCTCATGAAACCTATTAACCCCCCCCCCCACCCCCCCTTTAGGTGATTAGCTGTAACATCCCGTTTCGCGCTAGGCCTCACATGTGTTTTTGAGTCAAGGGAGTCGACTCGGGCTCGGGGTGCACCAGACTCGACAAGTAAAAATTCGTCAGATATCGTCACGGATATCTGACGAATTCGTCGAGTATAACTTGTGAGTTGAGACCAATACTATTCGTCGAATATCGTCATGAATACCCGATGAATTCGTCAAATATATAAGACGAACTGGACTTAGAATATTTCCTGGACCCATGACATCGAGTGTGTTGAGTGCACTCGACGCCATTCGATGAATTAGGCTTAGGCGTTGAGTGGACTCAACACCACTCGACCAATGTGGACTTGGAGGATTTTTCTGAAACGGGGTATTGAGTGCGTTGAGTGCACTCAACGTGGCATTGAGTGCGTTAAGTGCACTCAATGCCATTCGACGACCTATGCTTAGGCATTGAGTAGACTCGACACAACTCAACGCCATTTGACTTAGAAAGATATCTGGGATGATTGGCATCGAGTGCATTGAGTGCACTCTACGCCATTAGCTGAAAGGCGTTGAGTGTATTGAGTGCACTCGATGCCACTCAACGCTTTCACTAAGGATAATTCAGAGAGTTGTGGCATCGACGCCACTCAATGATTCGTAGAGTAAAGAGGGTATACTCGATGATTTAAACTTGGGAAGTGCTAGACTATGTATGGCATTGAGTGGTCAGGATGAATCTCGACGATTCGTCGAGTAAGGGTTCCTTACTCGACGATTTTGACTTGGCTAATTTTCTGTGTCAATCTGCTTGGTGTCACGTGCCCGGCCTGAACCAGATTTTTGGGAATTGCGCCAAAACGATTACATCCAACTCTTCTTCTCAATAAGACATATTTATAGCTATAATAGGCAGTCCAATGTCAGGCCAACACGTGAAAAAGCAATTAACCCAAATTCCTATTATAAAAGTGATTTGTGGAAAAACCCTAGCCGTCACATTGTCATTTTGCCGAGCCTTTACTGTGCAAACCCGTCGGAAGAGAAGAAGGGCAAAAGTAGCCGTAGCCGATCTTCCTCTTTGTGGAAACAATAATGAAGGAGAAGAACCATGTTGCCAAGAAGGATAATGAGATCCAAGACCAAAACCGTCAGAAATGAGGTGAGCTTCCTACCCTCTCCCTTGGTGCTAGATCTCATGTTATTCCTAGGAGAGATATCAACTCAAAAAAGTCTTTATTTGGGAGAAGAAGTCTCCTAAGAGAAGGCCATGCTAGGAATTATGTCTTAGAGATAAGACGTCTTCGACCACTTCCCCCTTCTTTGTGGAGATGAGGTCTGTGTTTCGTGAAGAGAGTTGGCCTTTTGAGTGTGAATAAGGGAGTAGGAACTCCGGATGTTATATCCACTTAGTCTTTATGACTAACCGTTGCTACATCTTCCTTTTTAGGAGGAAACCACGCAGACTGAGCAACAGCAGGTTGTGCAGCAGGGCAGGCAAGCCAGGATGATAGGGCCTGAAGTGACGATACCATCGCTACCGTCATTGACTGATATGAGTTTCGAGAGACACATCTTGTAGCCTTCTTGGCCTATACTCTGATATTATAGTAGCCTTGTTGCTTCTCTTATTTGATGTATTTATTTTGGACTCATAAACTACTGTGTTATTTTGACTTCTGTTTTATATTCTTTATATTAGGTTTCAATGAATGCTATGTTTAGCTGGCAGGATAGGCGACTTGTAGTACATGTTAGCCTGTGTGCTAACGCTACCACAAGGAAGCTGTTCTGGGCAAAAGACACCCCTTATGTCGTGCCTAGAGTTCAGGGAGGTGGGTCTTACATTAGCTACCCTTATATTCAAGACTTTCAAGTTGTATTAGAGGGAGGTTACTCAAGAAAGGCTTAATAGTCTGAGTAGATCTCAAAGGGTAGCCAAGAAAAGATAAGTATTGGTTCAGGAAAAAATCATAAGGAACAAGGTTCTATGAAGCTTCCTCTATGTAGGAAAGAAAATTTTAGAATCAGGAATGAAAGGGTCAAATTGTTTATGGAAGCATCAGACCCTAGGATTTATGTTATAGTACTATAAGAACCATTCATTCCCCTGAAGGTGTCAGTTCTTGATTCAAATATCAAGACTCCTAAGAGTTATGCAGAAATGTCTAAAGATGAAATCATCTTTGCTATAATAGATAAAAGTGCACAGAACATTATAGTTAGTGTCATAGATTACTCTACGTTTGAAAACCTTGTGCACTACAAGAACTCAAAGGAAATGTGGGACACTCTGGTAATATACATGGAAGGTACTGAGGAAGTTAGAGATGATAGGAAGTCTATGCTCAATCAAGTGTATGAGACTTTCAGGCAGATCAAGGAGGAGACCATAACTAGCTGCTATGAAAGGTTTTTCAGAACTGTAAATGAACTAAGGACCTACGGTCAGGTCTTTAGTAATTATGAGCTAAATGATAAGTTTCTTAGGTCTCTTACTAGAGACTAGGACACTAAGATATGTATCATTAGAGAAGTGGCAAAGCTGGAAGATACTCCACCATCCACTTTGTTCGGGAAGCTGCTGTCTTATGAAATGAAGCTGACTGCAAGGAAGGAGTAAGAGAAATTAAGCAAATCTTAGGCCAGAGAAAACATTGTGTCCTCCAAGGGATATAGCTCCAAGAGGAGCAAAGAGAAGAATCCCTCTCCCTCAAGAAGGCCAATTGAGTCAGATAGTTCAAAATAAGGTATATCAGACTACAATATGTCTGATGAGGAATTTACTGCCTTTTCAAAGCAGTTCTGAAGCTGATGAATAAGGGGTGGAGGAGCAGACCTTCTTCTTCCTTTCAGCATAAGGATGACTACTATAGAACTAGGAAGAAACCTTCCAAGGAAGGCAGGTATAACTCAAAACACAGTAAACAGATTTCAAATAAGATTATCTATTTTTGCTGCAGTAAGCCAGGGCATACTGTGGTTGAATGTCCTGTGAAGAAGAAGGAGGCTGATGAGAAAAATCATCACCATAAGAAGGGAAAGAAGGAGAAAATCTTATTGCTAAGAAGGAGAAAAGCTGGACTAATTCATCCTCTTCTGAGTCAGATGAAGATGAGGAAGCCTGCATTGGGCTAATGTCAAGATCTGATGAAGAATCCTGCCAGGATATGCCAGGTCCATCTAAGGTACACTCTCCATTCAGTTCTTCATCTAAGTCAAGCTATAAGACTAGTTCAGGTTCAGAAGCATTTTTATCTAAGGATGAAGATGATTCTTAATCTAAAGATGACATCAGTCAAGTGATGTATAAATATGGTGAACTTCTATAAGCATTCAAAAGGAGTAAGTAGCTGTCTAAAAAGCAGGCTCAAGAGATTGCATATCTACAGCTTGCTGCTTCCCTGCACTCTGAGACAGCTATCATGTTGGAACAGAAAATTAGGGAAGTCAGTCAATTGAAGACAATTACTCTTATACATATGGGCACCATAATGCATAAGAATATCTTTAGTAAGGATCTAGAAGAAAAGTTCCGAAGGGAGAAGAGAACTGTGGAAAGTATTTCTAAGCCCAATTAAGTGTTGCCCATTATTGACTCCTTCACCTCTTTGAGAAACAACAGAGGAGTTGGTTCCAAAGGAAACACCAGGGCTGCCTCTATAAAAGGAAAGGGAAAAGCTCCACCTAAGATACCCATGCCTTTTAAAATGGTAATACTCTCTACTAACAGGTATGACCAGGACTCCATGTATGGTCACTGGAAGAAGGGAATTATTTTTGGAAGGATATTAATGTATCTTCCAATGTAAGGAGAAGAGGAATGGGGATCAGTGCCTTCAAGGCTGCTTATGAAGAAATACAAATGACCCATCCTGGACCATTTGTCTTTGGTGTTCTAGCTCCAACTCTTAAGAATTGGGCAGTGGCCAAACTTCAGACTCAATCAGCAAAGACTCGGATTAAAGGTCAGTCTTATAGCAAGCCTGATTTGGGTGTTTCTGATGCTATCAAGAGCATGATTCTTGCAAAGAAAAATACTGCTGATGGCACTCAGAAAAAGCTAAATAAGCTTTTGAAAGACTTTCCTTCATCCAGATAATTGCTAAAAGATATCTGAAGAAGACTACTATTTTTCCTTCTAGAAAGGTTGTTAATATTAACACAGACACTAGACCAGCTCAGAAAAGAAGGTATAACCTTCATGAGTGTTGGTGTTGTGGCAAGATAGTGCACTTTGCCATTGATTGTTGGTATAATTCTATTATGCCCAGAGCTAAAGTAAGTCTACCAGATAGAAAAACTACTAGTAGACATGTTCATTTTGAGACTAACATACACCTAGGACTAAATAAATATTATGGTCCTAAGGTAAAATAAATATGTTTTGCTGGTTAGTCCAAGTTTACATACCCCTATATAGAACTTGGATAGTGGTTGTTCCAGGCACATGAATGAAATAAAGAGTAATTTGAGGGAGTTCATTCCAGTAAAGGATGGACCAAATGTGATCTTTGGTGGATCAGAAAAAGGGATTACCAGAGGTTATGGTAAGATCTCAAATACCATAGTCACTTTCACAAAAGTAGCCTATGTAGAAGGGTTGCAATACAACCTTGTAAGATAATCCAACTTTTTGATCTTGGCTATGACATTTCATTCCACAAGGATGAGTGACACATAAAGATGTCAAGTGAACAAGAGGTCATCTTGACAGGCACTAGGAGTAGGAATGTATACTGTTTAAATTTTCTTTTTGTAAATTCAAACTCTCACATATGCCTACTTGCAAATGAGAAAGTCCCACACTGTGTCAAATGGCACAAGAGGCTAACTCATTTGAACTATAAGACCATAGGCAAATTCTTTAGTAAAATGCTAGTTAAAATGGTCCTAAAATGAAATGCACTAAGGAGAGCATTTTCTTTGCATGTCAAAAAGGCAAGCATACCAAAGCTTCTTTCAAAAGAATTGAAACCAAAGACTTTGTGAGGTGTTTATACCTCCTGCATATGGACTTGTTTGGTCCTATGTCAGTTCATAGTCTATGCAGGAAAGTCTACACCTTCGTGGTTGTTGATGACTATTCCAGATTCACTTAGGTTTTCTTTTTAAGGAAAAACTCTAAAACCCCTAATGTCTTCAAGACATTTATTAAACAAATACAGAATTAATTAAACAGTTCTGTGGTTATAATCAGAAGTGATCATAGAACTGAGTTTCAATCTGAATGCATGATAAAGTTTTGTGAAGAACATGGGATTCAGCAAGAGTTTTCCTCACCAAGAACACCCCAGCAAAATGGGATTGTTAAGACGAAGAATAGGACTCTCAAAGAAGCTGGGAGGACTTTACATAATGATACATCTCTCCCAGAATATTTCTGGGCTGAGGCAGTAAACACTGCTTGTCATCTTCTCAATAGGGCTTCTATCACCAAGAGCCATAAAAAGACTCCTTATGAGATTTTGAAGAGAGGAAAACCAAACCTTGCATATCTCAGAATGTTTTGGAGCAAACGTTATGCGCTTAACAATGGGAAACTATATATAACTAAGTTTGATGTCAAGTCCTATCAAGGGATTTTTGTTGGGTACATCAATCATAGTAAGGCCTATAGGATCTATAACTTGACAAGTCAAGTTTTAGAGGAGTTAGTTAATGTAGTGTTTGATTAATCAAACATGATTAACAATGAGTTGTCAAGCTCCTTTACTAGTCCTGCAGGCACAAAAATGATCATGAACAAACTGATTATTAAGAAAGTTGAACCTATAGTCTAAGACAAAGATGAAAGTGTGTGGATTCCAGAGGAAGCATAAGGCACACAGGAAATGGATGATGTTCAACATGATGGAGACGTTGGAGCATAGAATGCTGAAGGAAGACTGCCTCAAGCAGTCAGGCATTTGAAGGATCATAAAGGCCACCAGATCATTTGTGATGCAAATCATGGTGTAGTTATAAGGAGCAGATGTCTCAACACAACAATGTACTCTAATTTCTTATCACAAGTAGAGTCCAAAAAGTTTGAAGAGGCAAAGATGGATCAGTTTTGGATTGTAGGTATACAAGAAGAACTGAACTAGTTCAAGAGGTGTAAGGTCTGGAAGCTGGTTCCCAGACTACAAGGACGTAATGATATTAGAACCAAGTGGATCTATAGGAAATTATTTTGATGAAAATGGCATTATAACAAAAAAACAAATCTAAACTTGTAGCTCAGGGGTATAGACAGGAAAAAGGTATTGACTTTGATCAAACCTTTGCTCATATGGCAAGACAAGAAGCCATCAGACTATTCCTTACAAATGTTGCATACCAAGGATTCAGAGTATATCAGATGGATGTAAAGTCTGCTTTCCTGAATTAACACTTGAAGGAAGAATCCTATGTTGAACAACCTCCAGGTTTTGTTGTTCCTAACGATTCTAATTTTGTTTATAGACTTAGGAAAGCTCTATATGGGTGGAAGCAAGCCCCTAGAGCATGGTATGAGACCCTATATAGCTTCCTCATTGAGAATAAATTCTTAAGGGGGAAGATAGACAAGAATGTATTTCTAAAGGAATCCAAAGGAAAGATCATCCTAGTCAATATATATGTTGATAACATTATCTTTGGATCTATTGATGATAACCTTTGTAGAAAGTTTGCCATACTTATGCAATGGAAGTTTGAGATTAGTAGTATGGGTGAACTTAAGTTCTTCTTGGGTCTCCAAATAAAACAGACTGACAATGGATTATCTATATCCTAGTCTGAGTTTACTATGGAGTTGATTAAAAAAATTGGGATGGAGAATACCTCCACCATGAAAAATCCCATGGGGTCAACTATGTCTTTAATCAAAGATGAGGCAGGAAAACCTGTTGATCAAACTTTGTATAAAGGGATAATTGGCTCCCTTCTATACCTAAATACAAGTAGGCCAGACATTATGTATGTTATATGTGTCTATGCTAGATGTCAGGCATGCCCTTAAGAATCTCCTTACTCTGCTGCTAAGTGGATTTTTAGATACCTGAAGGGAACACCATATCTTGGCATTTAGTACCCTAAGAATTGGTATTTTGAACTAATAGGCTTTTCAAATGCTGACTTTGTAGGCAGTAGAGAAGACAGGAAAAGCACATCAGGCTCCTGTCAGTTTATGGGAAAAAGACTAGTGTCATGGAGCAGTAAGAAGCAAACAAGTGTTTCTATTTCTACTACAGAATCAGAATATATATCTGTAGGGAGCTATTGTGCACAGTTGCTATGGATACAACATCAACTTTAGGATTATAACATTCAATTAAGTATAAGTTCTTTATTCTGTGACTCTACTAGTGCAATCTCTATAGTTAGGAATCTTGTCTCACATAGTAGGACTAATCACATACAGATTAGATATCACTTTATAAGGGAGCATGTTGAATGTGAGGACATTAGTCTTAAGTTTGTCCCAAAAGATAAGCAAGTGGTTGATACCTTCACCAAGCCACTAAATAAAGTAAAGTTCAACACCTTCAAGTTTAAGTTGTGTATGTTTAACTTGGTGTAGCTTCTTTTTCTCTTCATGTTATTTTGTTGCAGGAACTAAATCATCTTGACGGTTGTGAAGAACAGAAAATTGTATCAAGGATGAATGTCCAAAGTCTTGGTAGAAGATGCTCTTGTTGAGGGTGATCAAATTCAGCACCAGTTGATTATCTGTAATCAGAAAAGGGAGAAGATAATCACATATGGCCAGCTTCTCCCTCTGTATAAAAGAAGACAAAATTGGGGAGAAGGTAATTAAGGTGACTAGGTGTCAACGTAGCAAAACAGGGGGAGCAGGTGGTGTTCTCATTCAAGGGGAAAAGGTGAACCTTACAGCAACACAAGGGGAGTAGGTGATGATCACCATACTAGCAGAAAAAAAGGAAATGTGGTAACCCTTAACTCTTTTGTATTAATATGTTGTTGTATATTGTTGCTGCATTTGTTGGTGTATATCATTGACAAATAATTTTCAATTGGTGTTTTAACTTCTTCAAATAGGGGAAGATTATTGGGTCAATTGATCCTAATGTCCCAGATTTGTAAGAAGTCAAACAAGTCAATGGTATACACATAGTTGTATTTGATGTATGTTAAAGTTCAAACATACAGGTTAGTCTATGTCATATTGATTGGATAGGTGATCCAAGTGACAATGACCAGTGGACTCAAAGAAGCTGACTAGAAAGCAGGATATTGTTTAACTCCACAGGCATTGAGTGAAGCAATCTCACTCAACGCCAGATGAACCAAAAGCCAGTGACAGGCAGAAAGTGGCTAAGTACATAGGCGTTAAGTGAAGTTAACTCACTCAACGTCATATAGCCAAAAGCGTTGAGTCATGTTGTTTCTGTCAAAGCCATAGAAGAAATAGACTGAAAATTGGTTAAGTCCAGAAGCGTTGAGTGAAGGTTGATCACTCAACGCCATGCTAGTTTTGTCAAAGCTAAAGCAAATTTGTCACAAAAAATAAGTTAAGTCCAGAAGCATTGAGTGAAGCTTGATCACTCAATTCCAAGCTTATTTAGTCAAAGATGTGGAAGAAAGACAGGAAAATATGTCTAAGTACAAAAGTTCTTAGTGAAGCCAGTTCACTTAATGCAAGATGACAGATAGCGTTGATTCATGCTGCTGCTTTCATCGCCTAAGGAGAAACCAGAATTTGACTAAGTCCAGAATCTTTGAGTGAAGCCAATTCACTCAATGCCTTGTCAAATATTGAGGCAGAAGGACACAACATTGAGTGAAGTCAACACACTCAACGCCATCAGGAAGAGCGTAATTATTCTAAGTCTAGAATCGTTGAGTGAAGCCAGTTCACTCAACGCTCTCAACGGCAAGGTTGCAGGAAGGGCTTAAGATCAAGCTAAGTAAAAAAGCGTTGAGTGAAGCTTATACACTCAACGCTCTCAATGCCTAGAGTTATAGAAGGATGCAGAATGTTGACTAAGTTAAAAAGCATTGAGTGGAGCTTACTCACTCAATGCCTAGCAGAGCAGGAAATTTTCTAAGTCTAGAATCATTGAGTAAAGCCAGTTAAATCAATGCAATCAATGTATTGAGTGATTTTGTGAAATTGGCAAAGTCAACAAAATGCAAAATGATCATGGAAGAGCTGCAACTCATCACTAACATCGTCGTCAGTCTCATTTTGTAAAACTAAGGATATAATAAGCCGTTAAAGCAATGACACGTGTAAATCATCTCGTTGGATGATAGGATTATAAATAGAAGATGAAATCTTGATCGAGATAAGTTTCTTACTTATTAATTCATTTTGAAAAAGAGGAGCGGGACTTCGTCTTCTTCCCCCGCCATTATTGTAGAGATAAGAGCATCAATTCAACAAATCTGAAGGGTCTCTGAGTTAGCTGATGTAGTCGACATGCCGGATCAGAGGATTTCTCCGAGGAAGAAGAATAAGTCAAGGCAAGCCCTAACTGAAGTTGCTTCAAGATTCAATCTGTGCCAAATTTGAAGATCAACCTCTTGATCATTGAAGAAGTTTACTGTTATGTATTTTCTCAGGATAGAAGGAGAGGCAGAGCAATCTAATTTCTGCAAATTCAAGTTAGCTGATTGAAAAACATCATTCTTGATCTTCCCCCTTTCATCAGCAAGATCCTGAGATTACTTCCAGCACAAGCAGCAAATTCTTGAAGAACAACAATCTTATTGCTGTGAAGTAGATAGGGCTGAGATTCACTCGGCTTAGGAAGCTGTAAACTCAGAGAACAAATTCTCTTGAGTCAAATCTACATCAACCCTTTTCAAATTCTGTAAGATCTGTTTTAGATCTGAGTTGTAAGCCTAGATTATAACAGCTGAGTTGTAGATCTATTGAGATCTGTATTGTAAGCCTAAGTTATAAAGGCTGAGTGTAGAATCTGGTATAGATCTGAGTGGTAGGATCAAGTTTTGGATCTGTGTGTGGTAGGGATTTTTTTCTCAGCCTGTGTTTTTGGGCATTTGTTCCTGTGGTAGGTGATCAGGTGATTACTGAGTGGTTGGGTTTTGAGCCTGTGTTGTATGTCTAAGTGGAGACTGAGTGATCCTGTGGGATCATTTGTAATCACTGAGGAGCCAAGTTATTGGAGAAGTGTCTTGTCTAACATTCTATTAGAAATGTGGGAGGGATAGTGGATGTACCCATACACTTGGGAACCACTATAAAGCTATTATGACGTCTGGGTGATAATCTTGAAAGCATTAGCAATCATATCATAACACAAAACATAATCTGATAAAGGAGACAAGTAACTAAAAAGCTTAAGAAACATTTTCACCCCCCACCCTCCATGTGATTAGCTACCCTTGTATTCAAATACTTTCAATCACTGAGTGTAATGATTTACAAACAGACAATGTGTCGGTATCACAATCCACTAGCACCCACAGTCTAACATAAATAATTCATAAATCAGTGTTATGGTGGTGCCATCTTTCTTATTCACACCAACATAAAACAAAATTTTAAGAATATAGAAAAGGAACAAATACAAGAGTTCCTGAATATTAAGTATATATATTTTATCATTTAGACTAAAAATAATATTAGTCTTATAAAAAAATGCATAAATAGCTTATTAGCACCACACCAAACATGGCATCGGGACATCCCGACGATAAAATATAAGAAAATAACAAAACGACAAGCCTACACGATGATATCTTTGAGACCGACGATATCATCGTGACCTTCACGGCGATATCATCGTGACCTATATGGTGATATCATTATGACCAACGACGATATCATGATGACCTAGACAATAATATCATCGTGACCTACACAATAATATCATCGTGACCTACATGATGACAAAGAAAGGAACTTCTGTTCTCAAACAAAAAATTAAGGATCATAAATTTTGACAAAGGAAGGAACAAAGATGTAATATGGATCAAGACTTTATAATTGCACGAGTCAAAACATTTAGTTAGTGGAACTTCAAAGTGACTAAAGCAAGAAGAAAATGATACATTTCTATCATTATCAAAGTAGGATAGATACAACTTTAGAGGGGGGGGGGTGAATACAGTATTCAAAAATATGACAATCTACCAAACTCCCTTAGAATTAATTTGCGGAATAAGTATATAGATATATGAAACCCTAGAGCCGTACACAAAATGAGGTGCACAAGAGAAAGCTAACTGTAATTACAGTTTAAGCTTTAGTACTAACACAGCAACTACCAATCCTAGTTAATTCTACTCACAGCCACAGTGCAGTAATTAAAATAAGAACCACAGACAACACAAGAAGATTTATAGTGGTTCTCTCTCAATAGGTACATCCACTCTTCTACCACCCTGGTAGGAATCCACTACAGGTTTTTGTTAAGGTGCCCTGCCACCAACGTATCTGATTCAAGTAAATCAAGTAAACCCGTTGAGCTTTTGATCAGGAGCTCAAAATCAAACTCAGGTTTTTGCTAAGGTGACCTGCCACCAAGATTCACTTTTGAAGGGAGTAATAACCCTTTGTATAGGAGGTTGAGAGAGTTAGAATGTCTTCTAACTTGTGACAGAGAAGATCCAGGAATAAGCCTTGCTTCAGGGTTCAGGATCTCTTCAGAACTCTTGACAGAGAAGATCTGTTGACTTGAAGTTCTTGAAGGAGCAGCTTGAAGAAGACTCTTGATGTGGAATAGTTGTTCCTCTTCAAAAGCTTTTCTTTCTTCTTCTTCTTGAAGCTCTGAGTATGAATGTTCTTTTGAGCAGGATGAACTCAGGATTAAAGAAGAGAATTCTGAAGAGAGTTGTTCTTCTCAGTTGTATGTAAAAATATCTGAGAGCTGTATCTTCTTGTTCTTGTTTTATATGAATGTATGTTCTCTTCTTCTTAACTAAACTCTCTAGCTTTTATGTATATGCCTTTGTAACGGCTTCTATCTTTCTCTTAATTTGAAACGTGTCTTCTTCTGAGATCTTCAATATGGGCTGCAAATAACACATAGTATAAATACCCTGCAGAAAGAAATCCTATAAAGAGATAGAGCTTTCTTAGAAGCTGCTTATCCATTCTGCAAGTCCAAAAGATATTAGAAAAAGTCACATCAAAAACAACCTCTTTACGGCCAGAGAAAGACATCTGTGTCTAATGGCTATAAAGGACAGCATGGCAGATAAAGCAAAAAGACTTTTCAACTAATAGGACAAAAGACTTTGTCAGATAGAACTTGACTTATGCATAAAGAATAAGGCAAAGATTGCCTTGATATGTAAGCATAAAATCAATGAAATAATCTTTAATAAAATAAGCCATATAAATAAGAAATAACTCACAGAAGAGAAAGAATGCAATATCTCTAAATACAGACAAAAAGATAGTCGAACGAATCACGATGATCGTCGAACTATCAGAAGAGATAGTCGACCTATCAGAACAGATAGTCGGTCTACAAGAACAGATAGTCGACCTACAAGAAATCTGTCGGGACAGAAAAAGTCGAGTAGGACTCGACGATCGACGATACTGAAACCACAGATCGTCGAGTCTAACAGAGAAGAACTAACTCAGAGATAGTCAATCTGCTGATAGACGATAGTCGATCAACTGATAGACGATAGTCGAGCGGCGTTCGACGATAGTCGAACTAAAAACACTTAACCAGATTTTCATCTGGATAAACAACAACTCTACACAACTGATGGAATCTAACTTAAGTCTAACCTTTGACCATAGATAAATCTTGGGTCAAAAACTAATTTAGAAGACTTAACACAAATCGAAACTAGGGTACCAACAATCACCCCCTATTTGGGTCAAGTCTCTCAAAACAAAAAGAATGTTATAAATAGATATCAAAACAACAATAACCTGTTAGGATCAAAGTGTATCATATCATATCAATAAGCAGCATTTCATAAAATCAAACGATCAAGCAAAACAGATTGTCAATATAAATAAATCTACACATTATCAGAGTCTGGTTTAGAAGTGAAAGAAACAGGAAGGAAGGAAATTTTCCTTTTGGGATCAAGAGCATCCTTCTTTGAAGTCTTCAAGTCCTGTTCTCTAATAATCTTAGATTCTCCTGCTCTGGGAAAAACATCCTCTGGATGCTTTTCCATATATTTTGAGGCATCAAAAACTTCTAGTCTTACTTGATATCTCTCTAGTTCCTTTTCTCTGAACTTGGACATAGTTGTTAAATTTGTTATGTCTTTGCCTTCAGCTTTAGCTTTTCTAATTTGGGCTGATCCAACTAACTCAAGAAATCTGGCCATCCTGAACTGAGGATTAAGCTCTTGGATTTCATACTCATTTTCATCAACTAGATCTAGAGGCTTTATAGTTTTGAACTTTTTAGAAAGGTCTAACAGACCTGTAGTTGGTTCTATGTCTTCTTGAATAACAAGAGATGATGGTGGAGCAACCTCTGCAAATTTCTTGTTTGACTTGTCTGAGTAAATTGCTCTTTTTCCTTTTAAATCTACTTGCTTAATCTGATCTGGCTTTCTGGAGGGAAGAATTTTGCTCTCCTTAGGAGGTGAAGCTATTATTTTAGGTGAAGGAGGAGGAGAAAGTGTTGGTTTCTGGTAAGTCATCTCCTTCACCTTCTCTTTAGGTCCAGCTTCTTGTCTTTGCTGGCCTGAATAAGATCTTCCCTGGTAACCTGGGTTTCCTCTTCTCTGATATGCCTGAGAAGGAGTAAATCTGGCTGAAGGAGCTGAGGGATTAGAAGATACATTCCCTGAAGCTCCTGCACTAGGAGGAGGAGGAGGACCTCTGGGATTCCATTTGGGAGCTGGAGTATCATATCTTTTGCTCTTCTTCCTCTTTTTCTGCTGATTTCTAGGCAGTCAAATCCAATGTTGAAAGTCCTAATACTTGGGGTCAATCCCTTTCATTATGTAATAAGGGGTGTCATTCTCTGGATTAGGAGGAGGAGGAGCTTGAGCTTTCCTTTTCCTTTGAGCAATTTTCCTTTTCTTGGTTCCTTCAGAATCCTCTTAATCTTCCTCATCATCAGAGTGTGATGACTTAGGTTGGTCATAAGGATCAATGATATCTTGAATAGCTTTTTCCTTGGCTTTTAAAGCAGCCTTTTCCATTTCTTCTTCTATGGCATCCTGAGCCAATAGAGAATCCAGATCTGGTCCTGGAGTATCATCCGAGACAGTTGATTTCTCTTCTGAAAAATCTGCAACTGTCTTGAGGACCAGTTCTTCTACAGCAGGTTCTTGAGCAGGTTCTTGAACATCTTGAGCTTGATCTGTTGCCAAAGGGACACAAAAATTTTCTAAATGGTATAGAAACATCCCTTCAAGGTATTCATAAGTTAACATGTCAGTCAATAGGTCAGTGAAATGAGTAATTGTATTACCTGTAGAATTTACTAAATCCCATAAGTCATCTAGGTAGGAGGTAATGACTCCTTATAGATACATGGCAATAATAGGAGTAAATGACTCTTCAAGACAAACTCTGAAAGAAAATTCAGCCTCAGTTATAACTTGAACTTCTGAAGTAACAGCTGTGTCTTGAATTTCAGCTGTATCTGGAACTACAACTACAACTGATGTTGTAATCTCTGAATCTGCAGTTGTATGAATTTAATCTGATGGAGTATCTTCTGGAACTACAGCTGAAAGAATGACCAGTGGAAGTCTTGAGACATCTTCCTGGAACATCTCCCCCTGCCTGACTTCAGTGGGTACTGAACTCAGGCCCCAAAGAGAAGAGGGCTCAGCATAATTTGAGAGGGCTGTAATGGAGGATGTAAGAGATGAAATGGAGGCAACAAGAGGGGCAATTGCTTATTCAATCATTCATATGATTGAAGGAGTAATTCTCTCCATGATGCTTGCAATGAGAGCTGGTGTGATTTCAAGAGATGTAGATGGGGGAATCAAAATAGATGGATGAACATCAGGGATGATGTTCTCCTGATGAGATGCAGATGCATGAACTGGGGATGGAGATGCATGAACTGGTGATGGAGATACAGTTGTATAAAGATCAATATGATTTTGATGTGAAATTAGTGACTGAGGTTGAGTTGGAAGTGTCTCAGTAACCAATGGATCAATGCTAAGATTTGAAATCCCAGCAAGGTGTGAAGGAGTTGGAGATGCTGGTGGTGATTCATGGAGAATAACAGTGGATGTAGATGGTACTGCAATATAAGTTGATGGCAATGCTGATGTAGATGGAATTGTAATGGAAGTTGATGGCAATGCAGATGTAGATGGAATGGGGGAAATGGAAGAGCCTTCTTCAATTAGGTGGGGGTGACTGTTACCGTCCTTGTGTTCTCAGATGTAATAGGAGAAACCCCAGCAGGTGAAGGCTTCTGGATGTTCCTTCTCCACTTGATGAACAGAGTGGGATCCATCTTCTTGCTTGCATTGATTGATGTTGATACTGTTCCCAACAGCTGAGGATACTTCTCTCTCAGAAATATCCCAATCACCCTTCCAAGGGTTACCTCTTCCTTTGAGTTCTTTTTCCTGATTAAATAAAAAACTATTCCAGCCCAATTTATTGCTTTCCTGTTAGCAATAACACACATTAAGGCAAACTGCTGCCTGGTAATGTTATCGTGCGCATAGTGCTTTCCCAACAGCACTTTCCCTACAAGTTCTCCTAAGAACTTTATCTTCATCGGGAAGCTTACCTTCAACAACTTGGAAGGAATGCCTTCAGCATGTCCTAGTTCCAATCGCATCCTGCTATACTCCTGAGTATCATGATCATACTCTTCTTGACCATTGATCAAACAAAAAATCTAAGTTAAGACGGCAGGAGTCAAAATTACCTACTTGCCGCCGATAGTCCCGGTCATCGATTCTTCATTGGAAGACGATGTATAGACCCATTCTTTGATTTCTGGAATATTTATCTTAAACCTTGTAGACATAAGCTTCTCTAGTCCTTGATCTTTGCATAATTGTAGCATCTCGAGAATATCGGCATCGCAAGCACTGAAGGAATCAAAATTGACGCTAAAGCCAGCATAAAAATTCATCACGGTCAGCAAAGCTGGAACAATCGCCATGGATTTGGTTTGGGAAGATGAGAGAAACGAAAGCAGAAAGCGCGGGGCAGAGCTCAAGTCAAACCTTTCAAGCAGGAATGAGGAATATGAAACGACGAGCTCTATAGACTATAAAAAGCACGATCTATTAACCTAGGTCGACCATCGGTTTATATTTAAACAGCAATCATCGACCTATTTCAATAGATACTAGAAACGATGGTCGACTGATCGTTCGACGATCGTTTACTGAAGCAAAGTAGTCGAGCTATCGATCGAATATTTCTGTCTTCACAAACAAATGAGCCGTCATCAACCATAGGTCGACGATAGGCTCAACCTGTTCGATTATGGTCGAACGACATTCGACGATATTCGAGCAGATTTCTACATAGGTAGAAATCTATACTTGGTCTATTACATTTATCATACCTAGTTGATTCAAAAAGAACAGATGCTTCTGTTCATCTAAGGGCTTGGTGAAAATATCACCTCTCTGAAGGTTAGTGGATATGAACTCAAGACTGATTTTGTTCTTTTCCACACAATCTCTTAGAAAATTGTGTCTGATCTCAATGTGCTTGGTCCTAGAGTGGTGCACAGGATTTTGTGCTATGGAAATAGCACTGGTACTTTCACACATGATTTTTGTGTTATTGTGTGTGTACCCATAATCCAAAAGCTAGTTTTGAATCCAAAGGATCTGTGAACAATAACTAGCAGCTGCTATATATTCAGCCTCTGCAGTTGAAGTTGAGACAGAAGCCTGTTTCTTGCAAAACTAAGAGACTAATCTCTCTTCCAGGAACTGACATGTCCCTGAGGTACTTTTCCTGTCAACTCTACAACCAGCATAGTCAGAATTAGAGTATCCAATTAACTCAAATTCTGATTCAGTTGGGTACCACAGTCCTAAATTTGGACATACCTTCAGGTATCTCAAAATTCTCTTGAGAATTTTCAAATGAGAGTCCTTGGGGTTGACCTGGAATCTAGCACATAGGCATGCGACAAACATTATATCAGGTCTACTTGCAATTATATACAATAGGGAACCAACAATGGCCCTATAGTTTTTCTGATCAACTAGCTTACCCTGATCATCAGAATCTATAACTAACATTTGTAGCCATGGGTGTATGCATTGCTGAAGCATTAGCCATCCCAAATTTCTTTACCAATTCCTTGGCATATTTGGATTGGGAGACGAAGATATCATCAACATCTTGCTTCACTTGGAGACCAAGAAAGTAAGATAACTCACCCATACTACTAATCTCAAACTTAAAGTGCATCAGGTCTGAGAACCTTTTGCATAGTTTGGGATCAGTGGAATCAAAGATAATGTCATCCACATAGACTTGAACTAACAGGATTGTGTCCTTGTGATGCTTAACAAATAGGGTTCTGTCAACTACTCCCCTAACAAAGTTGTGCTCTAACAGGAAACTAGCTAGAGTCTCATACCAGGCTCTGGGTGTTTGCTTAGGTCCATAATGAGCTTTTTGCAACTTATAAATAAATGAGGGTTGAGTTGAGGAAACAAACCCAGGAGGTTGTTCAACAAACACCTCTTCCTTTAGCTCACCATTTAGGAATGCACTTTTGACATCCATTTGAAAAACCTTAAACTTCATATAGGCTGCATAGGCTAGAAAGATCCTTATTGCCTTTAGCCTTGCAATAGGGGCAAAGGTTTGGTCATAGTCTATACCTTCCTCCTGTCTGTAGCCCTGAGCTACAAGCCTAGCTTTGTTCCTTATAATAATCCCTTAGGCATCCAACTTATTTCTGAACACCCACTTGGTGTCTATGATCAATTGGCCTTTTGGTCTTGGAACCAAAGTCCATACTTTACATCTTTCAAATAGATTAAGCTCCTCTTGCATAGCAATGATCCAGTGGGGATCTAGCTCAGCATCTTTTTGGGTGAGGGGCTCAATTTGTGAAAGGAAACAAGCATGCATCACATCTTGTCTTAATTGATGTCTTGTTTGCACACCAGCTGATATGTCACCAATCACTTGATATGTAGGATGATCTCTAAGTGTGACAATATCAGTAGGTGGGATGTGATCTTCAACAACAGTTTGGATTAATTCCTCTTGTGGAATAGGATAAACTGTTGGTGGTACAGTAACTGCTTCCACAAAGTGTTCATCACTGTCTGAATCAGTAATATGAAGAGTTGATAGATGGGGAATCTCTTGGGTGAGATCCTTGCATAACTCTGGTACCTGTAATGAGTTTGAGGAAGGAGAAGTTTCCTTCTCCTTGTAAAACAGTTTTGACTCATCATAGGAAACATGCACAGACTCTTCTATTTTTAAAGTTGATTTGTTAAACACCCTATAAGCTTTGCTTACTTGGGAATATCCAAGAAAAATTCCCATTGAAGCTTTTGCTTTAAACTTTCTAAGGTATTCTTTGTATTTATTGTAAATGTACACTACACAACCAAAGAGTCTAAAATAGTTAATTTTAGGTTTGTTTCCTTTAAGTAATTCATAAGGATTTTTACTCTTAAGCTTATGTATTAGACATCTGTTCAAAACATAATTAGTTGTGCTAACAGCTTCTTCCCGATAAGAGAGAGACAAGTTAGCATCTGCCAACAATGTTCTTGCAGCTTCAATTATGGTTCTATTTTTCCTCTCCACTACCCCATTTTGTTGAGGAGTTCTATGAGAAGAGAAGCTATGTTTGATACCTTCTTTCTCACAGAATTCTTGCATGAGAAGAGACTCAAACTCAGTACCATGATCATTTCTGATCAAGGCAACATGAGTAGAATACTCAGTCTGCACACATCGCAGAAAGTCTGTAAGAACTTTTAAGTTATCAGCCTTAGTTCTCAAAAAGAACACCCAAGTGAACCTGGAGAAATCATCTACAATCACTAAAGTGTAAAATTTCCCTCCTAGACTCTGTACATTTATTGGGCCAAAAAGGTCCAAGTGCAATAAGTACAGGATTCTAGGTGAATCACTCTTATTTACAGATTTGAAGGAATTTTTTGTTTTCTTGCCAAATTGACAAGCCCTACATAGACCTTCCTTCTTGTAGGGGCAAGAAGGTAAGCCTTTAACAAGGTTATATTTAGATAAACTAGATATATTCTTGAGGTTAACATGGCTAAGCCTTTTGTGCCATAAAGTGTTATTATTGGTTACTTTATTAAACAGGAAAATTTCAGATTGAGTTGAATTAAAATCTACTAAGTAAATGTTACCATGTCTAATGCCTACTAACACTACATTACTATTTAAAGTAATATTGCAAAGAGTGTCAGTGAATGATACCTGATAACCTGCATCACATAACTGGCTTACTGAGATTAAGTTGTGCTTCAGCCCAGTTATATATGCAACACTTTTGAATGTCACTTCTCCAATGGTAAACTTACCATATCCTTCTATTTTACAACAGCTGGAATCCCCAAAGATCACCTTTGGTCAAAGCTTGGCCTTGAAGCTTGATAGATTATTTTTGTTTCCTGTAATACGTTTGGAACAGCCACTATCCAAATCCCATTTGTCTTTAGTAATTGGATAGGTCATCACCTACAAAATAAACAGTTAGACATTGTGGAACCAGACAACCTTGGGTCCATTATTCTTCACATAATTAAAACTTGAAATGAAAGAATAAGCAGGCTAAGGTTTATATCCTAAGAGATAGGATCTCTAAGGTGGAATACTCCATGCAGTTGATGGGTTAATGAACCTAGTGTTTCTATTTACCTTAGTGTTTCTATGGTTCTGATTATTATTATGAAAATCATGTTCAGATCGTCGATCAACATTCGAAGATCGATGCCCAGATCGTCGAGTATCGGTCGACCATTGGGCCTACGATCGTCGAGCATAGTTCGACAATTTTTGTATTTCTTTAAATTTCTTTTTTCTCTTTTCTCTCTTAGACTTATTCAAAGCTTGTTTAACTTGATTTACTTGCTCAGTATTCTTTATTCCATCAGCTGAAATAAAGTTTACTGGAGTGGAAAGATGGTTTTTCAGAACCATGGGGGGTTCACTTAGTGAAGCTCCTAAGCCTAGCTTATTATTACCTGTCCTAGTGTTTGACATGCTAGTAATCTCTCGAAGCTTAAGACTTCTACCATTAAGAGATTCTTCTAATCTTTTAGATTTGGCTAGTTCTGTTTTAAGAAATTTGATTTCTTTAGTAGATCTAGTGAGTTCAGCTTCTAGCATAGCATTTTCACTAGATAGGGATTCTGATTCAGCTATCCTATTTCTAAGCTCCTTAATCTCCTTCTCTGAGCTAATTAAATCTAAACAGAGAGATTTAAATTCAAATCTAAATTCAACAGAAGTAAAATCATAAGAAGACAATACCTGATCTTCAGTAGGCATTTCTTTTTCATCAAAACTCTCTACAGCTGAATGATTGCTGCAGTCATGAATTGCCATTAGGCAAATTTCTTTTGCCTTCTTCTCTTCCTCATCTTCACTGGAGCTTGAGAAGGAAGATTCCTCATCTGAATCACTCCAGGTTTCAGCCACAAATTCTTTCTCCTTCTTCTTGTTTTTGTAGGAGGAGGACTTGGAATGCTTCTTCTAATGTTCTTTGACTTTTCTCTTCTCCTTGTTCTTTTCCTCTGGACACTCAGGTAAAATGTGTCAAGGTTTCCTGCAACCATAACATAAAATTTCTTTAGCAGCTGATCTGTCATACCTTGGCTTGTCTTCATATCTTGAAGACTTCTTTCTGAAGTCCTTTCTGCCCATTTTGAGAAACCTTTTGGCAAAGAGTGCCATTAGCTCCTCATTTGATTGGCTTCCTTCAGATTCTTCAGCAGCCTTTAGAGCAAGAGTTTGCTCTTTCCTTGTTTAAGTAAGTGCTTTGGCTTCAGCTTCAGCTTCCCTGGTCTTCAGTACTTGCTCAAATGATTTGAGCTTGCCAAGGAAAGCTTCAGTTGAGATCTCAGTTGTACTTCTAGACTCTTTTATGGGCCAGATCCTGAGATCCCATATGCTGGGGAAGCACATCAATATCTTGTCATTGTCTTCTGTCAATGTGATCTCCTTATCAAGTGTTCTTAGCTCATTGATGATGGAGCTGAGCCTGGTGTACATTACATCAACTGATTCTTCTGCAGTCTTCATGAAATTCTCATATTGGGATATGAGGTTGGACATTCTGTCCTTCCTTTCATAGGCTGAACCAGCTACAATATGGTTCAGTGAGTGCCATATTGCTTTTGCTAAAGTGCAATCAGCCACTTTCTAGAAAGTTTCATAAGACATGGTCTGAGCCAGAATGTTCATAGCTTTTGCATCAGCTATCTTTGCTTTCTTGTAAGCATCATTATTGTCAGGAGGTTGCACTGTACTCAGATTTGTTGAAGTTGTAGCAGTAGTTGCAGCAGATGGTGTTGGTGGTCCTGTCAAAATAGAAGAAATGATATCTTCATCAATAGAATTCATATACAGTTTGATTCTTGCCTTGCAGATGCTGAACTTAGCTAATTTGCATACTGGAGGTCTGGTTCTAGAATAATCCTTGTACTGGGCCATGAAGTGAATATCTATAAACAAGGTATCTACCTAGATCTTGTGACTCAGGTGTTAGCCTTTACAGTCAGTCAACCTCCCTCTGATACCAATTGAAAGTGAGGATAGATACAACTCTAGAGGAGGGGTGAATAGAGTATTCAAAAATATGAAAATTTACTCAACTCCCTTAGAGTTAATTTGCGGAATAAGTATATAGATATATGAAACCCTATAGCCTAACACAAAGTGAGGTACACAAGAGAAAGCTAACTGTAATTACAGTTTAATCTTTAGTCCTAACACAGCAACTTGCAATCCTAGTTAATTTTACTCACAGCCACAGTACAGCAATTAAAATAAGCAACACAGACAATACAAGAAGATTTATAGTGGTTCCCTCTCAATAGGTACATCCACTCTTCTACCACCCTAGTAGGAATCCACTACAGGTTTTTGTTCAGGTGCCCTTCTACCAACTGATCTGATTCAGGTAGATCAAGTAAACCCATTGAGCTTTTGATCAGGAGCTCAAAATCCAACACAGGTTTTTGCTAAGGTACCCTGCCACCAATGTTCACTTTTGAAGGGAGTAATAACCCTTTGTATAGGAGGTTGAGAGAGTTAGAATGTCTTCTCTATTTTTAAATAGAATTAGAGAAGCTAGTGGATTGCACTGAGCTATAGAAAGCTTTGAAGGAATCAAAGCTCCCCCTGGCTTAGAGAATATCCAGGAAGAAGCCTTGCTTCAGGGTGTAGGATCTCTTCAGAACTCTTGATAGAGAAGATCTGTTGACTTGAAGTTCTTGAAGGAGCAGCTTGAAGAAGACTCTTGATGTGGAATGGTTGTTCTTCTTCAAAAGCTTTTCTTTCTTCTTCTTCTTGAAGCTCTGAGTATGAATGTTCCTGTGAGCAGGATGAACTCAGGATTCAAGAAGAGAATTCTGAAGAGAGTTGTTCTTCTCAGCTGTATGTAAAAATATCTGAGAGTTATATCTTCTTGTTCTTGTTTTATATGAATGTATGTTCTCTTCTTCTTAACTACACTCTCTAGCTTTTTTGTATATGCCTTTGTAACGGCTTCTATCTTTCTCTTAATTTGAAACTTGTCATCTTCTAAGATCTGCAATCTGGGCTGCAAATAACACATAGTATAAATAGCCTGCAGAAAGACATCCTATAAGGAGATAAAGCTTCCTTAGAAGCTGCTTATCCATTCTGCAAGTCCAAAAGATATTAGAAAAAGTCACATCAAAAACAACCTATTTACGGCCAGAGACAGATATCTGTGTCTAACGGCTATAAAGGACACCATGGCAGATAAAGCAAAAAGACTTTTCAACTAATAGGACAAAAGACTTTGTCAGATAGAACTTGACTCTATGCATAAAGAATAAGGCAAAGATTGCCTTGATATGTAAACATAAAATCAATGAAATAATCTTTAATAAAATAAGCCATATTAATAAGAAATAACTCACAGAAGCGAAAGAATACAATATCTCTAAATGATAACAAAAAGATAGTCGAACGAATCACGAAGATCGTCGAACTATCAGAAAAGATAGTCGACCTATCAGAATAGATAGTCGACCTACAAGAACAGATAGTCGACCTACAAGAAATCTGTCGGGGCAAAAAAAAGTTGAGCAGGACTCGACGATCGACGATACTGAAACCACAGATCGTCGAGTATAACAGAGATGAACTAACTCAGAGATAGTCGATCTGCTAATAGACGATAGTCGATCAACTGATAGACGATAGTCGAGCGACGTTCGACGATAGTCGAACTAAAAACACTTAACCAGATTTTCATCTGGATAAACAACAACTCTACACAACTGATGGAATCTAACATAAATCTAACCTTTGACCATAGATAAATCTTGGGTAAGGAAACTAATTGAGATGACTCAACACAAATCCAAACTAGGGTACCAACACATTATATATATATATATATATATATATATATATATATATATATATATATATATATATATATATATATATATATATATATATATATATATCAACAACCATGTAGAATTTGCCGTGTAATATTGATGTAGCGTCGACGTCCATCAAATAAATGTAAACCATCCATTTTGATTAGATCATAACATCTCAGGCTAAAATTTTTAGAGGAATCCTAACCTTATACACAAGTAAAAGCTATGGACGTCAACAACCTGACACAAACTCATTGAAGCAAATACATAAGTTTGAGCAAGAAGAGAAAACAACTACTACCTCACAACGGTTAGGGGAAAACAGTTGTAATAACAAATTCTAGAATCATGAACTCTATAAGCAAAAGTCACTACTTCTTCGAGCCCGAGGCATTCAAAATAATAGAATGCCTAAGCAGAAAATAATGCATAAGTGGCAGCTAAACCGAATAAATTATAAAATCAAACTGCTAATAAGAGTCACTTTCCAACAAGTTAAGCTTTTATCCAGTTATAAGTTATAAAAACAACAGTTATATTTAGTTTAGTAATGATTAACTAAAAGAAATATTGCACCAAGTACAATACAGATATTTTTCTAAAACTTAAATAGATAAAAAAGAATAATTAAGACTGATCAGTTTGATAAAGAGCATCATTAACATCGAGCATTTATCGATACTGAGGCGGTGAGTCTCTTTCCAACATAAATCATCAGACCATAATATCAGAAAAAGCACTATGGTGGTGACTCTCTTTCTAACACAAACCAACAGTCCATAATATCACAAAAGACACCATGGTGGTGGCTCTCTTTATAACACAAACAAATAATCCATAATATCACAAAAGGAAATGTGGTGGTGACTCTTTTTCCAACACAAACCAACAGTCCAAAATAAAATCATCGAGTGTAATGATTTACAAACAGATACTATGGCGGTAACACAATCCACTAACACCTACAGTCCAACATAATAATTCATAAATCAGTGTTGTTGTGGTCACATTTTTCTCATTCACACAAATTGAACAACAAATTTTAAGAATTTGGAAAAGGAACAAATACAAGAGTTCATGAATATAAAGTATCCATATTATAACATTTAGACTAAAAATTATATTAGTCTTATAAAAAAATGCATAAATAGCTTATTAGCACCACATAAGACTTGGCATCGGGCATCCCAGTGATAAGATAAAAGAAAATAACAAAACGACAAGCCTACAAGACGATATCGTCGAGACGGACGATATCATCGTGACCTACAAGGAGATATCATCGTGACCTACATGGTGATATCATCCTAACCTATGACGATATCATGATGACCTACAAAACAATATCATTGTGACCTACACAATTAAAAAGAAAGGAACTTCTCGTCTCAAACAGAAAATTCAGGCTTGTTGCGGACAACTTGATGCCCTGGTTGTTCCGATTTAACTAGAACCATTTTAGCCCACGGAGCGGTCGAGCGCGCACACAGTCAAAGAAAATAGAAAGTTGACACAGTAGTTTTTTTGACGTGGAAACCCCCGGAAAGAGGTGAAAAACCACGTGGCCGGATCTGTGCTGACCAAACTTCCACTAGATCTGAGCGCTACTACAAGGCTTTTACAAGAACTCGAGGAAGACAGACCGCCTCTCATTACAGTTATTGGGGAGCGATGCGCTCGTTATATTCTTGAGTTTTTTAATAATTTCTAGAGGCGGCAGCAGCTTGTTGTACTCGTTCTGAAGCCTGGTGCTTCGAAGCTCGAAGGTGCACTAAGTGCACCTTATCTTCCACTTCTTATCTCTGATTATCTTTTGAAGAAGCGTCATTTGGTAATCTTATCGGTAGATGGAGCGCTTGTTCTTAAGCGCATAGGGCGCTTGTTGGCAAAGAGCGTGTTGGGCGCTTATTAGAGGAGGGCAAGCGATGAGCTAGATAAAAGAGGGCGCGTAGAGCGCTTGCTGATAAAGAGAGCGCGTAGGGCGCTTGTAGGATGAGAGCGCGCAGGGAGGCGATGGGTACGGGAGAACACAGGGGAGAAATGCGTGCGAGAAGGTGGCTAGCGTGGGAGAGCACAAGGAGGATATGCGCACGAGAGCACGCAAGGAGGCAGTGCGCACGGGAGCGCGCAAGGGATAAATGTGCGCAAGAGCGTGCGAGGAGGAGGCGCGCATGGGAGAGCGCAAGGGAGAAATGCGCGTGAGGAGGTTGCGTGCGCGGGAGCGCCCAAGGGATAAATACGCGCGAGAGCACGCGAGGCGGCGGTGCACGCTGGAGCGCGCAAGAGAGAAACACGTGCTAGAGCGCGCAAGGAGGCGGCGCATGCGGGAGCGTGCAAGGGAGAAACGCGCGCGAGAGAGCGCAAGGAGGCAACTCGCGGGGGAGCATGCAAGGGAGAAATGCGCGTGAGAGGAGGCGGCGTGCGGGGAGCGTGCAAGGGAGAAATGCGTGCGAGGAGGCAGCACGGGCGGGAGAACGCAAGGAATATATGCATGCGAGATCACGTAAGGAGGCGTTATGCAAGGGAGCGCGCAAGGGAGAAATGCACGCTAGAGCGCGCAAGTAGGCAGCGTGCACGGGAGAGCGCAAGGAAGATATGCGGAGGAGAGAGAAATTCTGGATGGATAAAATGAAGATCTTTGAAAATCAAGGAGATCATCAAAGAATTCTTGAAAATCTTTGAATGGGAAGAAGAAGATGAAGGAGGAAGGATAGATAGGGAATCCGTAGGAGGATTTTTTCAAGAAGGAGAGAATCTCCCTTAAAGTGGGGTCTGGGGCCCTATTTATAAGCTTCATGGGTGGTTATGGAGGTTACACGGTTATCTGTAGCCCATAATCACCATGATTGTTATCCATAGAACAAAATATTATATTTATTTTTACGGGACTATGGTTCGATATGCATATTAATCTCGTTATATGCAGACTGCTCTATTTTTGTCAACGCATTATCATCATTACGGGAGATCATACGGGCAGTTGCATGGGTGGTTACCCACGTAGCCGACGGTGGAGATCGCGGCAGCATGATCGGACGGTGGATAAGAGCTCCCTCAGACGGCAAGCAAACTTGCCGGCAAACTAGCCGGCAAGGAGGGAGATCGCCTCCAATGGTCGGGAGAGCGGGTATCGACCATGTCGGCGGTGGAAAGTTGGGAGCGGACGGCGGTGGCGATGTCCGAGGAAGAGATGAGTGACAGTGGCGGCACTTGCTGGAGAAATTGAGCGATAGTGGCGGTGGCCGTGGTGTCAGGAAATAATGGCGGCAGGGACCGCGACTTTGGGAGACGACAAAGACTTTGGGATAAGACGGCGGCGGTCATGGAAGAAACGGATGACGGCGACGGCGGTCATGGGAGAAAAGGATGACGGCGGCGGGGGTGGTGGAGTCAGGAAATAATGGCGGCAGCGGACGCGGAGTTGGGTGACAGCCGCGACCGCAGCCGCGGAAGAAACGGATGACGGCTGCGGTGGTCATGGAGTGGGTAAATAACGGCGGCGGTTGTTGCATTGGGAGATGCCGGCGATGGTGGACGTGGCGTTGGGAGGAAGCGACAGAACCGAGAGAAACAGACGATAGCGGCGACAGTCACGGGTGAAACGAACGATGGTGCCGGCATCCGTGGAAGGGAGGGGGACAAGCAGGTGTTCCATGGCCGGCATCCCACTCCAGCGATATCCGCCCCATCCCACTTAGGGGAGGGCGGCGGTTAGCCGCCACGTCTCCCAGATGGGGAGTGCACAACACTACCCAAAAATGAGATCGTGTAGGGTGTTGACAAATTCAGCGCCTAAAGGGGCGCTGACTTGGTCAACGCCAATGCCAAGCCAATGGGGAAAATCCCCATTGGCTAGTAGCTATCCATCCTGCGTGCGCGAGATGAATTCCTCCCCCGTACATACGGGATTAATTCCTCCTGCGCGCGTGGGATTGTTACCGAGCGCGGTGCAGGATTATTCCCGCGCGAGTTGCGCGGGATAATTCCAGGCGCGCGGCACGGGATAATTCCCGTGTGCGATGAGGGATAATTCTCGCTCGTGCACGCTGTGCGGGAGAATTCCCTCTCACTCCCCATATGGGTCTTGTAAACGGTTGCTTATTCGCGCCCTTGGTGGATACGCTAGTCGGGTCAGGGCGGTCCTCGGGTTTGATTGAACAACTCTTTGGGGGAAACTACATCAGATGCCCCCAAGTCCTCGGACTTCATTATCTGTGCGGAAGGAGTGCGGGGACCTAATTGCTAAATCTCATACATGAGTATGATGCATATGATTGGAGCAACACTAGTGCGGAAGGTGTACTGAATACCGAGCGAGGTAGTCGTCGGTTCGTGCACATAGCGTGATATGTACAATTGTGCTTTGTGTGTGTGCGCAATGCGCACGATGTATTAAATGTACACGAGGTATTATTTGTGCAACACATAATATGCATGATGTGTAATAGGTGTTGTGCGCACAATGTATGGAACATGCATAACTTGCACAAGGTATAATACGCGCGGTGCGTAGAGCGCATAATTGTGTGATGCATACGACGTGTGTGCATAACACAATGTGTATAGTGTGCGCATGGGGTGTAATGTGCATTATGCATGTGAGGTGCACTGCTCGTGAGGTGTGCTTAACACGCACAATGTGCGCTAATTATAGATAAGGGTGTCATATGCTTGGCACATTGAGCACTCATTCATGGAGGATAAGAGGTTGCCGAGATGCGGAGTTTCTGGTGCTCCCGATTGTGTCGTTGGGGTACCTTATGCACATGATCGGAAGTGGGGGCATGTTGTTTCTCTTGACATTGCTGCCCTCGATGACCCAGATGTGATGGCATTGGGATCTTCTGCCGCCCGGGCTTCTCTTCCGTAGACTACTTCTCCAAGGATGTCTTCTTCTTTGAAGGCAATGAGCAACGTAGTGGATGTACTTGCTTGTGTTGAGTCTATTGTATGTTTGTAAGTTTGACTTGTAGTGTTGTTTTGCGGGGGTTGTGATTGTGTATTTAGCTAGTTAGTAACCAAGTTTGCACGAGAATCGCGCGCGGCTTAGTTAGCGCGAGGATCGCTTGCTACTTAGTTTGCGCGAGCTGTAATTGCGGCTTATCCGTGAGGGGGGCAGGCCACGCGGGGAGTTTCCACGAGTATTGCTCGCGGCTTAGGTTGCGTGGGTTGTAATCGTGGCTTAGTCGTGAGGGGACAGGCCCCCACAGAGAGTTTGTGTAAGACACCTTTTTTTCTTCTTAGAACCATGGGGTCTTAGGCATAGAACCGCCGCTTTGCGGTGAGACCTTCACTCCCAGGATGGTCGTCACTACAAAACGATGATCCTGCCGGCCAAATAGATCACAGAAAAGTAGCAAGAGAGTAAATAAAACATATCCACAGAGATCATATATATAAAAAATAATCTCCATAAAGGGAGAGTCCACAGTAATAATAATAAAAGAAGTACTAAAAATGGGGCTCATGCCCGATACATCAATATCCTCACTACATATCACTCATCGCGGAAGCAAAAAACTAAACATCTACTAACGATCAGGACTCACAGTCCAAGTTGTCTAAACTCCGGTGCTAGACTGTCCCATCTCCAAGCGTGCCGACCTCCGGGGCTGCTCCCCTATGCTGGGCTCCACGGTTCCCTAAAATGATGTGGTTTGAAAACTGTTAGTCTAAAAGTCTAAGTCCTATCATCTCCGGCCCCTTACCCCAATGGCTCGTAGACACCGAGCGGGGAGAAGGAAAGGAGAGGTAGTGATGGTGGAGAATGAACAAGAAGCAGGTGATGGCAGAACTAATCTAGCTGTTCTATAAGTATATGTGGCAGTAATAAAGGTGTGAAAAACTGAAAAAGAAATAAGTAACCTTAACTTATATGAAAACACATAAGCTAACAGATCTTTTGCAAGTCTCCTATCGTATAAAGAGTCTCATACCAATTTATACGATAGGGTGTCAGTTTTCTAGCAAGCATGTATATATCTACAGAATAAAAACGTTAACTTATAAGCACGCTCAAGCGAGCTTATATACTATGGGGTCGTATTGTACGGCCTATTGTATAAAAATTCACATAACAATTTATACAATAGGTGTCAAGGGTTAAATGCAATGGTTATGTTATGATATGCAAGTATGCTATGATGTGAATCATGCAAGTGCAACACACACACTCAACTTTGTGCACACTGACCTTTAGTTCCCCCTTTCAGGAGCCTGACCTCCCAGGATACCTCCGTAGTGGCAAATGTAAGCGGTGGGTTGGGCCTCGCCCACCTCTAAACCATTAATAGCACTATAAGTTAGACATATCGTACGCCTCGACGCTGGTGCACTAAGCGGAGCTCTTGCGTACTCTTTGCCGACAAGTCCACTGGGCATAACTTGGCGAAGTGCAAAACCACACTTGCCGAGTCAATGTATTGGCGTCGGTGAATCGACCCTCCAATATCGAAGACCCACAACCTTATACTTTATGCATATGCCACCTTATGTATCAACTACCGAGCAAAAGCACCCCGGACCATCCCGTCCGTCACAAACAACAACCGAGCCAAAGCTCGGCGGGCCAACTTGCCCATCACCAAAAACACTGAGCCTACTGCTCGGGTGACCCAACCAAACATCCTGAGACATTGAGGTGAGTGAAAATGAATCCATAGTTATACTAGTTACTTTTGTAGTTTATTTTGCCTACAGTTTAGGTTAGCCCAGGATTGCCTAAGGCATACCAAATGAAGGGTTCTCGAGGGCACTAAGAACTACGATGGGCTGAAGACCAAAGCTCCCTTTTGCAAGGCACTTATTATTATTGGCTATTACCCGATTCCCGATCCTTTTAGTCTTACTCTGGATTAAACCCTAACATGTTTTGATATTCTCTCTCCCTCTATAGGAAAGACGATCTTTCGTCGATCCCGAGCACCACCTAATCTACAACCTACTCATCCCAACTTCCAATGATGTAATCCAATCCACTTCACTGAAATTAGTAAACTACAATCCCATCTCCCTATGATCACTCAACATGTTATAACAATTTTCGTAGTTTTACTAAATGCAGACCATCTTATGCTATATGATGTGCATGATAGGAGGTACTCTAAATCCTCATCCAAACACCCTAAGATAATTAATGGAGGCATATCATGACATTTATATACTAAATCCAGAAAATTGGAACTTTCCTAATTTATCTGACATTTTATTTATTTTCCCTAAAAATCCAAATGCCCCAATTTGATATGAAGTGGCCTTTACAGTCATGCAAAATGCTCCACAAAATTATGATAAATAATAGGCTGCTAATTAACTCTAAATTCAAGTCTCCAAATTATTTTGCAAGATTTAAACTTCTGATCCAAAATTTAAATATAAACTCATAGTTAATAATTAAAGAAACAAGTGATGCAATTAAGCTTCCAAAAATTATAAGAAAAATTCAGGTATGACTAAAATGCCCTAAATACACTCCTGACCAAGTTTCCAAATTTTTCAGTCAATAATGAACTCTAAACATAATTTATAATGATAATCCTCTTTCATAAATTAATGAACCAACTACTGAAAATATTGATCTAAAAATTATGATAAAATTTCCTCATGAGCACACTGCCATAATATCACCACTGAATAAGTTTTACAATTTTCTAAGAAGGCTTGAGCTCTAAATATATTATTGAACATAATTGCATAATTATAAGCTTATGAAGTAAGTACTGAAAATATGCATCTAAAAATTATAATAAAAATCGGGTACGAGCATAATGACCTAAAACTTCCTCTACCTAATTTTCTCAATTTCCCAATGAATAGTGATATCATAATAAACAAAAGACTTTCAATAGAAAATCCATGTAATACAAAGGAGGTACTAAATTTATTATTCCAAAATTTCCAATAAAATTATCAGAGGCTTATATTAGCCCTATGACTACACAACCCACGTTTTATAACTTTTTATAAAGTTTTGATAACCTATCATACCATTATAAAATTTGTGACCTAAACTAGGGTTAGGGTTTTGAGGGGTTTAACTATCTCTAAATCAACTAATATTTCCACCAAAGGACTTTAGCTACAATAGGATCCTCTACACAAAATTTCAAGTCTATACAAGGGCATGTGACCCCATGCTCTTCTCAAACACCCAAGGTCAAAACTTAGGGTTTGAACTTGGGTCCTAAGGACACTCTACCCTAAACCACCCCATAATCCATATGAGGGTATTAAATGTCATGTTAAATCAGTGTCCCAAATTTCAACCTCTGTTGAGGTGGTTTGGCCACCCTAACCCACAAGGTGCACTTTTGACCTAAATACCCCTTTTAGGGCAAGGCTATGGTTTGCTCATTTCCTTACTAAATCATCTCTAAATGGGGTGAAACTTTATACAGAGCCTCATGATGATCCTAAGGACAACTCACCAAAATTTGGGAGGGTTTGGTGGTCATTAGGTCTTCTAATTAATTTACCCTGAGATTATTAAATAATTTCTTAAACTATAAAAAATTTGTCTCCAAAAATTCCCATTTTTGAACAGGACCTACATCTAGGTTAGAGTGACTCCCTATTAAAATTTCAGGTCAATTGAAAATGGGATGAAGTGGTGGCACTCATTTTTGTTTATTTCTAACCCTAGGTATAGACCCCACCAAAATGAGTGCCCTAGTCAAACTAGGTACCCAAATTTGTTCAAACCAATTTTAAAATAAATTACACCCCTAGGGCTACAACTTTGATGTTTACCATGTTTTCTTTAGGTGACCTAGGTATTTTTAATAAATAAAAACATTAAATACATATCCTGTTATAGAAATAAAATGAATTGAATATTATCCTATAGTTTAAATATAATATCAACACGAATCATGGCGCATGATGGACGACATCTGGTCATCGTCTACCTCAAGCTGACGGATAGGATCGTCCTGACCTGGATCCACTTCCCGACCTAATTCCCGGCCATCCGGCCACCTCCCTGGCCAGACACGGCCACCACCACCTCCGTCGAGGTGGTGGCTATCGCCAGGCGGCGGCACAGCCACCGGAGGGCCCTTTTCCGGCGATCCCAACAAGAGAAAATTTCCCGAAAAACTAGGAAATCGAAAGCTTGGATCGACCTCAATTGAGCCTAATCTTCATTCTAACTGAAACCTAAGATCTACCAACAGAGTAAGGAGAGGAGGACCTTATTGGTGGTCTAGATATGCGTCGATCACCGGGTTGCCATGGTGGTGGTGCCGCCGGCCGGATTTCTGCAATAACACTATCAAGTGTCTCGGCTCCTTCAGGCAAGGGCTGTAAATGACTCCTATGAGTCTAGTGATGCTTTTAAACGAGTGAAATGGGGGATGTGAGAGGCCAAGCATCAATGGCCATTAATGGCCATTGAAAGTGAAATTTTGGCCATGGTGGTTCTCCACCCATAGCCACTGTCATGGCCTATAAAACCCTTGGCCTTCCCTTAATTGACCAGGGGAGATGATTCAAGCAAGAGGAGAGGGTTCTTGGCCTTCATAGCCATGAATGGCCCTTCACTTCATTTTCTCTCTCCTCCATTAAAGGGGAAAAAATGAAGTTTCCTTTCTCCAAGTAATCAAGGCTGACTTGGTCAACCCTTAAAGCTATTGGTGATCGCTTTCTGCTTATGAAAAGAGATCCAAACTAGCAATCCAATTATGCAAGTATACCTATCGAACTATTGCTAGGGGACACAAGTGTCGTATTTAAATTCGGGAACTATTGAGTACACTTACTCACACGAAGACTATTATTTAATCGACGGAAATATTTAGGGTTGAAGAGAAATCTAAGCGCAGTAAAGAAAGATAATATTACGCTAAAAAGAGAACTAATGCAGTTAAATAGAAAGCATAAAAGAAGCGATTACAATGAAGGATTGGAACGATGAAATGGAAATGCACACGATCGAGAATCACCTCGGCTAAAGTCGATTAAAAACACGATAAATAAACCTAAGCTTAATAGGCGAAAAGGTCGTTAAACGTGGAGGTTCCTAAAGCTTGAACACGCTTCTCTCGAAGTCGTGCCTAACTGATTTTAGGAAGGTCTGACTGACACTCTTCTAAATCGGAGGCCTAAAGCTCGCTTAATGCGGTGAACCCCACTATTGGATTTTGCTCCAATCCGGGAGATTTGGACGTCAACATCTCTCGAGGGGTGCGTACAAATCTCTTTACTCTTGAATGCTCACTTCAAACTATCAGCCTCTCGGCTAACCAAGAATGAAAGAAGAAATGGAAATTATATATCGATAATATAATTCCAATCAAGAAAAATCATGAGTAATTTGAAGGCCAAAACCCTAAAAAGAAGAGGTAAATTCAAAGCATCATAACTTAATCACTCGAACCTCGGATCATCAAGATCGAGTACAAGGAGTATTAGTTAATCATGGTGTAGTGGAGAAGGGGGACGAGTAGTAAAGCATAAAGAACACAAGGTAATAAAGGAGAGAAAACAACACTTTTATATTAATGATAAAGGAAGCTTACAACTTGGAAAAGAAAATTATAATTGCAATGAAATGAAAATTCTATTCTTGCCCTACAATTATCAACTAGGGTAAGTGAAAAGATTACAACAAAAGCTATTATAAAAGCTAAAACTAAACAAGGGTTAAGGAAAACACAAAATGAGAAAGAGAAAGAGAGGGAAGAACACTAAAAAAACAATAAACAAAGGGTCAACACCTCCCCCTCTCAGCCCAAAAATTGTTCTTGAATTAAGGGGTAGGTATGAATTTATAGAAAAATTCGACGTGTTGGTCATGCCCTGTGAAATACCCGGGGAGGGCGTGTCAGGGGGCATGACAGGTATGAGCATTGACCTCAGGCTCTAGATTTTTACGGGAAGGATGATTGCTTCTATATGATGGTTGACACGCCCTAGGTCATGCCCGTGTAGGGGGCCGTGACACGCACGTCGCGTTGAAATTATTGGTCGGAAATCCGTCAGTCTTGGAAAAGGGGGCGAACACGCCCTGGGTCACGCCCGTGACGGGGGGCGTGATAGTACAATTTGTGTGCTTAGATTAAAAAGCATTTAATGTGGCGGCAGGCTTCGGGCAGAGGGCGACACGCCTAGTGTCACGCCCTGGGACATGCCCGGGGAGGGCGTGTTAGGGGGTCATGACAGCCGTTTTCTGTTATTTGGTCTCTGGGTATGCGGCCAGCTTGACACGCCCAGAGACACGGCCATGTTAATGGTCGTGTCCTACTCGGGATAAACTCTGAACAAAAATCTAAGTTTAAATCAAAAACTAAAACTTATTTACTTTTCTTCTTTTCTTAGTTACTAAATAAAATTCAAAATCATGAATCAAAAGGAATTAATAAGACCAAAACATTTGGTTTAGGATTTTGATTATGAGTGGAATTCAAAGAAAAATTGGGAGGCTTAAAATCACACTAAACCAAAACAAAGAGTTTTCCAAGAAACGTTTTTTTCTTTTTCAAAACAAAGGCCACAATATTTTTATGTTCATTTTGAATTGGCACAACAAAAGCAAACATTTCTTTTGAGCAAACTTTTTTTAAAAACATCTCCAAGAATATCACAAAATAACCTATCATAATCATGGAAATTTTTTTTATGAAACTCAAAAAGGCTAGTGTGATTAGATAGGTTGGAAATTTTGGCTTTCGTGAAAATGATATGAAAAGAGAAGCTATCAAATGAAGTTGGAAAAAAGGCTCAAAAGCAGCTAACTAGTGGTGAATGTTTTTAGGTTGGCAGAAAAGCTCAAACAAAAACGGCCTAAATTATTTTCATGCTTTTAAATTAATTTAAAACATAGATTTGAAAATTTTCAAAAAGCAAGTCCTAGATAATAAAAGAAGATTGATGAAATTATCTTAAAAATAGAAATAATAGGTGACTTGGATCGTTCACATCTACTACGCTATTCAAAAGTTGACCTTACAAAAATTATCCAAAAATGAAAAGGAAAATAGTGGATGATCAATTTTTGAGAAAGTAAAGAAAATAAAGAAAGAAAACTATGAAAATGCGAGTTTTAGAACAAACGTATTACGTTAACATGCTACCGCGAATTAGAAACACAGCATGGCCAGCATTTTACTTATGAAACATAATTAAAAAGGACGATTAGAAAAATTATTATTAATTAAGAGGTTTATATCAGATTTTGAGAAAAACAAAATAAAAACAAGGGGTACTATTGAAATACCAAAATGTCTAAACTATTAAAGTAAAAACAAAAAAGCAAATTTTTTTTATTTTGAAATATTCTCTTTTTTGGATTTTGGAAATATTTTCTATTTTTTGGGATTTTTAAGATATTAATTTTTTTTGGATTTTTGAAAATATTAACAAAAAACAAAATGTTCACACAACAAAAGGAAGGAGGAAGTCCTCCCCAAGCTTAAAATGGACATTATCCTCAATGGAGAAGGACATTAGAGAAAGAGACAAAATTAAAGTACAGAATTGAAAAACAGGAACTTCCCCGGATTTTTTTGCTGCGAATGCTGAGTGATGCCGCTCCCCCATGCTTGAACTTTGGATCTTCATGAAATGTCTTCTATGGACTTCGTGATGGATCCAGAAGCGTTGGAGCAAGCGACCGCAGAAGCTTCAGTTTGTCGGAGCCGTCCGGGGCAAAAATTATAAAATAACAAAAATAGAAAAAGATAACTTGGGTTTCCTCCCAAGAGCGTCATTTGTTTAAAGCGTCGTTTGGGCTCGACGCAACAAAATAATATGTCAAAAAAATGGTTTTAAAAAAAATTCAAAGAAATTGTTCAAAGTTTTAATAATAATAAAATAAAGTTCAAAATTAATCAAAAGTTAGATCATGGAGGATAGAGTTAACACAGTTAGGACTGACATCACCACAAAAATACAGTTTAAGACGATGAACATTTACTTTGAAATTACCCTTATCAGGGTGGGAAATTTAAACAATACCATAAGGAAAAACTTGTAGAACAGAAAACTGCCAAGACCATCGTGTTTTTAACTTGCCCGTAAATAAACGTAAATGAGAGTTATACAGAAGAACTTAGTCGCCTGGCTTAATGGTTTTGGGGTGCCTAAGGTGTTTATCGTGAAAAAGTTTCGTCCACTTTTTATAAAATTTGTTGTTCTCGTATGCGTAAGAGCGCCACTCGTCGAGTTCGTTAAGTTGAAATTTTCTAAGGTCCCCGATAGAGTGGGGATCGAAGTTTAAAAACCTTAAGGCCAAAAAAGCGCGGTGTTCAAGTTCTATGGGTAAATGGCACGATTTTCCAAAAAAGAGCGTCATTTGTACGCAGTTCGGTAGGCCCATAGAGCATCGTCTAATTTTGCTGACAAGTCTTTTCTAGAGGTGGAAACAGTCTTTTCTAAAATTCTTTTAATTTCTCGGATCACTACTTCGACTTGTCCGTTAGTTTGGGGGTGGTAGGCAGTTGAAAGTCTATGCATAACGCCGTATTTAGTAAGGATTTTAGAAAACTGAGCATTACAGAAATGGGAACCCCTGTCAATAATGATGGCTTGTGGCGTACCGAATCAAGAAAATAATTTTTTTAAGAACTTATTTACAACTCAGGCATCGTTCGTAGGAAGAGCTTGGGCTTCATCCCAACGCAAAACATAACCGACAACAACTAAAATAAACTTATTCCGAAGATAGAAGGAAGAGGGCCAACAAAATCAATTCCCCAGATGTCTAAAACTTCGCACTCAAGGAAATAATTTTGACGCATTTCATTTTTATTGGAAATATTGCTCGACCGTTGGCAACTATCACACCTACTCAAAAAGGGCTGCACGTCGTTAACAGGCTAGGCTAGTAAAAACCTGTGCTTAGCACTTTGTGAGCGGTGCGAGCAGCTTGATAGTGCCCACTTATCCGTCCTTCATGCAAGTGTTTAATAATGTCTAATCCATCATCATAAGAAACACATCTCCTTATCACTTGGTCCGCGCAGACTCTGAAAAGTTGCGGGTCCTCCCAAAAATAGTTTTTCAACTAAGAAAAGAATTTATTCTTTTGCTGAGAGAAGAACACTTTTGGGAGCACACAAGCCACTAAATAGTTGGTGATGTGTGGAAACCAAGGAGTAGTAGATGAGTTAATTGAAAATAGCTTCTCATCGGGAAAATAATCGTTAAAATATTTTTCATCTAATTTTTCTATAAAGGGATTGTATAATCGGGAGAAATGGTTGGCAGCCAAGTTCTCGTCTCCTCGCTTATCACGGATCTCTAAGTAAAACTCATGGAGGAGTAAGACCCAACGAATCAAGCGTGGCTTGGCATCCGATTTAAAAAGAAGATATTTGAGGGTCAAGTGGTCCGTCAAAACAATAATCTTTGAAAGCGTAATGTAAGGGCAAAATTTTTCAAAAGCAAATACTACTGTTAGGAGCTTCTTCTCGGTCATGGTGTAATTTTCCTGTGAAGATGTAAGCGTTTTACTAGCATAATAGATGGGGTGGAAGATTTTAGATATGCGTTGACCTAATACGGCTCCCACCGCAAAACTACTCGCGTCGCACATAATTTCAAATGGAAGATCCCACACCAGAGCTATCATAATTGGGGAATTAATTAATTTTTCTTTTATTAAATTAAAAACAGCTAGGCAAAAGGTCATCAAAAATTAATTGTGCGACTTTTTCTAAGAAAGCATATCTAAGATGTTAGGGTAGTTCTTTAAATTCTAGGGTAGTGGGTTCTTCATATGATGTTTTAGAAATTCTTTATTTTCAAAAACTATATCTTCGTAGACTTTTTTAAATGGAAAATTAAAAGGGGTGGAGCTGGTATCCATGGCGGCTTCTTGCAGCGATTCAGTTGAAAGAGTAGAGGACGAACAAAAATTAAAAAATTATTTTTCAAATTTAGAGAGGTAATAGGAGGATTCATCACTTAGGTGCATCAATTCAATTTGAAAAGTAGAGGTCGAACAAAAATCAAAAAGGCAATATGAGGATTCTTCACTTAGATGCATCGATTCAGTTGGAAAAGTAGAGGAGGAACAAAAATCAGAAAATTATTTTTCAAATTCAGAAAGGCGATATGAGGATTATTCACTTAGGTGCATCGATTCATTTGGAAAAGTAGAGGAGGAACAAATATCAGAAAATTCTTTTTCAAATTCAGAAAGGCGATATGAGGATTCTTCACTTAGGGCATCTATGAAAAAGCAAGAGTCATCATTAGCTAAGGTGTTTTTCATCGAGGGGGCGATAGAAAAAGTCACTTCGTCGTCGCCTACTCGAAGGAAGAGCTTACCATTGCTTATGTCAATGATAGCTCGGGAAGTGGCAAGGAAGGGTTGGCCTAGGAACAAGGGAACCTCGACATCTTCTTCGATGTCCAATATGACTAAGTCCACCGGGAAGATGAACTTGTCGTCTTTAACAAAGACATCCTCGACGATTCTTAATGGGTATTTGACTGATCTGTCGGCGAGCTGGATACTCATGTGTGTGGGGTTGAGGCTACCAATTCCTAACTTCTTAAACAATAAGAGGGGCATTAGATTAATACTCGCACCTAAGTCTGCCAATGCATTTTTGACAACGAGATCACCAAAGACACACAGAATAGAAAAACTACCCGGGTCACTGATTTTCTTTGGTAAGTCGTTTGTCAAAACAATAGAGCACTCATCATTTAACGTGACATGCAAAAGGTTCTCTAACTTCTTCTTGTTGGTAAGGAGGTCCTTAAGATACTTAGTGAACATCAGCATCTATGAGATCGCTTCGTGGAAGGGCAGATTTATGTGGATTTGCTTAAACATCTCTAAGAAGCTGGAGTAATGATCATCCTGACGTTGTTTATTAAGTTTGGAAGGGTAAGGTGGGATTGGATTATTTTTAAAGATGGGTGGTGGAGTGAGATCTTTTTCTAAAACGGGGGTGATAACTTCTTCAACAGAGGGTGGAATTTTTTAAATGGGAGCAGAGCTTTGATTTTTTAAAGCGGGGGCGGAGCTTGCCTCGGGCTATTCACTTACCATATCGGGAACTTGCTTCCCACTCCGAAGAGTTATAGCTTTCGCTTGCTCTCTCGTATTGGGCTCAGTATTGCAAGGAAGAGACCCTGCGGGTCGCTCAGAAATTATTTTTGCGAGCTGTCCAACTTGATTTTCTAGATTTTAACGATTCCGGTTTAGGTTCTTATAGTAGCGTCACTTGTGGTTATATATTTTGAAAGCAACTCCTCCAAGCTTGGAGGTTTTGGATAATTTTGAAGAGCTTGTGGTGGTTATGCAGAAACATCATTTTGTGGTGGCGGGCGCATTGCGTTCGAAGGATTACTCCACAAAAAATTCAGGTGATTTGTTAAAGAAGGATTATAACTATTCGGAAAATTAAAACTAGGAGCATGAAAATTTGAAGCAGAAAAATTATTGAAAGCATTTCTAGGCATATTGTTTACATAATCTAATTGTTCGGGGGCAGGAGTAATAGATTCCCATAACTGAGGGGCGGAGGCAGCAGTCATCTCCGTTATCTTTTTGCTTAGAAGTTCCACCTGCAGAGCTAGCTGGGAGACATTGTGCACTTCAAAGATACCTGTAGGTTTTTTTGGGAGGGACCTAGGCACATTCCACTGATAAGTGTTCATGGCCATGTACTTCAAAAGCTCAAGAGCTTCTTCCGGGGTCTCATGGTTTAATGTACCGCCAGAAGATGCATCTATCATTTGCTTTGTATTTTGATTTAGCCCGTTATAAAACGTCTACACTTGTAACCATACAGGCAGCGCGTGATGTGGGCATCGTCTTAATAATTTTTTAAATCTTTTCCAAGTTTCATTTAGGTTTCGGAGTCTATTTGTCCAAAAGCAGAAATATCGTTCCTAAGTTTTACAGTTTTAGCTGCCGAAAAATACTTCGCCAAAATTTTTTCAGTTAATTGGTCCCAAGTGGTGATGTTATTTTTAGATAGAGTGTTCAACCACTGCTAAACTTTAGCTCTTAAAGAGAAAGGAAATAATCTTAGCCTAATTGCATCATTTGTGTAACCATTTATCTTGAAGGTGTCACAAATCTCAAGAAAGCTTGTTATATGTGCATTCAGATCTTCATCTTGAAGTCTGTCAAATTGCACATATTGCTACACCACTTGAATTATGGTACGCTTTAGTTCAAAATTATTATTATCTATAGAAGGGCGAACTATACTAGATTCTGTACCCTCGATATTCGGCCTTGCATAATAGGACATAGGCCTATGCACGGCTTCCTCCAAATAGGGTTCCTCCATTCTTAGAGTAGAGAATGACTCGGAGACCTCAACTGGCACTTGGATAGTAGGACCTTGAAATCGCGATCTTCTCCGAAGAGTAAGCACAATTTCGTGGTCTAGGTCCAAAATAACTGACGGACTCCCACGGGTCATACACTAGAAGAAGAGAAGGGATGAAATAGAAACAAATGAACTAGGAAAAAGCTAGATTTTTTTTTTAAATAAATTTTTTTATGTTTTAACTCCCAAACTTCCAAAGGGCTACCCGGTGAAGGGTTCGCAAGGTACTAGACAAGATAGTTGCACTTAAAGCCACTTTGCATTTTTCGAGAGAATTAGGTAGCGTAGAAAAATTATGAAGTGGGTCTATATTAAGAGCGGTAATAAAATTTTTGGATTTTAAAAATTTTTAGAAGGAGGATGAGAAAGAGAAATGATAAAAGTAATATATTTGTGTTTTTGATATATCAACAAAAGTTGCTCCCCGACAACGGCGCAAAAAAATTGGTGATCGCTTTCCGCTTAAGAAAAGAGAGTTGAACTAGCAATCCAATTAGGCAAGTGTACCTATCGAATTATAGCTCGGGGACACAAGTGTGGTATTTAAATCTGGGAACTATTGAGTACACTTACTCACACGAAGACTAATATTTTATCGACGGAAATCTTCAGGGTTGAAGAGAAATCTAAGCGCACTAAAGAAAGGAAATATTACGCTAAAAAGAGAACTAATGTAGTTAAATAGAAAGCATAAAAGAAGCGATTACAACGAAGGATTGGAATAATGAAATGGAAATGCACTCGATCGAGAATCACCTCGGCTAATGTCGATTAAAAACACGATAAATAAACCTAAGCTTAATAGGGGAAAAGGTCCTTGACCGTGGAGGTTCCTAAAGCTTGAACACGCTTATCTCGAAGTCGTGCCCAATGGAGTTTAGGAAGGTCCGACTGAATCTCTTCTAAATAAGAGTCCTAAAGCTCGCTTTACGTGTTGAACCCCACTATTGGATTTTACTCCAATCTGGGAGATTTGGACGTCTTCCTCTCTTTAGGAGTGCGTATAACTCTCTTTACTCTTGAATGATCACTTCAGACTATCGAACTCTCAGCTAGCCAAGAATAAAAGAAGAAATGGAAATTATATATCGATAAAATAATTCCAATCAAGAAAAATCAAGAGTAATTCGAAGGCCTAAACCCTAAAAAGAAAAGGTAAATTCAAAGCATCATAACTTAATCACTCAAACCTCAGATCATCAAGATCGAGTACAAGGAGGATTAGTTAATCATGGTGTAGTGGAGGAGGGGGGATGAGTAGTAAAGCATAAAGAACACAAGATAATAAAGGAGAGAAAAGAATACTTTTATATTAATGATAAAGGAAGCTTACAACTTGGAAAAGAAAATTACAATTGCATTGAAATGGAAATCCTATTCTTGCCCTACAATTATCAACTACTGTAAGTGCAAAGATTATAACAAAAGCTATTACAAAAGCTAAAACTAAACTAGGGTTAAGGAAAACACAAAATGAGAAAGAGAGAGAGGGAAGAACACTAAAAAAACAAAAAACAAAGGGGCAGCACCTCCCCCTCTCAGCCCAAAAACTCTTCTGGAATGAAGGGGAAGGTGTGAATTTATAGAAAAATTCCACGGGTTGGTCACGCCCTGTGAAACGACCGGGAGGGCGTGACAGGTACGGGCATTGACCTCGGGCTCTAGATTCTGGCGGGAAGGATGATTACTTCTATTCGATGGTTGACATGCCCTAGGTCACGCCCATGTAGGGGGGCATGAAACGTACGTTGCATTGAAATCATTGGTCGGAAATCCGTCAGTCTTAGAAAAGGGGGCGAACACGCCCTGGGTCACGCCCGTGAAGGGGGCGTGGTAGTACAATTTGCGTACTGAGATAAAAAAGCATTTAATGTCGCGGCAGGCTTCAAATAGAGGGTGACATGCTTCGTTTCATGCCCTGGGACTTGCCCAGGGAGGGCATGTCTGGGGGCGTGACAGCTGTTTTCTATTATTTTGGCTGTGGTGACGTGGCCAGCTTGACACGTCTAGAGACACGGTCGTGTTCAAGGTCGTGTCCTACTTCGGATGAACTCTGGACTTTTCACTAGTGGTTGACTTTCTTGGGATTAGGTGACACGCCTAGGGAGGGTGTGACAGGGGGGTGTGTCAGGTCATTTTTGGCCAAATTTCAGGAAACCTTCAAAAAGAAAAGAAAATGTTAGTGAAAATAATATTTACATAATAGGGATACAAATAAGCTAACAAGACATGATAAGCGTGATAAAAACAAGGAAATACACCATAATAGCTTAGACTACAAAATGTACTACCTATTATTTATAGCCCACTAATTCATATCATCACATAATTAAGAATTGGTTAGCCCAAATGAAAGAGGGTTTGAGCTTGTGTTAGCCCATTTGGGCTAAGTTGACCTAAACTAGACTAGGTTTGACCCTTATCCTTTGACATTTTTGGTTTACCCCAATGGGTCCTTGGTGACCCATTGGCGTTCCCTAAGGTCTAGGTACGGTAGTGTAGGGTTTACTTTCCAACAGAAGGTCACTTGCCCCTTAGCTAGGTCACTTTCACCACTTAAGGGCTAGGGTTGACTTGGGTCAATTCATGCTCTAAAAGTGACCCCCATGGATATTTGGTGACCCATTGACCCTACTTTAGGTCTAGGAATACCTTGGTAGGGTTGGTTGGGCTTACTTTGGGCACATTGACCTTAGTTAGGGCACCTTGCCCAATTTAGGCCTAGGATAGTCCTAGGTCAACTTGGCCACCCTGATTTGACTCTAATGGACCTTTAGGGCCTTTCAATAGATTGGTGGGGTCTTGGAGTCATGGTGAAGCCCCTTAATCATCCCAACCTAGTATTTAGAAATATACTGAAAGTCCACCTAGTGTCAACTACTTACACCTATGGGGGGGATAGGTGTCTTTGCAGCGTATTTGCGGAATTAAGGTTTTACCTGCACAAGAAAACAAAGCATCACAGCACAAAAAGTACACAAGCAATTTATAGTGGTTCCCCGATTTGGGTACGTCCACTTTCCCCCTTCGACCTATCTCCCAACCAGGGACGACTCGGTCACTTCACCAACAGGATTGAAATCCAATCCTTGCACTACCGGAAGGAACCCTTCCACACGTAGGAGTCAACACTCCCACAACACGGGTTGCACCCAATCCTATAACTGAAGACCAATCGGTCCTTTACAATGAATTAAAAATAGTTTGTATGAAATACAAACAATGTTTGGAGACTAAGGTGTCCCTCTTCGTTCGACGACGTGTTCTTGAAGTCAACGAAGAGTCCACAACCCTAGATCTCACTTAGAGAGAATCTCCACGAGACCGGCGGCGGCGACGAGCGGCGGCGAGGCACTCAGTGTTGGCGTCGACAACTTAAAACAGCAGCAAAGCACTGGAGATCCAATCTTCTTAATGAAGTCGGCAAGGTCTACCAACGGTCACACGAGGATCGATCGTCTCGATCGATTCGGACGGGGAAAGATTTCCCTATCTCAAATCAAGAGACAAAAGATCTCTGGATAGACACGTGAGATGCTGTGCAGGACTAGGCTTCTATCACCGAGGATCTGGAGGAGATCGAGATCGGCTTCGGTGATCGGCTGCGGCGACGGAGGCGGAGCAAGTTCGCGAGATTAGGGTTTAGTCGGCCGCTTTATTTTGTATCTCGTCTGTGTGTATTACTGTACACAAATACCCGAGTATTTATACAATAGGTCAAGAGATGACCGTTGTGGCCCCCACCAGCAGTAAGACCAAAATCAGGTTCAAAATCCCGTAGATAACGTGGACCGGTCCAGACAGAGTCGGGAAAATACCCAAGTCAAATTCGGCGAGAATCGTGGGTGATTCTCGACGAATCGGCGAGAATCACTTACGATTCTCGCCGAATTCTACTTAGAGAATTCTGGCTGTACAGGTTATAGAGGCCGGGGAGAATCGGTGGGAATCACCTTGGATTCTCGCCGACTCGTCGAGAATGCAAAGTCATTCTCGACGAATCGGCGAGAATCACTTGGTGATTCTCGACGATTCTGCCTTAGATGATTTTTCTGACTGCGTCGAGACAGCCGGCCCAACCCAGCAAGAATCAACTAGTGATTCTCGACGACTCGTCGAGAATCACTGGTGATTCTCGATGAATCGGTGAGAATCACATAGTGATTCTCGACGATTTACACTTAGACGATTCTCATCTTCCAACCCGTGAGATGGTCTTTGGCCCATCCTTGCTCCTTGTCTGCTCTTGCTTTATCATAGCCCTGTACTTGAAATTAAGTACACCCCAATAGTGAGAGTACACGTAGGCCAACACACTGATCTGCTCAACGAGGGATTACATTGCACAGACCCGTGTATATTGGCCCACTACACCTTGACATTGGTGTGTACTTAGCATGGAATAACTGCAAGCACAACTAGAAATATTTCATCAAATACATTGTCTATTTACCTTAGCTTGTACAGGGGCTTCTTCAAATAAGGTACATTGTGGATACAATACCCAACAATCTCCCCCTATTTGAAGAAGCCTAAACCCTACAAGCTAAGGTGATTAGAGCATATAGGAATGAAAATCATAAACTTAAAATGGAGTTGAGAGAGATATTCATTACCGATTTCTTGATAGCAAACTTGGAGCCACATTAGCCTAGAGGGTAATCTCCCCCTTTTCGGCTTCTATAAATCGGGGACTGAAGCATGTGACACCATGCTCCCCCTCAATTCTTGTACCTGTGCTTTCACTAAGTTCCTATTAGAGGCTCCCCCTAGACGCATGAGCCTTGAGCTCCTGTAGTCTTCATTCTTCGTAGTTTAGCATCCCCAATTCAGTTTTGAACATACTGAACTTGGCCTCGTCAAGGGGCTTTGTGAAGATGTCTGCAATCTGCTTGTCAGTGGGAACATAGGAGAGAGAGATGTCCTTGTTCTCCACGTGCTCCCGAATGAAATGGTAACGCACTTCAATATGCTTCGTTCTGCTGTGCGAAACCGGATTGTTGACAATAGCAATTGCACTGGAGGAGTCGCAGTACATCGGTACTTCCTTGAACTGGAGGTCATAGTCGGCTAACTGGTTTCTTATCCATAAGAGTTGTGCGCAACAGCTCCCAGTCGAGATGTACTCAGACTCTGCAGTGGAGGTTGCGACACAATTCTGCTTCTTGCTGTTCCATGAAATAAGCCTTCTTTCGAGGAATTGACACGTCCCGGAGGTGCTTTTCCTGTCATCCCTACTTCCTGCAAAATCAGCATCTGAAAACCCTATTATCTCGACATCATTGCTTCTCGGGAACCATAAGCCAAGATTAGGGGTACCTTTAAGGTATCTGAGAATTCGCTTTGCAGCGACATAATGAGATTCCTTAGTGTTCACCTGATATCTGGCACAAACACATGTGGAGAACATGATATCCGGTCTACTTGCAGTAAGATAGAGCAGAGATCCAATGATGCTTCTGTATTTGGTTTCATCAAAAGGTTTCCCTTTCTCATCCTTATTTAGAGACATGGTGGATCCCATTGGAGTCCTCATAGAGGTTGCATTCTCCATTCCGAATTTCTTGAGGAGTTCATTTGTGAACTTCGTCTGAGAAATGAAGATTCCTTCCTCAGACTGTTTCACTTGAAGTGCCAAGAAATACTTCAGCTCTCCCATACTGCTCATTTCAAACTTTCCTTGCATAAGTTTGGAAAACTTTTTGCAAAGATTGTTGTCCGTTGAGCCGAATATGATGTCATCGACATAGATTTGCACCAGCAAAATCTTGCCTTTGACTTCCCTGAGAAACAATGTCTTATCTATCTTTCCTCTAGAGAACTTGTTCTCAAGAAGAAAACTAGACAATGTCTCATACCAAGCTCGAGGAGCTTGTTTTAGGCCATATAGCACTTTATTAAGAAAATATACATGATTAGGATAAGTTGGATTGACAAAACCTGGAGGTTGAGCAATGTATACTTCCTCTTTCAAATCTCCATTCAAGAAAGCCGATTTCACATCCATCTGATAGACTGTGAATCCTTTGTGAGAGGCATAGGCTAGGAATAGCCGGATTGCCTCGAGCCGTGCAACTGGTGCAAACGTCTGGTCAAAGTCAATCCCCTCCTCCTGTCTGTTTCCTTGAGCCTCCAGTCTGGCTTTGTTCTTGATGATGACTCCATGTTCATCCAACTTGTTTCTGAAGATCCACTTGGTGCCAATCACATTTTGCATCTTCGGTCTAGGAACCAGCGTCCAGACTTCGCATCTTTCGAATTGATGCAGCTCCTCTTGCATGGCCAAAATCCACGACGCGTCTTTGTTCGCTTCGTCGAACTTATTTGGCTCCACCTGCGACAGAAAGCTAAGATGCAAGATCTCGTTAAGAGTGCCTCGGCGAGTTCTGACACCGTCTCGGGGATCCCCAATGATTTGATGTCTGGGATGATCCCTCACGTGTCTGAGCTCTAGAAGTCTTGCATCAGGAGCTTTGACTATTTCTTGGGCATCTCCTTCTTCTAAAGGATTTGCCTCATTTTGATCTTCAACTTCTCCGATCGGCGTTGATGTGGAGACCTTGACATACTTTGGAGTTACATCTTTCTCGGGATCATCCAGTTGTAGCTTTTCGAGTCTGGCACCTGCAGCTTCAGGAAGGCAACTAGAAGTCTTGCAATTAAGCAAGCTTCCTTCATCAAATACAACATTTATTGATTCCTCTACCACTAGGGTTTTCTTATTTAAAACTCTATAAGCCCGGCTGTGGCTACTATAGCCCATGAATATGCCTTCGAAGCATTTTTCACCAAACTTAGTACGCGGGTACTTCCCATTATTCAGTACATAACACTTGCAGCCAAAAATCCTCAGATAGGACATGGTTGGTTTCTTGCCTTTCAGTAGCTCATAAGGAGTCTTACGATGGCTCTTGTTAATCAATGCCCGGTTTTGTACATGACAGGCCGTATTGACAGCCTCAGCCCAGAAGTATTCTGGGAGAGAAGCGTCATTCAACATTGTCGTGCACGCTTCAATGAGTGTTCTATTCCTCCTCTCCGCCACTCCATTCTGTTGAGGAGTGCGAGGGGAGGAGAACTCATGAAAGATACCAAGCTCTTCACAGAACTCTGTCATAGCCCCAGACTCAAACTCTGTTCCATGGTCACTTCTGATTTTGACCACTGAGCAGTTAAGTTCGTTCTGTATCTGCTTGACAAAACTGGTGAAGATGTCAAACGTATCAGACTTGCATTTTAAAAAGAACACCCACGTAAACCGAGAGTGATCCTCTACAATCACTAGTGTATACGACTTCCCTCCTAAGCTATGAACTTGCATTGGACCAAACAGGTCCATGTGCAGAAGATATAGACATCTGGAGGAATCTTTGTCTGGGATGCCCTTAAAGGTAGCCCGAGTCTGCTTGCCCATCTGACATGCAGAACAAGGACTATCTTTGATGCACTTAATAATGGGAGCATCCCTTACTAAGTCTTTGGAAAACAGCATATTAATTGTTTTGTAATTAATGTGTGCCAATCTCTTATGCCATTGTTCACAAAGAGATGCACTGCCTTTAGCAACGAGGCATACTTGGGTAGAAGAATCTAAACTAAGAAAATCTAAACAGAAAATATTTCTGCTCCTAATGCCTGTTAATACGGTCTCCGAAGAGTCACATGATATTATCAGGAATTTGTCCTTGCAGAACTTAACGTCATACCCTTTATCACATAACTGGCTTACGCTGATCAGGTTATGATTTAACCCTTCAACATAAGCTACGTTAGTGATAGAGAGTATGCCGTTGGAAATCGTACCGTAACCTCTGGTGACTCCCCGATCAGATCCCCCAAATATGACTTTGGGTCCATCCTCGACTGGAGTGTACTCCCTCGGCAGGCTTCTTGTCCCGGTCATCTGATGGGAGCATCCACTGTCCAAATACCAAACAGGAGTTTTGTTGGCCTTTGTACATCCCTGCAAAACAGAATTAATTTGCCTTAGGAACCCAATCGAACTTGGGTCCTAGATTCCTTGTTAGCATACTCCCCCTCGATTGGTTAACTCTACGAGTGGTCGGCCTCGCATTGCTAACATAAAGAGTCTCGTTATACCTTGGATTAAACCAACAATCCACGGCAAAGTGACCAATTTTGCCACAGCACAAGCAGTCAAACCTGTTATACTTCCTTTTGGGCGCCTGCTTTACCCTTGAAACGTGGGGTTCAGCTGGGGCCAAAGACCTGGAGGTGGAGGCAACATGATGACCACAGTCACATGACTTCCTCACCTCTTGGCTTTTCAGTGTAACAGGCTTGTCCTTAGGTGACTGCTTCCTATTATGGCCGCTAGAGAATTGACCATAATTTCCCAAGGGGATTTCCTCATAAGGTGCCTTGAAGACACTCTCACTGAAGTTATGGGGAAAGGTCCACCCATCATATCGGCTCTTCGGCTTTGTAACCGAGGTCCTGAAGTGATGCCCATATGTTGACTCAAAGTCATGTTGGTTACAGGGAAAGCTAGGCTTTCTGAACTCAATAGGGCTGAGTGGGGCCTTTCCTTTCTCATCAGCAGAGGCTTTCTTGACAGCCTTATTCTTCCTCCTATTCCTGTTTCTCCTGGATGAGGAGCTAGATACCCCTACATGCCCCAAGCTAGCTCCTTTGGCTTGAGCAGAGAAGGTATCAACTAATGGAAGAACAGTTTTTGGCATAGAGAAGCTCTTGACGATCTTCCTTTCTGCCGCAAGTAGTTCTTCCAACTTGTCGACTTCCTCCTGCTTAAGATCAAGGAGCTTAAGAGATTCTGAATGCTTTGAGGTCAGGTCCAAGTGCTCCTGTGGGAGGGAGATCAAACTGGTGATCTCTTCCCTTAGGGATACACTCTCACCTTTAAGGAATTTAACTTCCTTTTTCTCAGCCTTCAGTTTCTTTCAACATTTCAGGAATGTATTGAGCCGAAGCTCATACTTCTCGAGGAGCTCAGCTTCAAGGGCAGAAGGGCTATCCTCAGGGTCATCATCTTGAGACTCAGGATCAGAGTCAGAGTCGGAGAGAGGGGTGTGAGCTTTTACCTTCCCAGTAAATGGGGGGCATTCTCCTTCTGAGTCAGAGCGACCCATTAGCCCAAAGTAGGCTTCCTCATCATCGCTGGTGTCTGACGTGTCAGATTCACTCAGCGTCTTTGGCTTCTTTACGATGTAACTCCTCTCCTTCTTCTTGTCTTTTGAGGACCTGTGCTCCCCTCCCTTTCCCTTTTCCCTCTTGCCTTGATGGCAGTCGGCCACGACGTGTCCTGGCTTGTTGCAACCAAAGCATATAATGTTAGAAGAGCGGCGTTTGTTCGGTTTGGAAACATACCTGTCAGAGGAATAGTTCTTCTTCTGATCCCTTGAGGAGGAGCCGTTTCTCTTCCTCTGATTCCTCAGCTTGAGGAACTTCTTGAATTCCCGTGTGATAAGGGATAAATCTTTCTCTGATAACTCTGAGCCGGAGGAGCTTGGCTCAGAGTCTTCCTCTTCATCCCTCTTCCACGTACGGGAAGAGGCGGCACCCTTGCCCTTTCTGGATTGGATGGCTTTCAGGGCCACCGTCTTTTCCTTGGCCGCGGCTTTCTCTGCTTCCTCTTCAGCCTTCCTTGTGTTCAACTGAAGCTCATAGAACATGAGCTTCCCGAACAGAATCTGTGGATCAGTTTCCGCAAGTCTGCCAAACTCGCGGATGGCGCAGATCTTTGTGTCCCATTCCTTAGTGAGGGACCTAAGGAACTTATCATTGAGTTCACCGTCAGTGAACACCCTTCCATATCCTTTGAGTGCATTGACGATCTTGAGGAAGTTTTCGAAGGTGACTCCGATCTCCTCCTTTGGCCCTTGCCGGAAGGCCTCATATTTCTGATTGAGGAGGGATCTCCGATCGTCCCTCACTTCATCTGTGCCCTCCATTAGGACAATCAGACAGCTCCAGAGATCCCTGGCTGTCGTGCAGTTGTTGAAGTTCTGCATCATAGAGTCGTCAACTCCGCTTACCAGGATGTTCTGAGCTTTCTTGTCGAGTTTGAACAGCACCATTTCGTCCTTGTCCATTTCCGAAAGTTTCTTGGGCACTTTCCTGGTTGGATCAATGGTGGAGGCCTTGGTGGGAATGTAAGGTCCCTCCTCCACTATCATGAAGAGCCGGGGGTCGACTGCTTCCATGTAGAATCTGATTCTTTCCTTCCAGATAGGAAAGTTCAGTCTTGTGCATACTGGGATTTTGCCGGAATGCTTGAGTCCGTCCATGGAAGATATCGGTCTTCTTTTGACACTGGTGGCAGGATTTTGCTCAAGGTGTGAACCTTTTTGATGAGCAACCTCCTTATAATACCACTTGAAAGTCCACCTAGTGTCAACTACTTACACCTATGGGGGGGGATAGGTGTCTTTGCAGCGTATTTGCGGAATTAAGGTTTTACCTGCACAAGAAAACAAAGCAACACAGCACAAAAAGTACACAAGCAATTTATAGTGGTTCCCCGATTTGGGTACGTCCACTTTCCCCCTTCGACCTATCTCCCAACCAGGGATGACTCGGTCACTTCACCAACAGGATTGAAATCCAATCCTTGCACTACCGGAAGGAACCCTTCCACACGTAGGAGTCAACACTCCCACAACACGGGTTGCACCCAACCCTACAACTGAAGACCAATCGGTCCTTTACAATGAATTAAAAATAGTTTGTAAGAAATACAAACAACGTATGGAGACTAAGGTGTCCCTCTTCGTTCGACGACGTGTTCTTGAAGTCAACGAAGAGTCCACAACCCTAGATCTCACTTGGAGAGAATCTCCTCGAGATCGGCGGCGGCGACGAGCGGCGGCGAGGCACTCGGTGTTGGCGTCGACAACTGAAAATAGCAGCAAAGCACTGGAGATCCAATCTTCTTAGCGAAGTCGGCAAGGTCTACCAACGGTCACACGAGGATCGATCGTCTCGATCGATTCGGACGGGGAAAGATTTCCCTATCTCAAATCAAGAGACAAAAGATCTCTGGATAAACACGTGAGATGCTGTGCAGGACTAGGCTTCTATCACCGAGGATCTGGAGGAGATCGAGATCGGCTTCGGTGATCGGCTGCGGCGACGGAGGCGGAGCAAGTTCGCGAGATTAGGGTTTAGTCGGCCGCTTTATTTTGTATCTCGTCTGTGTGTATTACTGTACACAAATACCGGAGTATTTATACAATAGGTCAAGAGATGACCGTTGTGGCCCCCACCAGCAGTAAGACCAAAATCAGGTTCAAAATCCGTAGATAACGTGGACCGGTCCAGACAGAGTCGGGAAAATACCCAAGTCAAATTCGGCGAGAATCGTGTGTGATTCTCGACGAATCGGCGAGAATCACTTACGATTCTCGCCGAATTCTACTTAGAGAATTCTGGCTGTACAGGTTATAGAGGTCGGGGAGAATCGGTGGGAATCACCTTGGATTCTCGCCGACTCGTCGAGAATGCAAAGTCATTCTCGACGAATCGGCGAGAATCACTTGGTGATTCTCGACGATTCTGCCTTAGATGATTTTTCTGACTGCGTCGAGACAGTCGGCCCAACCCAGCAAGAATCAACTAGTGATTCTCGACGACTCGTCGAGAATCACTGGTGATTCTCGACGAATCGGTGAGAATCACATAGTGATTCTCGACGATTTACACTTAGACGATTCTCATCTTTCAACCCGTGAGATGGTCTTTGGCCCATCCTTGCTCCTTGTCTGCTCTTGCTTTATCATAGCCCTGTACTTGAAATTAAGTACACCCCAATAGAGAGAGTACACGTAGGCCAACACACTGATCTGCTCAACGAGAGATTACGTTGCACAGACCCATGTATATTGGCCCACTGCACCCTGACATTGGTGTGTACTTAGCATGGAATAACTGCAAGCACAACTAGAAATATTTCATCAAATACATTGTCTATTTACCTTAGCTTGTACAGGGGCTTCTTCAAATAAGGTACATTGTGGATACAATACCCAACAATCTCCCCCTATTTGAAGAAGCCTAAACCCTACAAGCTAAGGTGAATAGAGCATATAGGAATGAAAATCATAAACTTAAAATGGAGTTGAGAGAGATATTCATTACCGATTTCTTGATAGCAAACTTGGAGCCACATTAGCCGAGAGGGTAATCTCCCCCTTTTCAGCTTCTACAAATCGGGGACTGAAGCATGTGACACCATGCTCCCCCTCGGTTCTTGTACCTTTGCTTTCACTAAGTTCCTATTAGAGGCTCCCCCTAGACGCATGAGCCTTGAGCTCCTGTAGTCTTTATTCTTCGTAGTTTAGCATCCCCAATTCAGTTTTGAACATACTGAACTTGGCCTCGTCAAGGGGCTTTGTGAAGATGTCTGCAATCTGCTTGTCAGTGGGAACATAGCAGAGAGAGATGTCCTTGTTCTCCACGTGCTCCCGAATGAAATGGTAACGCACTTCAATATGCTTCGTTCTGCTGTGCGAAACCGGATTGTTGGCAATAGCAATTGAACTGGAGGAGTCGCAGTACATCGGTACTTCCTTGAACTGGAGGTCATAGTCGGCTAACTGGTTTCTTATCCATAGGAGTTGTGCGCAACAGCTCCCAGCCGAGATGTACTCAGACTCTGCAGTGGAGGTTGCGACACAATTCTGCTTCTTGCTGTTCCATGAAATAAGCCTTCTTCCGAGGAATTGACACGTCCCGGAGGTGCTTTTCCTGTCATCCCTACTTCCTGCAAAATCAGCATCTGAAAACCCTATTAGCTCGACATCATTGCTTCTCGGGAACCATAAGCCAAGATTAAGGGTACCTTTAAGGTATCTGAGAATTCGCTTTGCAGCGACATAATGAGATTCCTTAGTGTTCACCTGATATCTGGCACAAACACATGTGGAGAACATGATATCCGGTCTACTTGCAGTAAGATAGAGCAGAGATCCAATGATGCTTCTGTATTTGGATTCATCAAAAGGTTTCCCTTTCTCATCCTTATCTAGAGACATGGTGGATCCCATTGGAGTCCTCATAGAGGTTGCATTCTCCATTCCGAATTTCTTGAGGAGTTCATTTGTGAACTTCGTCTGAGAAATGAAGATTCCTTCCTCAGACTGTTTCACTTGAAGTCCCAAGAAATACTTCAGCTCTCCCATACTGCTCATTTCAAACATTCCTTGCATAAGTTTGGAAACTTTTTGCAAAGATTGTTGTCCGTTGAGCCGAATATGATGTCATCGACATAGATTTGCACCAGCAAAATCTTGCCTTTGACTTCCCTGAGAAACAATGTCTTATCTATCTTTCCTCTAGAGAACTTGTTCTCAAGAAGAAAACTAGACAATGTCTCATACCAAGCTCGAGGAGCATGTTTTAGGCCATATAGCGCTTTATTAAGAAAATATACATGATTAGGATAAGTTGGATTGACAAAACCTGGAGGTTGAGCAACGTATACTTCCTCTTTCAAATCTCCATTCAAGAAAGCCGATTTCACGTCCATCTGATAGACTGTGAATCCTTTGTGAGAGGCATAGGCTAGGAATAGCCGGATTGCCTCGAGCCGTGCAACTGGTGCAAACGTCTGGTCAAAGTCAATCCCCTCCTCCTGTCTGTTTCCTTGAGCCTCCAGTCTGGCTTTGTTCTTGATGATGACTCCATGTTCATCCAACTTTTTTCTGAAGATCCACTTGGTGCCAATCACATTTTGCATCTTCGGTCTAGGAACCAGCGTCCAGACTTCGCATCTTTCGAATTGATGCAGCTCCTCTTGCATGGCCAAAATCCACGACGCGTCTTTGTTCGCTTCGTCGAACTTCTTTGGCTCCACCTGCGACAGAAAGCTAAGATGCAAGATCTCGTTAAGAGTGCCTCGGCGAGTTCTGACACCGTCTCGGGGATCCCCAATGATTTGATGTCTGGGTTGATCCCTCACGTGTTTGAGCTCTAGAAGTCTTGCATCAGGAGCTTTGACTATTTCTTGGGCATCTCCTTCTTCTAAAGGATTTGCCTCATTTTGATCTTCAACTTCTCCGATCGGCATTGATGTGGAGACCTTGACATACTTTGGAGTTGCATCTTTCTCGGGATCATCCAGTTGTAGCTTTTCGAGTCTGGCACCTGCAGCTTCAGGAAGGCAACTAGAAGTCTTGCAATTAAGCAAGCTTCCTTCATCAAATACAACATTTATTGATTCCTCTACCACTAGGGTTTTCTTATTTAAAACTCTATAAGCCCGGCTGTGGCTACTATAGCCCATGAATATGCCTTCGAAGCATTTTTCACCAAACTTAGTACGCGGGTACTTCCCATTATTCAGTACATAACACTTGCAGCCAAAAATCCTCAGATAGGACATGGTTGGTTTCTTGCCTTTCAGTAGCTCATAAGGAGTCTTACGATGGCTCTTGTTAATCAACTCCCGGTTTTGTACATGACAGGCCGTATTGACAGCCTCAGCCCAGAAGTATTCTGGGAGAGAAGCGTCATTCAACATTGTCGTGCACGCTTCAATGAGTGTTCTATTCCTCCTCTCCGCCACTCCATTCTGTTGAGGAGTGCGAGGGGAGGAGAACTCATGAAAGATACCAAGCTCTTCACAGAACTCTGTCATAGCCCCAGACTCAAACTTTGTTCCATGGTCACTTCTGATTTTGACCACTGAGTAGTTAAGCTCGTTCTGTATCTGCTTGACAAAACTGGTGAAGATGTCAAACGTATCTGACTTGCATTTTAAAAAGAACACCCACGTAAACCGAGAGTGATCATCTACAATCACTACTGTATACGACTTCCCTCCTAAGCTATGAACTTGCATTGGACCAAACAGGTCCATGTGCAGAAGATATAGACATCTGGAGGAATCTTTGTCTGGGATGCCCTTAAAGGTAGCCCGAGTCTGCTTGCCCATCTGACATGCAGAACATGGACTATCTTTGATGCACTTAATAATGGGAGCATCCCTTACTAAGTCTTTGGAAAACAACATATTAATTGTTTTGTAATTAATGTGTGCCAATCTCTTATGCCATTGTTCACAAAGAGATGCACTGCCTTTAGCAACGAGGCATACTTGGGTAGAAGAATCTAAACTAAGAAAATCTAAACAGAAAATATTTCTGCTCCTAATGCCTGTTAATACGGTCTCCGAAGAGTCACATGATATTATCAGGCATTTGTCCTTGCAGAACTTAACGTCATACCCTTTATCACATAACTGGCTTACGTTGATCAGGTTATGATTTAACCCTTCAACATAAGCTACGTTAGTGATAGAGAGTATGCCGTTGGAAATCGTACCGTAACCTCTGGTGACTCCCCGATCAGATCCCCCAAATATGACTTTGGGTCCATCCTCGACTGGAGTGTACTCCCTCGGTAGGCTTCTTGTCCCGGTCATGTGATGGGAGCATCCACTGTCCAAATACCAAATAGGAGTTTTGTTGGCCTTTGGACATCCCTGCAAAACAGAATTAATTTGCCTTAGGAACCCAATCGAACTTGGGTCCTAGATTCCTTGTTAGCATACTCCCCCTCGATTGGTTAACTCTACGAGTGGTCGGCCTCGCATTGCTAACATAAGGAGTCTCGTTATACCTTGGATTAAACTAACAATCCACGGCAAAGTGACCAATTTTGCCACAGCACAAGTAGTCAAACCTGTTATACTTCCTTTTGGGCGCCTGCTTTACCCTTGAAATGTGGGGTTCAGCTGGGGCCGAAGACCTGGAGGTGGAGGCAACATGATGACCACAGTCACATGACTTCCTCACCTCTTGGCTTTTCAGTGTAACAGGCTTGTCCTTAGGTGACTGCTTCCTATTATGGCCGCTAGAGAATTGACCATAATTTCCCAAGGGGATTTCCTCATAAGGTGCCTTGAAGACACTCTCACTGAAGTTACGGGGAAAGGTCCACCCATCATATCGGCTCTTCGGCTTTGCAACCGAGGGCCTGAAGTGATGCCCATATGTTGACTCAATGTCATGTTGGTTACAGGGAAAGCTAGGCTTTCTGAACTCAACAGGGCTGAGTGGGGCCTTTCCTTTCTCATCAGCAGAGGCTTTCTTGACAGCCCTATTCTTCCTCCTGTTCCTGTTTCTCCTGGATGAGGAGCTAGATACCCCTACATGCCCCAAGCTAGCTCCTTTGGCTTGAGCAGAGAAGGTATCAACTAATGGAAGAACAGTTTTTGGCATAGAGAAGCTCTTGACGATCTTCCTTTCTGCCGTAAGTAGTTCTTCCAACTTGTCGACTTCCTCCTGCTTAAGATCAAGGAGCTTAAGAGATTCTGAATGCTTTGAGGTCAGGTCCAAGTGCTCCTGTCGGAGGGAGATCAAACTGGTGATCTCTTCCCTTAGGGATACACTCTCACCTTTAAGGAATTTAACTTCCTTTTTCTCAGCCTTCAGTTTCTTTCAACATTTCAGGAATGTATTGAGCAGAAGCTCATACTTCTCGAGGAGCTCAGCTTCAAGGGCAGAAGGGCTATCCTCAGGGTCATCATCCTGAGACTCAGGATCAGAGTCAGAGTCGGAGAGAGGGGTGTGAGCTTTTACCTTCCAGTAAATGGGGGGCATTCTCCTTCTGAGTCAGAGCGACCCATTAGCCCAAAGTAGGCTTCCTCATCATCGCTGGTGTCTGACGTGTCAGATTAACTCAGCGTCTTTGGCTTCTTTACGATGTAACTCCTCTCCTTCTTCTTGTCTTTTGAGGACCTGTGCTCCTCTCCCTTTCCCTTTTCCCTCTTGCCTTGATGGCAGTCGGCCACGACGTGTCCTGGCTTGTTGCAACCAAAGCATATAATGTTAGAAGAGCGGTGTTTGTTCGGTTTGGAAACATACCTATCAGAGGAATAGTTCTTCTTCTGATCCCTTGAGGAGGAGCCGTTTCTCTTCCTCTGATTCCTCAGCTTGAGGAACTTCTTGAATTCCCGTGTGATAAGGGATAAATCTTTCTCTGATAACTCTGAGCCGGAGGAGCTTGGCTCAGAGTCTTCCTCTTCATCCCTCTTCCACGCACGGGAAGAGGCGGCACCCTTGCCCTTTCTGGATTGGATGGCTTTCAGGGCCACCGTCTTTTCCTTGGCCGCGGCTTTCTCTGCTTCCTCTTCAGCCTTCCTTGTGTTCAACTGAAGCTCATAGAACATGAGCTTCCCGAACAGAATCTGTGGATCAGTTTCCGCAAGTCTGCCAAACTCGCGGATGGCGCAGATCTTTGTGTCCCATTCCCTAGTGAGGGACCTAAGGAACTTATCATTGAGTTCACCGTCAGTGAACACCCTTCCATATCCTTTGAGTGCATTGACGATCTTGAGGAAGTTCTCGAAGGTGACTCCGATCTCCTCCTTTGGCCCTTGCCGGAAGGCCTCATATTTCTGATTGAGGAGGGATCTCCGATCGTCCCTCACTTCATCTGTGCCCTCCATTAGGACAATCAGACAGCTCCAGAGATCCCTGGCTGTCGTGCAGTTGTTGAAGTTCTGCATCATAGAGTCGTCAACTCCGCTTACCAGGATGTTCTGAGCTTTCTTGTCGAGTCTGAACAGCACCATTTCGTCCTTGTCCATTTCCGAAAGTTTCTTGGGCGCTTTCCTGGTTGGATCAATGGTGGAGGCCTTGGTGGGAATGTAAGGTCCCTCCTCCACTATCATGAAGAGCCGGGGGTCGACTGCTTCCATGTAGAATCTGATTCTTTCCTTACAGATAGGAAAGTTCAGTCTTGTGCATACTGGGATTTTGCCGGAATGCTTGAGTCCGTCCATGGAAGATATCGGTCTTCTTCTTGACACTGGTGGCAGGATTTTGCTCAAGGTGTGAACCTTTTTGATGAGCAACCTCCCTATAATACCACTTGAAAGTCCACCTAGTGTCAACTACTTACACCTATGGGGGGATAGGTGTCTTTGCAGCGTATTTGCGGAATTAAGGTTTTACCTGCACAAGAAAACAAAGCAACACAGCACAAAAAGTACACAAGCAATTTATAGTGGTTCCCCGATTTGGGTACGTCCACTTTCCCCCTTCGACCTATCTCCCAACCAGGGATGACTCGGTCACTTCACCAACAGGATTGAAATCCAATCCTTGCACTACCGGAAGGAACCCTTCCACACGTAGGAGTCAACACTCCCACAACACGGGTTGCACCCAACCCTACAACTGAAGACCAATCGGTCCTTTACAATGAATTAAAAATAGTTTGTAAGAAATACAAACAACGTATGGAGACTAAGGTGTCCCTCTTCGTTCGACGACGTGTTCTTGAAGTCAACGAAGAGTCCACAACCCTAGATCTCACTTGGAGAGAATCTCCTCGAGACCGGCGGCGGCGACGAGCGGCGGCGAGGCACTCGGTGTTGGCGTCGATAACTGAAAATAGCAGCAAAGCACTGGAGATTCAATCTTCTTAGCGAAGTCGGCAAGGTCTACCAACGGTCACACGAGGATCGATCGTCTCGATCGATTCGGACGGGGAAAGATTTCCCTATCTCAAATCAAGAGACAAAAGATCTCTGGATAGACACGTGAGACGCTGTGCAAGACTAGGCTTCTATCACCGAGGATCTGGAGGAGATCGAGATCGGCTTCGGTGATCGGCTGCAGCGACGGAGGCGGAGCAAGTTCGCGAGATTAGGGTTTAGTCGGCCACTTTGTTTCGTATCTCGTCTGTGTGTATTACTGTACACAAATACCCGAGTATTTATACAATAGGTCAAGAGATGACCGTTGTGGCCCCCACCAGCAGTAAGACCAAAATCCGGTTCAAAATCCCGTAAATAACGTGGACCGGTCCAGACAGAGTCGGGAAAATACCCAAGTCAAATTCGGCGAAAATCGTGGGTGATTCTCGACCAATCGGCGAGAATCACTTACGATTCTCGCCGAATTCTACTTAGTGAATTCTGGCTGCACAGGTTATAGAGGCCGGGGAGAATCGGTGGGATTCACCTTGGATTCTCGCCGACTCGTCGAGAATGTAATGTCATTCTCGACGAATCGGCGAGAATCACTTGGTGATTCTCGACGATTCTGCCTTAGATGATTTTTTTCTGACTGCGTCGAGACAGCCGGCCCAACCCGGCAAGAATCAACTAGTGATTCTCTCGACGACTCGTCGAGAATCACTGGTGATTCTCGACGAATCGGTGAGAATCACATAGTGATTCTCGACGATTTACACTTAGACAATTCTCGTCTTTCAACCCGTGAGATGGTCTTTGGCCCATCCTTGCTCCTTGTCTGCTCTTGCTTTATCATAGCCCTGTACTTGAAATTAAGTACACCCCAATAGAGAGAGTACACGTAGGCCAACACACTGATCTGCTCAACGAGGGATTACGTTGCACAGACCCGTGTATATTGGCCCACTGCACCTGACATTGGTGTGTACTTAGCATGGAATAACTGCAAGCACAACTAGAAATATTTCATCAAATACATTGTCTATTTACCTTAGCTTGTACAGGGGCTTCTTCAAATCAGGTACATTGTGGATACAATACCCAACATATACTATTTGCAAGCCATAGTGATCCCACCTACATTCATAGGTCCACTTGGTCTTCTTGGGCTTCCTAGGGTTTTGTCATGACCTAGTCATGACAAAACCACTCCTAGGCGGTCTAGATAGCTGTGGGATGTTATAGTTTGCACGAGTCTAGCTCTCGGGTTAGTTTGTGTGAGTTGTAATCATGGCTTAGTTTGCACGGGGTCGCCCGCGACTTAGTTTGTATGGGGGTCGACCGCGGCTTGGTTTGCATAGTGATCGTCTGCGGCTTGGCCGTGAGGCGGGAAGGCCCCCACGAGGAGTTTGCTCGAGTCTAGCTTGCATCTTAGTTTGCGCGGGTTGTAATCGCGGCTTATTTTGCACGGGGATCACCCGCAGCTTGGTTTGCACGAGGATCGCCCACGACTTGATCGTGAGGGGGGCAGGTCCCCACAGGGAGTTTGCATGAGTCTTGCTCACGGATTAGTTTGCACGGGTTATAATTGCGGCATAGTTTTTATGGGGATCACCCGCGGCTTGGTTTGCATAGGGATAGCCTCGTGGCTTGGCCGTGAGGGGGAAAGCCCTCACGGGGAGTTTGCACGAGTCTGGCTCGTGGCATACTTTGAGCGGGTTATAATCGTGGATTGGTTTGTTTCACACTGATCGGGCTATGAGTTGAAGAGGCTAGAATCTCTTTTACGGAGATCTGAACACTCAATAAGTGGAGAGTTCGAAGTCCCTTGTTGGGATCACCGAACACTCTATAAGGGGAGAGGCCAAAGTCCCTTGTTGGGAGAACCTAACACACTGTAAGAGGATAGGACAGAGTCCCTTGTTGGGAACACTAAACACTCTGTAAGGGGAGAGGCCAGAGTCCCTAGTTGGGAATACTGAACACTCTGTAAAGTAAATTCCAGAGTCTCCTTTGTGGAGATCTGAACACTCTGTAATGTAAAGGCCAGAATCTCCTTTGCGGAGATCTAAACACTCTATAAAGTAAAGGTCTGAGTCCCTTGTTGGGAACACTGAACACTTTGTAATACAGTCATCAATAAGACTGTAAATAACACTTGTTGTTTATCTCACGAAGGTTAAAAATACAAAATACAAGCAGTGATAATGGAGCTCCGTTTGCTCATTTGGCAGAAAGCAAACTCTTCTTTGATATGTTCATCCTGGGGATCTTCTCAGTGTCAGATCATTCTTCACATGTTGATTCAGAGCCTTTGTTTTAGAGAGAACTCTCGAGGCACCCAAGACGAATTAATTATTCGATTTATTTCTTAAGTCTTGAACAATCTTCTGTCTTATGCTCGTGACCTTGATGGAAGTCGCAATATTTAGATTGGTCCCTAGAATTTTGAGTAAGATCCCTTGGCCTTTGGAGAGATGGATGGTTGCATATGGCGAGCAGCACTTCCACTTGCGAAGTGTTGGGGGGAGTGAAGGCTTGATGCTGGTGATGCCCCCCAGCTCGTTGAGAGTTGACGTGGCGCAAGTGATCTTTTTGGGAACCGACAGTTGTGTCAACCCCTCCTCTCGCTGTCTCTTTGAATTGCTTTTGAATTGTTGGCGGTCTGTTTCGATTGTATTGTCAGCGGCGATTTGGACATCGATCCGTTGAAAAAGATTGGAATAGTTGGGTATAGTTTCTTATAATAGTGCGGAGTGGAAGCCACAAAGACAGAGCCCTCTAATAAGAAATCTGCATAGGAGTTCTGTATTTATTCTAGGGATTCGTCGTTCTTCAGTGGTGAAACGGCAGAAGAAATCTTTAATGGTTCCCCTTCACTTTGACGGATGCTGTATAGGTGGGAAGGATCGTTCAATATCTGGCGGCTGGCGATGAACTGATCCGTGAATTGTTGTGCTAGTTCTGCGAAATCATTGATTTCTCCTTCCTTCATTGATATGAACCATGTGCGAACTTTCCCTTTCAAAGTTGCTTGGAAAGCTCTATACAATTGTTGATCTGGGGCATTACCAAGTTGCTTTATGATTGGGAAGTGCCTGAAATGCTCTGACGGGTCTCCCATTCCGTCGTATGTCTTGATCATTAGGATCCTGAAGCCGTGGGGAATTGTATGTGCCCAAACATCAGGTGCGAACGGAGAGAAATGGTGGAGGAGGCGGATGGTTAAAGCGGCACATTGCTTGGCTCGCTCGCGCTCTTCTATGATTAAGTTGTGAATTTCTCCACGCGTGATCCTTTCATCGAGGCCCTCTACTTAAGGGTAGTTGTAGTGATTTATAGCTTTAGGTTCTCTAGCAGGATAGGCTTCGCGTCCTTGAATATCCACACAGGGGGTTCTACTTCAAGAATGTTGACAGAAAAGTGTGGGGGAACTGGACCGACGTGCCCCCCAAGGGTCATCCCTTCTGCGCTGCGGGTAACTCCTCCCGCCAAAGTCTCTAATCACAAATACCACTGTGTTGAGAGAACTGTCTTTTGAGGATGTTAGGAACTCGTTTCCCACAGACGACGCTAAACTATTGCGGACTAACTCGATGCCCCGGTTGTTCCGGTTTTACTTGGACCATCATAGCCCACAGAGCGGTCGATCGCGCACACAGTCAATGAAAATAGAAAATTGACAAAGTAATTTTTTTGACGTACAAAACCCCGGAAAGAGGAGAAATACCACGTGGCTGGATCTGTGCCGACCAAACTTCCACTAGATATGAGCGTTGAAACAAGGCTTTTACAAGAACTCGAGGGTAACAGACCGCCTCTCGTTATAGTTATTGGGGGGAGAGAGAAAAAACCTGGAGAGTGACAGGCCATCGCTCACAGGGTTAATAATTTCTTCATGTGCTGCAGGGAGCGATGCGCTTGTTATATTCTACAGTTTTTTAATAATTTCTGGAGGCGACAACAGCTTGTTGAACTCATTCTGATGCATGCTGCTTCGAAGCTCGAAAGTGCGCTCAATGTACCTTATCATCCTCTTCTTGTCTTTGATTTTCTTTTGAAGAAGCGTTGTTTGGTTATCTTATCAATAGATGGAGCACTTGTTCTTGAGCGCGTAGGGCGCTTGTTGGCAAAGAGCGTGTTGGGCGCTTGCTGGAGGAGGGTGCACAAAACTTTAAATGAAAAAGGACGCGTAGAGCGCTTGCTGATAAAGAGAGCGCATAAGGCACTTGTAGAATGAGAGAGCGCAGGGAGGCGATGTGTACGGGAGCACGCAAGGGAGAAACGCACGCGAGAGTATGTAAGGAGGTCGCATGCATGGGAGCGCGCAAGGAAGATATGCACGCGAGAGCGCGCTAGGATGCGGCGCGCGCGGGAGTGCGCAAGGGAGAAATGAGCGCGAGAGCATGCGAGGAGGCGGCGCGCGCGGGAGCGTGCAAGGAAGATATGCGCGCGGGAGCGTGCGAGGAGGCGCGCGCGTACGGGAGCGCGCGAGGAGGAGGCGTGCGCGGTAGCACGCAAGGTAGAAATATGCGCTAGAGAGCACGAGGCTGTGGCGCGAACGAGAGCGCGCAAGGAGAAACGCGCGCTAGAGCGCGCGAGGACGGACGGCGAGCGCGGGAGCACGCAAAGGAGAAACGCGCGCGGGAGCGCGCAAGGGAGAAACGCGCGCGGGAGCGCACAAGGGAGAAATGCGTGCGGGAGCACGCAAGGGAAAAACATGTGCTAGAGCGCGTGAGGAGGCGGCCCGCACGGGAGCGCGCAAGGAGGCGGAGCGTGCAAGCGAGAAACGCACGCTAGATCGCCCGAAGAGGTGGCACGCGGTGGAGTGCGCAAGTGAGAAATACGCGCGTGAGAGCGCGCGAAGAGGAGGCGTGCGGGGGAGTATGGTAGCGAGAAATGCGAGCGAGAGCACGCGAGGAGGCGGCGCGCGCAAGCGAGAAACGTGCGCGAGAGCACGCGAAGAGACGGCGCGCGCATGCGAGAAACGCGCACGAGGAGGTCGTGCGCTCAGGAAGATATGCGCACGAGAGCGCGCACGGGCGCGACACGCGTGGAAGAGCGTAAGGGGGAAATGCGCGTGAGTGAGCCCACAGAGGGGGCGCGTGGGGAGCACGCAAGGAGAAACGCGCACAAGAGCGTGTGAGGAGGCAGCTCTCGCGAGAGCGCGCAAGGAAGATATGCGCGCGAGAGCGCGCAAGGAGGCACCACGCGCGGGAGCGCGCAAGGGAGAAATGCGCGCAAGAGCGCCTGAGGAAGCGGCGCGCGCGGGAGGGCGCAAGGAAGAAGATATGCAGAGGAGAGAGAAATTCCCGAATGAGAAGATTAAGACCTTCGTAGACGAAGGAGATGTTTAAAGAATGCTTGAAGATCTTCGAAAGGGAAGAAAAAGATAAAGAACATGAAGGAGGAATGTGAGAGGGAATCCGTAGGAGGATTTTTCCAAGAAGGTTAGAATCCCCCTTAAAGGGGGGTCTGGGGCCCTATTTATAGGCTTCATGGGTGGTTATGGAGGTTACACGGTTATCCGCAGCCCATAACTACCATGATTTCTATCCATATACCAAAATATTATATTTATTTTTACGACACTATGATTTTATATGCATATTAATCTCGTTATATGAAGACATCTCTATTTTTCGCAATGTATTATCACCATTACGGGAGATCATGTGGGCGGTTAAGTGGGTGGTTTCCCACGTAACCGATGGTGGCGATTGCGGGAGCGTGATCGGATGGTGGACACGGGCTCCCTCGGATGGCCGGCGAACATGTCAGGCGAACTTGCCGACGAACTTGTCGGCGAGGACGGAGATCGCCCCCAATGGTCGGGAGAGCGGGTGGCGGCCATGCCTGTGGCGGAAAGTTGGGAGCGGCCGGTGGTGGAGACGTCCGAGGAAGAGAGGAGTGACGGCTGCAGCGGCCGCTAGAGAAATGAGTGACGGAGGTTGTGGCCATAGAGTCAGGAAATACCGGCAGCGGCGGCCGCGACGTTGGGAGACGAAGGCCTAGGCGGTCACGGGAGAAACGGATGATGACGGTGGAGGTCATGGAATCGGGAAATAACTGAAGCGGCGACCACGACGTTGGGAGACGGCGGTGGCGACTGCCGCAGGAGAAACAAACAATGACGGCGGCGGTCGTGGGGTTGGGAAATAACGGCGGCAGCGGCCGTGGCATTGGGAGATGGCGGTAGCAGTGGCATTGGGAGATGGCGGAGGCTGTGGTGTTGGGAGACAGCGGCTTCCACTGGAGAAATGGACGACGACGGAGACAGTCATGGTAAAAATGAACGGCGGTTGCGGCATCCTCGAAAGGGAGAGACATGCGGGTGTTTCATGGCCGGCATCCCCCTTTGGCGATAGCCGCCCAATCCCACTAGGGGGAGGGGTGGAGGTTAGCCGCCACGTCTCCTAGATGGGGAGTGCACAACACTCCCCAAAAGGGAAAACGTGCAAGGCGTTGACCAAGTCTGCGTTGGGCACTGACTTGGTCAACGCCCCTGCCAGCCAATGGGGAATCCCCATTTGCTGGTAACATTCCATCTCGCGTGCGTTGGATGAATTCGTACCGCACGTGCGTGATTAATCCCGTGCGCGACGCGCGCGATAATTCCCGCGCGCCGCGCGGGATAATTCCCGCCCGCGGCGCGGGATTATTCCCGGCCGCGACACGGGATAATTCCCACCCGTGGCACGGGATAATCCCCGCTCGTGCGCACCGTGCGGGAGGATTTCCCCTCACTCCCTACACGGGTCTTGTGCACGGTGGCTTGTTCGAGCCTTTTGCGGTTGCGCTGATCGGGACACGGTGGTCCTCAGGCTTGATTGAACAACTCTTAGGGGGAAACCCCATCAAGGCACATAAATTTTGACAAAGGAAGAATTATGTAGTATTGATCAAGATTTTATAATTGCATGAGTTCAAACAATTAGTAAGAGGAACTTCAAAGTGGCTAAAGCAAGCTGAAAATGCTAAATTTTATTATATATACATATATATATATCAAAAACCGTGTAATATTGATGTAACGCCATGCATTAAATAAATATAAACCGTCTAATCTAATTAGATCATAACATCTCAGCATAAAAAATTTTAACCTAACAATAGCCAACTGCTAAGAATGTTGATTTCATACATTATATAGTGACGCTTTTATTTGAACACTAAATAAAATGCAAATCTCAGGGTGTCATATTAAAAAACCAACATTTCCCACGTTTTCGGATTTTAGACTGATAGTAAATAACAGAGTAACTTCATCAACATACTAGCACAAACTGCATAGTACAGTTGCTCTTTATCTTACAATCACCAAAAAATAGTAAATTGTAGAGTAACCGCATACAAAACTGAAAAGGGATGTTGAAATGTTTTGTTAATTTTTGCAAACAACATTTATCAAAACTATAATTGATGAAATAGGACATGCTCTAATAAAGAGAGTTCTCTTGTAGTTGATTTATAATAGGAGGGAAGATCGATACCTGCAACATGCCCCACATTTTCAGAGAAGAACATATCAGATCTTAGACTGCGCCAGGGTGCGAAGAGGAGGATCGTGATATGATCAAAACCCAAAATCAGAAAATAACAAATCTAACTTTTTTTCAGGAAATCAAAAGCTCAAGGGGAGTCAGTTTTACAGCAGGGGCGATGGCGTCGGTTTTGGGATAGAAGAGGACGTCGCCGACGTTTTTGAAGCAGGGGCGACGGTGTCCAGGTGCGGAGAGCAGTCAGCGTTTTTGCAGTAGGGGCCACGACGTCCAGGTGCAAAGAGGAGAAGCCACCGTTCGAGGAGGGTGAAATTAAATGAGGAGGAGGGGCCGTCCTGTGCGAACAGGGGCTGGCGAGATTGGGATCGCGAAGGATAAGTCGTCCGGGGTGGGAACAATAAACACTACGGAAAAAAGATGGGGTGCGAGCTAAAAATGATGGGTTTATAAAGGATGATTTTCTCTTTTATTTTGGACAGCGAATATCCATTTAAGCACTGCTAATATCAATTCTCAAAATTAAAGTTAGTGGGCCGTCCACCATGTAATCTCGATTCCAGCCTTATTAACAGCTGGCGGGCCACCTTAATTTTTTTTAATTCCTTTTATGAAAAAACTATATAAAATATATAACCAAACATTATTAATTATTTAAAAAATATATTAAAAATAAAAACAATTATATTCAAAAACATATATTAATAATTTAAATATATATTAAAAAAATTATAATAAGTGCACCCATATAGGGGGCAGGCAAAGCCCGTCGAGGGCGCACGGGCGAAGCCCGGCTGGAGGCGTGCAACCGTGCAGGCAAAGTCCGAAGGGGGAGGCCAGACGAAGCCCGCCGCCACGGCCTTAGTACTGTCGCGGGCTTAATACTCGTGTGTGTGCGCGTGCATGTGTGTGCCTGTGTGTGCCTGTGTGTGCGTGTAATAGTAGCCCGAATTCACTTACTAAACTGAAGAGAAAGAAGTGGAAGGATAAGAAATTCATAATAATAATTAATTCACATGGGAACAAGTAAGGGAAGAAAAAAACCACTTGTCTCGGTTTCACCTGATTTTAACCTATAGAGCACTTGATGTTAAAGATCGAACCAAACAAAGACGCGGCAAGGAAAACTGGAAGTGAAAGTTATCTAGTGTCAACTAACTTCACCTTTGGGGGGAGTAGGTGATTTGCAGTCTTTTGCGGAATAAAAAACAACCTGCACAAGAAAACAACCACAACACAGTAAAGCACAAAAGCAATTATAGTGGTTCCCCGATTTGGGTACGTCCACTCTCCCCCTTCGACCTATCTCCCAACAAGGGATGACTCGGTCACTTCACAAAACGGATTGAAATCCAATCATCACACTATGGAAGAAACCCTTCCACCCGAAGGAGTCACAAGTCCTCCTCCACGGGTTGCACCCAACCCGTGCAACTAGGAATCACTATTCCTTTACAACAACACGAAAATTAGAATGTACAAAAAAATACAAACATCAAGTATGGAGAACCCGATGTACCTCTTTGTTTGTTGAAGCGTTCTTGATGAAGACGAAGAATCCATGACCAGAGCACTCTATTGGAGAGGATCTTCCCGAGATCGGCGACGGCAAATGATTGCGGCGGCGATGTTTTGTAGATCCAAACTTCTTGACGAAGCAAGCAAGGTATACCAACGATCTTACTCAAAGTCCTGTTCATTGCAGGGAAAGCTAGGCTTCCTGAATAAAACAGGGTTGAGAGGGGCCTTTCTCTTTTCTGCAGTGATGAGTTGTAAACATACCTATATTTTTGTATTTTATTTAAGTCATTTTTGTTTATTTTTATCTTTTTTAGTTTTTTTTTCTTTAATAAAATGCTTCCTTTTTTATAAATTTTATACTAACTTAATTTATTTTTGTTTCCTGAAATTTTTCAGGAAAAGTCAAAATTGACCTGTCGCGCCCGTGACCATGCCCGACACGGGCGTGTCAGGCACTCAACGCCATCAGCCAGTCGACACTCAACAATTTCACTGTTCAACACTCAATGCCATCCCGACACGCCCTAGTCACGCCCGTGTCGAAGACCCTTCACGCCCGTGTTGATGTCGACACTCAACGCTTCGTCAACTGTCAACGCTGCCGACATCAGGATTGCTAGCTGGCCATGTCACGCCCCCAGACACACCCTTGACCATGCTTGTCATGCCCGTGACCTCCACGTGTCACGCACCCGAGCTTCCAGAAACGATCCAGCCAGCCAAGTTGCCAAGTCAAACACGTCTTTGACTTACACGCCCCCTGTCACGCCCGTGACTTAGGGCGTGTCACACTCGAAATTTGTTCTATAAATAAAAGCTTTCAGAAAGCTTTTCATGTCCACTTATTTGGTCCATCTTGCTTAGGGTAGGTGCTGCCCATTTGGATTCCATGCTTATGTAAGGAGAATTTCTCACTCTCTCTATCTTAGTTTGTATTAGCTTTCTTGTTTTAACTTCTTTGTAATCACTTTTTATTTAATACAATGTTAGTTTTTTCTCTCTTTGCTTGGTATGGAATTTTCATTTGGAAGCACCCTTACTTAAGTTATTTTTCATTCTTCTTTTTGTGCTTTCTTTTTATGTCATCATTTTAATGCTTTAATAACTTAGTTTAGTTAGGATTTTCTTTGCTTTCTAGCTGTTATGCCGCCCATTTCATTTTTCATTTTCGCACTTGTTTATGTTTAGATTTTTCTTTTTAACTTTCATTTTCATTCTTAAGGGTTTATAAAAGTGTTTTAAAAGGTTAATTTTTATTTTCTTCAACTAGAACTTTTTGATCGTAAAAACTTTTCGTCTTTTTTAGTTTTATTTTCACTTTTTAGGAGCTTTTATAAAAACTTAAGAATGAAAAAGTCGTTGTTTCAATTTTTCGAGCACTTCACTTTTGCGTTTATTTGCAAAACTTTTTCGCTCCATTAATTTTTCTCTTCTCTTTTTATGCATTTCTACAACATTCTAGTGGTAGAAATGCAATCGTTTTAATTTTTCAGTCACTTTGTTTTTCTTAATTTTTTGCAAGTGTACGTGCATATATGAGTTAGTTTTACAGCTTTACTTCAATATTTGTACCTGTGCGTGTGTGTGTGCAATTATTTCTGCCTACTCATTAAGAGTTAAATCTCTCTGCTTTCATTTCCCGCCCACTCGTTTGAGTGGGACTTGTCATTTTACTGCTTTAATTTTCTTCCTACTCACTTGAGTAGGAAAACTTTGAGTGCGTGCGTGTGTTTTCATTTCAAGTAGAGTGCGTGTGTGCGTTTTCATTTATGTAGAGTGCGTGCGTGTATGAGATTAATTTACCCCCGCCCACTCATTTGAGCCGGGATTCGTATTTACTACTTTCTTCAGTCCTACTCGTTTGAGTAGGACTTGCAATTTTCAGCATTCCTTTACTGCTTTCTTACTGCTTTCTTTACAGCTTTCTTTACTGCTTTCTAGTGTAAGTTCCCCCATTCCGATGAGTGGCTAACCGCCCTTAGCCCTCAATATCGAAGAGCATTGGGACAAATAAAATTGTTTTAAATAATTAAAGGTCCTGTTTTTCTATTTAATTAAATTTCTTAAGGTTTGCCCCGGGTTAACGACGCGTAGGACCGCATATCGATGTGCGGGCTCTATTTCCGTTATCCATACGCAACGCCGAGGCCGCACGTATGGATCGATCACCCTAGGGTAAAGAGAGCTTCGTGCTAACCCTCGAGAGAGGAGGTGCGTGACTCTACCAGATTGGGTTCCCCACCCAATAGCGGGGTTCTCAGCATAATGCGGGCATTAAGGGGAATCCTTCATCGGACTAACATTCGGTCGAATAGCATTAGCGTTCAAGTGAGCGATATCCCTAGACCAAGGTGAGCTCATATCTAAGGAACCTCCACGGCCGAGTCTCCGCCTTAATTAATTTGAAAATTAGGATCTCTTTTTAATAAAAGTTATTTTAGTTCAATACTCTTTTTGATAGCGTCGCGCTAAATTGGTCATCGGCTTTCTGCACTTCATTTATTTCCGCACTTTATTTCCTGCATTTTTCCGCACTTTATTTTATGCTTTATTATTATTATACATTTTATATAATTTTTATGCCATTTCGTTATATATATAAAAACAACAACAAAATATTATCGGTAGAATAATAAATATTTCGTTAAAACTCGTTTCAACCGCCCTTTTTTATAAATAAAAAAAATCACTTTCATCTTTTCTTTTTTTTTTCCTTTAAAAATAAAAGGCGGGTTTTAACCATCATGTTTTTGGCACCGTTGCCGGGGAAAAAAAATTCGACTTACTATTTTGAATTCCTGAAACCTATTAATTTTACCTTTATTTCTATTTATATATATACAAAAAACAAAATGGCCACCAAAAAAATTATATTATTAATAATAATAATATCAATATTAATTAATAATAATAAATACCTAAAAAAATCTAAAAATCAATAATTTAAAAACTTAAAAACTTAAAAAAAATCAGAAAACTTAAAACTTTAAAAAAATCAGAAAACTTAAAACTTAAAAAATCAAAAACTTAAAAAACTAAAAAAAAAAACTTAAAAACTTATAAAAATTAAAAATTTAAAAACTTAAAAAAAATGATGAAATTTTTTTTTCTTTTCATCCAAAAATTCGAAATTCAAAAAAAAATATCTTTCATTTTTATTTTATTTTCCTTTAACTTATTTTCATTTTTTTTTATTTTCAAAAATCAAAACCCAAAAAAAAACATAAACTTAAAATTCTAAAAAATTCTAAAAAAACCAAGAAAAAATATATAAAACACAAAAAAAAACAATTATTTATATATCTATTTTGTCGTTTCGGCGGGCTTCACAATTGTGAGCGCTAGGGGATCGCGTATCCGTCACACATCTGTCACACTCACTTGCCCTCGCCCCCTATCACCCGCACATTTTTCGCCGAACTTATATTTTTCATTTTCCTGTTTTATTTTTTTTCTGCTTTTACTTTAATTTTTGAAGGGTCATTATTAACGAGCTTCCCTGAACGCCGTTTAGGGAAGATTTCTAAACCCCTGTTTTTAATTTTTTGTACATAACTGCTTAGTCCTTTTTATATATATATCTCGTTACTCATACTTAGTGCAACATTGGGGACAATGTTGGACTTAAATATGGGGGTGTTTCCTATTTTCTGTCTTTTTATTTCCTGCACTTAATAAACAAATTTCCAAAAAATTTTTTGCAAAAATTAAAAACTTCAAAAAATATTTTCATGCTTTAATAATAATAATAATAATAATAAAATTTCCAAAAAATGAATCATCGCTCCGCGACGTTCGACTCATCGAACCAACCATAAATAAGAGTCTATTCGTGGGCGATCCTTTTTCTACTTTGTAAATATTTTGTAAATATTCTCGTCTCTTTCCCTTTCTCTTTCCTATCTTGTAAAATTTCTCTCTCTCCTCTTGTAAATATTTCTGTAAATCAAAAATTCTAAAAAATTTGTATAACAAAAAAAAACATAAAAAATTTGTATAACCTTTAAAAAATCGCAAAAAATGAAAATAACCCCAAAATATGAAAAAATCAGAAAAACTCCAAAAAAATTTTAAAAAAAATTTATTTTGAGTTAAAATAATTCAAATACCTCATTTCTTAACCTCTTTGCTCTCCAAAATAATCGTTTTGAGTTTATTTATAAGCGAATTTTAATTAATTCTTTATTTACTATTGGTTTATTAATTGTAGCTCGATTGACTTAGATTTCTGGGGTTAAGATTTTAATGAATTTTTTGTCTTTTTCTTATTATAAGGAACTTGTTTTTCTAATTTTCATTTGTGATTTTTTTAAATAAAAGCTTTTTTTTTTTTTACAAAATAACATTTATGGATTTCATATTATTTCTACTAATGCTTTAAGAAACGTAGGAACGTTGAAATTGAAGAGGTTGCTCTCAAAATTTTTTATTAAACTCTAGCTTTCTTTTAGAAATTATCTCATCCACCTTTTTTTTCATGCCTTAATCAGTATGATTCCACACTCACCCTTAAAAGATCTTATGTCAATGGGGATACGATTTCGTCCCGTAAACATAGGCACCCAATAATTAAAAGATTATATGCTACGGAGTAAGAGGATAAAATTCATTACTCCTATACATATGCATTGGGTTTATTTATATTTATGAAGAAAAAAAAGAAAAAAAGAAAGAAAAATAAATATATATATATATATATATATTAGGAAAATAAGATTTCATTTTCCTAATAATCCAAAAAGAAAAAAAAATGTGGAGGTTCGAGAAAAAATTACCTCGCCTCAAACACCAAAGCCCTCTTCATAACCGTCAATCCACTTAGCCCAATTTTCATGATTCTAGAATTAATTTTAAACTTTTTGAGAACATAATTTTTAAATTGAATTATTTCCTATTATTTTTTTTTCAGCTAAAGTTTTTTTCGATAATTCCAATCCATTTTTGTTAAACTTACAAAATAATTTTAGCTTTTTATTTTTTTCATTTAGAAGTATTTTTTTGAAATGGTTCCTCTATTTTAACATTTTCATAAGTTAAGATTTAATTCCAAGACCCCGGAAATTCCTTTTGATCTTCCGTACAATTAACTTAAGCGTTTGTTAAATTTAGAATTCTTTTTTATTTCTTATAGGTTAATCTCCAACTTTTGCTCTGGAATAGCAAAAGCTTAAGTATGGGGGTATTTGATGAGTTGTAAAAATACCTATATTTTTGTATTTTATTTAAGTCTTTTTTGTTTATTTTTGTCTTTTTTAGTTTATTTTCTTTAATAAAATGCTTCCTTTTTTCTAAATTTTATACTAACTTAATTTATTTTTGTTTCCTGAAATTTTTCAGGAAAAGTCAAAATTTGACCTATCACGCCCGTGACCATGCCTGATACGGGCGTGTCAGGAACTCAACGCCATCAGCCAGTCGACACCCAACGATTTTACTGTTCAACACTCAACGCCGTCCCGACACGACCTAGTTACGCCCGTGTCCGAGACCCGTCACGCCCGTGTTGATGTCGACACTCAACGCTTCGTCAATTGTCAACGCTACCGACATCAGGACTGCCAGCTGGCCATGTCACGCCACCAGACATGCCCATGACCATGTTGTCACGCCCTTGACCTCCACGTATCACGCACCCGAGCTTCCAGAAATGATCCAGCCAGCCAAGTCGCCAAGTCAAACACGTCTTTGACTCACACACCCCCTATCACGCCCGTTACCTAGGGCGTGTCACACTCGATTTTTTGTCTATAAATAAAAGCTTTCAGAATGCTTTTCTTGTCCACTTTTTTGGTCCATCTTACTTAGGGTAGGTGCTGCCCATTTGGATTCCATGCTTATGTAAGGAGAATTTCTCCCTCTCTCTCTCTCTTAGTTTGTATTAGCTTTCTTGTTTTAACTTCTTTGTAATCACTTTTTATTTAATACAATGTAAGTTTTTTCTCTCTTTGCATGGTATGGAATTTTCATTTGGAAGCACCCTTACTTAAGTGATTTTTCATTCTTCTTTTTGTGCTTTCTTTTTATGTCATCATTTTAATGCTTTCATAACTTAGTTTAGTTAGGATTTTCTTTGCTTTCTAGCCGTTATGCCGCCCATTTCATTTTCATTTTCCGCACTTGTTTATGTTTAGATTTTTCTTTTTAACATTCATTTTCATTCTTAAGGCTTTATAAAAGTGTTTTAAAAGGTGTAATTTTTATTTTCTTCAACCTAAAACTTTTTAGGATCGTAAAAACTTTTCGTCTTTTTTAGTTTTATTTTCACTTTTAGGAGATTTTATAAAAACATAAGAATGAAAAAGTCGTTGTTTCAATTTTTCGAGCACTTCACTTTTGTATGTATTTGCAAAACTTTTTCGCTCTATTAATTTTCCTCTTCTCTTTTTATGCATTTCTACCGCATTCTAGCGTTAGAAATACAATCGTTTTAATTTTTCAGTCACTTTGTTTTTCTTAATTTTTTGCAAGTGTGCGTGCGTGTATGAGTTAGTTTTACAGCTTTACTTCAATATTTGTACGTGTGCGTGTGTGTGCGCATTTATTTCCTCCTACTCGTTAAGTGTTAAATGGCTCTCTGCTTTCATTTCCCGCCCACTCGTTTGAGTTGGACTTGTCATCTTACTGCTTTAATTTTCTTCCTACTCACTTGAGTAGGAAAACTTTGAGTGCATGCGTGTGTTTTCATTTCAAGTAGTGTGCGTGTGTGCGTTTTCATTTATGTAGAGTGTGTGCGTGTATGAGATTAATTTACCCCCGCCGACTCATTTGAGCTGGGATTCGTATTTACTTCTTTCTTCAGTCCTACTCGTTTGAGTACGACTTGCAATTTTCAGCTTTCCTTTACTGCTTTCTTGCTGCTTTCTTTACAGCTTTCTTTACTGCTTTCTAGTGTAAGTGCCCCCATTCCGAAGAGTGGCTAACCGCCCTTAGCCCTCAATATGGAAGAGCAATGGGACAGATAAAATAGCTTTAAATAATTAAAGGTCCTGTTTTTCTATTTAATTAAATTTCTTAAGGTTTGCCCCTGGTTAATGATGCATAAGACCGCATATCAATGTGCGGGCTCTATTTTCGTTATCCATACGCAACGCTGAGAGGCCGCACATATGGATCGATCACCCTTGGGTAAAGAGAGCTTCGCGCTAACCCTCGAGAGAGGGGGCGCGTGACTCTACCGGATTAGGTTCCCCACCCAATAGCGGTGTTCTCAGCGTAATGCGGGCGTTAAGCGGAATCCTTTGTCGGACTAACGTTCGGTCGAATAGACTAAGCATTCAGGTGAGCGATATCCCTAGACCAAGGTGAGCTCATATCTAAGGAACCTCCACGGCCGAGTCTCCGCCTTAATTAATTTGAAAATTAGGAACTCTTTTTATTAAAAGTTATTTTTGTTCAATTCTCTTTTTGATAGTGTCGCGCTAAGTTGGTCATCGACTTTCTGCACTTCATTAATTTCCGCACTTTATTTCCTGCATTTTTCCGAACTTTATTTTAATCTTTATTATAATTATGCATTTTATATAATTTTTATGCCATTTCGTTATATATATAAAAAAACAACAAAATATTATCGGTAGAATAATAGGTATTTCAGGGAAAGAGTAGAAATAGCTAAGCGGACCCCGAGACAATTACGACCTCGGTATTCTCCCGAATACCGAGTACTACGCGATAGGTGTACTTGCCTCCTCTCATTAGAAAACTCGATCTTCTAACTCGGCCCGCGGAATAAGACCATTTCGAACAAACCATAGTCGGTCTCTGTTCTGCGGCCATCATGCAGCAGAGGCCTTCTTAGCAGCCTTATTTTTCCTCTATTTTCTGTTTCTCCTGGATGATTTACAAGGCACACCCACATGCCCCAAGCCAGCCCCCTTAGCCTGAGCAAAGAAGGTATAAACCAGTGGAAGAACAGTCTTTTGCGTAGAGAAGCTTTTAACAATCTTCTTTTCTGCCGCAAGTTGTTCTTTCAACTTGTTGATTTCTTCCTGTTTAAGGTCAAGGAGCCTTAGAGACTTTGAGTGCTTAGAAGTCAGGTCCAGGTGCTCTTGTCGGAGAGAGATCAAGCTAGTGATCTCATCTCTTAGAGACACACCCACAGCCTTAAGGAATTTGACTTCCTTTTTCTGAGCCATCAAACTCTTGTGGAATTCCTCAAAGGTATTGAGCAGAAGCTCATACTTTTTGAGGAGCTCAGCTTCACGGGCAGATGGGTTGTCCTGCAGATCATCATCAGGAGACTCATTGTCAGAGTCAGAGAGGGGGGGTACGATCTTTCACCTTCCCAGTAAATGGGGGGCAGTCTCCTTCTGAGTCAGAGCGACCCACTAGCTCGAAGTAGGCTTCCTCATCATCACTGGAGTCTGAGGAATCAGACTCGCTCAGTGTCATTGGATTTTTGGATATATAGCTCCTCTCCTTCTTCTTATATCTAGAGGACTTGTTCTCCTCTCCCTTCCCCTAATCTCTCTTGCCTTTGTGGCTTTCAGCGATGACATGACCTGGCTTATTGCATCAAAAGAAAATAATGTCATTAGAGCGATGTTTGTTCTGTTTGGATTCATACCTGTCAGAAGAATAATTCTTCTTCTTATGTCTGGAGGAGGAGCCGTCTCTCTTTCTTTGATTCCTCAACTTGAGGAACTTCTTGAACTCCCGAGTTATGAGGGAGAAGTCTTCTTCAGATAGCTCTGAGTTGGAAGAGCATGGCTCAGAGTCTTCTTCCTCATCCATTTTCCGAGAACGGGACGAGGCTGCACCCTTGCCTTTCCTGAGTGATTGGCTTTTAGGGCCACAGTCTTCTCTCGGGCAGCAGCTTTATCGGCTTCTTCTTCAGCTCTTCTGGTGTTCAGCTGAAGTTCATAGGACAGAAGTTTCTTAAACAGAATCTGGGGATCTGTTTCTGTAAGACCCCCTTTTTTTTCTTTTTCAACCACCGGGGGTCTTAGCCCAGAATTGCCGCTTTGCGGTGGCACCGACATCTCGGGAAGGCAACCACTACAAATCGCCAATTCTGCCGGCCCTTTTCGATCACAACCGAGAGAAGCATTTATACAAAAGTGTAAACAAGTCCACAGAAAACATGTATATAAAAGAGAATCATATCCAGTCCATCAATACAATAATAGGAAAATAGATAAATGGGCTTGAGCCCAGTACATCAGAGTCCTCACTACAAGTCTCTCATCGCGGAAGCTAAGAAAATGCTAATCACTCACGGAGCTGGTCGCAGGTGCACCGGTGCTAGACTGTCCCACCACCATACGCACCGTACTCCGCTGGTGCTGATCCCTGTCTCCCATCCGGAGCTCCTGTAATGTTTGGTTCGAAAACCATTAGTCATAAAGACTAAGCCCTATCATCCCCTACCCCTCCCCACCACGGCTCCTAAGCACCGGGCGGAGAGGAGGAAAGGGAAGCTACAAAAGTGGAGAGTAGACAAGCAAGTGTCGGTGGACCTAACTAGCAAGTTATAACAGGTGAACAGTATAAATGTTGTAATAGGTAGAACAATTAATAAGAAGCAATTTATATAAAAAGACAACTAGAGAACAGTAAGTAAGTATGTAAGTAACCTTAACTTATATGAATGCCCATACAAACTTATAAGTTAAGGGATCTTCTGCAAGGCTCCCATCGTATAAAAAGTCCCATACCGATTTATACGTTGGGGTGACGGTTATATGCAAACATGCTATGCCATGATTCATGCAAGTGCAACCCACGCACAGACGACTCTATGCGCACAGACCTTTTGCGACCCTTGTTCCCCTGTTCGGGAGGCTAGCTTCACCCCCAGGAACCTCCGTAGTGGCAAACGGAGACAGTGGGTCGGGCCCCCCACTCCTAGGCGGGTAACCACACTACCAGGCCTAGCCCTTCCGTACGCCCCTAGAAGAACACAACCTAGAGTATCCGCGTACTGCTGCTGGATGTACCCTCCAGACTTTTCTCCGAGTCATCGTACCGCTGTCGGTGTGATCGATCGCCTAGTACCGATGACCCACCACCTTTCTCCGTACTCCAACCCTCGAGCCCGCGGCCCCCCGGACAGTACTGTCCATTCTCTGTGCATCTACCTTCAGAGCTACTGTCTGATGGCAAGTAATCCTATAATTCTACTTTCCTAACTACCGGGGAGTGAGTGTGTGCAATCCTAGTTATACTAGTTGCTCTTTTGATTTATCACTCCTATGGTTTACGTTAGCCCAGGACTGCCCCCGGTATACCCCGTGAAGGGCTCTCAAGGGGCACTAGGAACCAAGACGGTGCATTACGGCCCAAGTTCCCTTTCGCAAGGCACTTATTATTATTGGTTGTCTACCCTTTACCCAATCCCCTTTTAATGTTATAATAAATCTAACCCTAGCGAATTAAGACTCTTCCTCTTCCTCCCGGGACGGACGATCTTTCGTCGTTCCCGTACTCTCTTATCCTAACCAGTCCCACATTCTACTTATCCTGACTTCTAATAATGAACTCATTCTAAATCTGCCCTACCAACCATCGATTATCAAAATTCCGTGGTTTTACTAAATGCAGACCATCCTAAGCTATATGTGGTACACAAGGGGAGGTACTCCAAATTATCTTCCAAATCTCCTATAATATTTACTGGAGGACTATCATGACTTAATTAGCTTAAATCCAGGAATTTATAATTTTCCTAATTAATCTGATATTTATTTTATTTTTCTCAAAGATTGGCCATGGGTAATTTTTAACATGAACTACATGATATTCTTAAGTTATGGCCACCCAAAAATTAAGTTCATTAAATAACAGCAAGATAACCTCAAATGCAAATTCTCAGATTTTTATAGAAAGTATTTAACCTCTAATTAATTTAGTCAGTATAATCACGTTAATCCTACTTAATGAAGGAAGTACAGGAATTATTCATCTAAAAATTATAGAAAAATCACTAGTCAGTAGTATGATATACAAAAGATCTTTGTGCAGAGAATCATAATTTTATCAGCTTGCTAAGCCCCAAAATAGATTTAATCCAATATCCATGATAAATAACACTTAATGAAGCAAGCCTTAGAATTAAGCTTCTAAAAATCCCATAAAAATTCACAGAGTTTTAAAACCATAATAAAGGTTCTCCGCCTATATTTCATCAATTTTCCAGGAAGTTTGTACACTCTAATAAATTTTCTAAGCAAATCATGCAACTACCAATTCATTAAAGAAGTACCCAAAATAGTGAGCATAAAATTCATAGAAAAATATCCAGAGCTTGTACTACCCATATGATCCACTCTACCCAATTCTCATCACTTTTCAATGTGGTTTGGTGTCATTTCCTATCTCTATAAGTTTTGCGCCCTAAACTAGGGTTAGGTTTTTAGACATTCCAACGATCTCCAAATCCACTAAAATTTCATCCAGAGAACTATATTAGCCCTATGGTTCTCATAACCCGACCTCGGGTCAATCCAAGGTCATTTGACCACATGACCTTCACAAACCACCAAGATCCATCCTTAGGGTTTGGCCTTGGTCCTTAGGGTAAACTTACCCCGATCCACCTCAAACTCCATGAGGGGGTGCTAGAGAACATTACTAGCCAGTGGTAAAAATCTCAGCCTCTGTTGAGGTGATCTCACCACTCAAACTTCAAAAGTGCACTTTTAACCTAAGACCCTTATTAGGGCAAAACTTAGGGTTGATCAATTCTAAACCAAACCATCTCCAAATGAGATGAAAAATTATACAGAACCTTATGGTAAACCCAGGGACCACTCACCAAAATTTGGGGGGAGGGTTTGGAAATTATTTAACCACCTAATTAAATTCGGCTAGGATTATTGAATTTTTCTAAAAACTATAGAAAAATATTCTCCAAAAATTTTCATTTTTGGATAGCACCTAGATATATGTAATATTAGACCACATCCCAAATTTCAAGTCGTTTGGACGACTGGATTGGAGTGGGGAATTTTTCTAAGGTCAAGGCAGCCCTCTGGATAGACCTCACCAAAAAGGGTGTTGTGGTCTAACCAGGAATCCAAATTGAATGAAATTAATTTTGAATAAAACTAGACTTCAAGGGCTACAGTTTCTATATTGACCACTTTTCCTGTAGGAGCCTCTAAGTATTTTTCCCAAATTATTTAACATGACAGAAATCTCATTCAGAAGTTGATTTTACAATTAAAATCTAATTAAAGGCACTGTTCATCTTCTTCTACAGCCCGAACCAGAGACTGAAAACCTAATTTTCCTGTAGCCTTTCCAAGCTATTTCCCGGCCACCCAGCCATCTCCCTGGCCGGCCACCACCACCACCACCTCCGTTGAGGCGAGGGCTAACGTCGGGCGGCGGCACGGCCGCGGCGGAGAGGCGGTTTCGGCGAACCCGCCACCATGATATTTTCGGAAAAACCACCATTACGCTCACCCGATCTGGCTCTTTTGAGCCCGATATCTCTCCTAACGGTTCCTAAGATCTATCCGCAGAAGAAGAGGGAGGGGAGGAGGGCCTTGTTCGCGGGTTGAAGGCGTGCAGAGCGTCGGGAAGCCATTTGCGCGGTGGTGGCGTCGCCGGAAATTCTTCAACAGCAAGGAGGAAGTCTGAACAGTTGAGGGAGTGTAACCTTTTCCTCTTGCACTCAGAAATCTTTTATAGATGAGGAAATGGGGAGGGGAAAGGGTGAAACGTTGGAGATGAAACGTTGGCGGCCATTAATCATATTCTTATGACGTTTCGGTTATGCCGAATGGCAGTTGGAAAGTTGGAAATGAAGAGGTGCTTGCCAGGTGGCAGTTTCCTATTGGACCCACTTTTCCTTAATTATTAACATAATTAAAGTAGGGAACGACCATAAATACTCTTGATTTTTCATTCCCACAGCCAGAATTTATTAAGGCGTCGGTTACCGAAACTTCCAGTCTGGCTGACGTTTCGGCCTTGGTCACGGGCGTGACACATAGGTCACGGGCGTGACAGGCCCGGTTAGCAGTTCTGGGTTCGACGATCGTCGAACTGAGATCGACGATCGTCGAAGGGTGGTCACGGGCGTGACACTTGGGTCACGGGCGTGACAGGCCTGGTGACTAATTCTGGTCGACGATCGTCGAGCTGAAATCGACGATCGTCGAGCGTGGTCACGCCCAATGTCACGGGCGTGACAATGCGGGTCACGGGCGTGACATGCCTGATGACTAGTTCTGGGTCGACGATCGTCGAACAGAAATCGACGATCGTCGAGCGCGGTCACGCCCAATGTCACGGGCGTGACAATGCAAGTCACGGGCGTGCGTGACATGGCGCGTGGTCAATTTTGGGTCGACGATCGTCGAAGTGGGGTTCGACGATCGTCGAGCGTGTCACGCCCTTTGTCACGGGCGTGACCTGGAGGGTCACGGGCGTGACAGACCGTGTGGCCGAATTTGGTTCGACGATCGTCGAGTTGGGATCGACGATCGTCGAGCGTGTCACGCCCTTGTCACGGGCGTGACATGGCGGGTCACGGGCGTGACCAACCCGTGAGCCGATTCCTTAGTCGATTTATTTCAAGTTTTGGGCTCCCTAGGGTCTACCACAACAACCGACTCCTAGGGGTCTAGCCGGAAATGGGATGTTACAAATCCCAATAAACAAAACAAAGATTTCGTCCCGAAATCAAGGTTAAGCCTACGGGACTCAAATCGGGAAAATAAACTTGTAACATCCCATGAGAACCGATGATTACCTCCCTACGTTACGTTTGCTTGTGCGATTGAATCTAAGGTTTAATTCGCCCACCTAACTAGGTATATACGCCCCAATAAACAAAAGATTAGCCCCTATTCTTGAAATTTCAATTCCATTGGTTAAAACAGGAAGGCAATTGATTGTCCAGAGGGGTTTTGAGGTATACCTGACGAAAAAGTTCCGGATATTTTTGCCGCATCAAGTCCTGTGGCTCCCATGTATGCTCCTCCTACCCATGATTGTTCCACAGAACCTTGACTAACGGGACCTTCTTTCTCCGCAAGACCCGCACTGCCGTATCGTCAATCCTGATAGGCTCCACGTTGACTGACCGATCCGAGGCCACCGGGCCATCTGCCGAGGGAATCAGCTGCTCAGGGCGTAGCAGAGCCCTCCGAAGTGAGGAGACGTGGAAGACGTCATGCAATCCCGCTAACTCCGGCGGTAGTTCCAGTCTATAGGCTAAGGGGCCGATCCGCTCCAGGATCCTGTAGGGCCCCATATATCTTGGACTGAGCTTCCTCCGCCCGCGAACCCGCGAGACTCCGTGCATCGGCCGTATCTTCAAGAAAACTCGGTCCCCCACCTGGAACTCCACTTGACGATGCCTCGCATCGTAGTATTTTGCCTGTCTACTCTGGGCTTCCAACATCCTGTCTCGGATCAACCTAATCTGAGCATCTGTATCTCCCACAAACTCCGAGCCCAGTGCCTGCGGATCCTCATCCTGAACCCATGATAGTGGGGTTGCATCTCTCTTCCGTACAACGCTTCGTATGGAGCCATGCCTATGCTGGACTGATGAGCGTTGTTGTACGAAAACTCGACCAGTGGCAGCAATCTCTCCCAAGGCTCGCCACGGTCCAAATACACAGTCGTAACAAGTCCTCCAGTGTACGGTTTGTGCGCTCTGTCTGTCCGTCGGTCTGAGGGTGGAAAGCTGTGCTGAATGTCAACCGAGAACCCAGATGGGCCTGGACTGACCTCCATTCCCTGGATGTGAACCGCCCATCCCGATCCGAAACGATAGTCTTGGGCACCCCATGATAACGCACAAACTGCTCGATGAACCTCCGTACTAAAACACTGACCGGTGTGTCCTTCGCCACTGGGATGAATCTGGCCACCTTTGTCAGCCTGTCCACTATCACCCAGATCGAGTCGTTCCCCGCACGGGATCTAGGTAGCCCATGTATAAAGTCCATGGCTATGTCCTCAAACTTCCACTCCGGCACTGGAAGCGGCTGCAGCAATCCTGCCGGGTTCCTACACTCCGCCTTCACGAGCTGGCAGGACTCACAATGTGTCACAAAATATGTAATATCTTTCTTCATACCCGGCCAGTACATCGTCCTCTTTAAATCCTTTACCATCTTGGTGATCCCGGGGTGTACCGAATACCGACTGCAGTGAGCTTCCTCCAAAATGTCCTCCCGGATCCGTCCTCCTGCTGGTATGTAGACTCTGCCCCGGAAACACAGAAGCCCATCCCTCAAAGTGTAATCTCCTGTCGTGCCTTCCTCCAAGGCCCGGAATATCGGCTCAGCTCTCTCGTCCAGCTTCTGCCCATCTCTGATGCGGTCTCGGATGTCATCTGTAGTAGCCATCGACCCAAGTACTCCATGTACAGCTCCGGGTCATCCTCAGATACTAGCGAAATCTGCATCTCCTCGAATGATCTAATCAACTCCAAGGCCATCAGCTGCGGGCCTACTCCAGTCGTATTCGCTCTCCGGCTCAGAGCATCCGCAACCACGTTCGCCTTCCCCGGATGGTAGTGCATGGTATACTGGTAGTCCGAAAGAAACTCCACCAGCGTCTCTGCCTGATGTTTAACTCCTTCTGGGTGTCGACGTACTTCAGATTCTTGTGGTCGGAGAAGATATCACAATGTACCCCGTAGAGATAGTGCCGCCAGATCTTAAGGGCAAAAATGACTGCCCCCATCTCCAAATCGTGCACGGGGTAGTTCTGCTCGTGCTGCTTCAACTGACGGGAGGCATAGGCGATTACGTGCCCATTCTGCATAAGGACGGCGCCCATCCCCTGATAGGAAGCATCTGCATATACCTGAAATCCCTCCCTCCCTGATGGGAGAGCAAGGATGGGGGCCGAGGTGAGACGATCCTTCAGCTCCTGGAAGGCAGATTCGCACCGCGGCGTCCAAGTAAAAGGGGACTCCTTCTTCGTCAGAGACGTAAGAGGAAGGGCAATCTGAGAGAACCCCTTTACGAACTTCCGGTAGTAACCGCAAGCCCCAAGAAACTCCGAACATCCGTGGCCGACTTTAGTGGTGGCCAATCCCGTACTGCCTGGATCTTCGCCGGATCCACTGCCAGACCTGCTCCACTGATGACGTGACCCAGAAATGCCACCTCCTTTAGCCAGAACTGGCACTTGCTGTACTTGGCATACATCTCGTGCTCCCGCAGCTTTTCCAAGGTCAAGGCTAGATGTCTCGCGTGCTCCTCCTCCGTCCTTGAATAGATGAGAATGTCGTCGATGAATACAATGACGAAGACATCCAGGTATTCCTCGAACACCCGATTCATCAAAGTCATGAATGCGGAGGGTGCATTCGTGAGCCCGAACGGCATCACGGTAAACTCGTACAAGCCGTATCTGCTGCTGAACGCCGTCTTCGGGATGTCCTCCTCCCGAATGCGAAGCTGGTAGTATCCTGATCTCAGATCCAGCTTTGAGAACCAATGGGCTCCCTCCAGCTGGTCAAAAGCTCATCTATCCGTGGTAAGGGATAAGTGTTCCGGACCGTCAACCTGTTCAGAGCCGGTAATCTATGCACAGTCGGAGGGTCCCGTCTTTCTTCTTAACGAACAGCATCGGAGCTCCCCATGGTGAAGAGCTAGGCCGAACGAACCCGGCCTCCACTAACTCCTGAAGCTGACTCCGGAATTCCACCAACTCCTTTGGGGCCATTCGATAGGGAGCTCTGGATACCGGCTTAGCCCCTGGTATAAGCTGAATCTGAAAGTCCCTCTCTCGGTGCGGGGGTAACCCTGGTAGCTTCTCCGGAAACACGTCGGCGAAGTCCCGCACCACTGGAATATCTGCAATGGAGTCCTTGGCTACGACCGCCTCAAAGAGGATCTGATAAACCTCTTCCCCCTGCAGGTGGGCCTTAACGGCCTGTATAGAAGAAAGTAAGGTACGGGGTGCTGATGTAATACCTTCGATAACAATGAAGGAGTCGCCGTGCCTCACGGTGATCCTCTTTGCCACGCAATCGATCTGGGCATGGTTCCAGTACAGCCAGGTCATGCCCAGAATCAAATCGTAATCTGGCATCCTCAAAACCGTCGCGGGTGCCTCAAACGCCTTTCCGCCGATCCTTGCTTCCATATCACAATGAGTAGAGGTCAATATCTCCGATCCATCGGGTAGGCGCACCCTCAGCATCTTCCCGGTGCTCAGCTCCACTCCTGCCAGTCCTTTCACGAAATCCTCTGACACGAATGATTGCGACGCACCGGTGTCAAAGAGGGTGTGAGCGGGCTTGCCGCTAATGAAAACTATGCCTGGGGTGATTAAGTGTCTTAGTATTTTGTTGCAGTTCATCTTCTCTTAAATTTCTAAGCAGGTTACGTCTGAAATAGTAGTTTGTATGAAGAAAATTTAAAAGTGCTGCCATACCTGTGATAACCTGCTCCGGGTTCCGAGGCTGTGTCAGGTCTAGAGCGTACACCTGCTCTCTCTCTTGCCTACGGCCTCGATCCTGAAATCCTCGTCCTCGTCCGTCCTGTCCTCGTCCGCCAAACTGTCTGGGGGGTGGAGCGCCCTGATGTGCTGGTGGGGGTGCTCGCCCCACAGGGCAGTTCCGCTTGATATGCCCCGGCTGGTTGCACTGATAGCATACCGGTGGCTGCCCTGCCGTCCTTGGCATTTCCAGCATCTGTATAGGCTGGGGAGCCAATATCCCCCGAGTCCTCTGCTCCTGCCCAAACTCCTGACGGGGCTGATCCCCGTTCCTTCTCTCTCCAATAACTTGGCCTCGAGGGCGGTCTCTACGTCCTCCAATCACTGTATCATCAGCCGGTCTCTTCCGGCTCCTCACTGTAAGCTGATCCGCCTCTCTCTTCTTAGCCATCTCCAGAATCCTGGCCAGACTCCCCTCTGAAACGAAAAGGAGGGCCTGCCTCATGTCATCCTGCAGCCCCTTATAAAACCTCCGGGCATAGCCAGCATCGTCTAACTGGTAAGCATCCGCATAACGGGCCAGGTGTGTGAACTCCTGATAGTACTCCACCACAGTCCTGCTCCCCTGCCTCAACCGCAGGAACCTATCCTCCAGGTCATCTCTCGCCGACTGAGGTACAAAGTGTCCCAAGAGCGCTGCTCTGAACTCCTCCCAGGTAATATCAGCACAATCCACCCCTGCAAAGGTGGTGTCCAGCTGAGATTTCCACCATCTCTTTCCGTGTGACTCTAAGCAGGAGACTGCCAAGGCAACTGCCTCCTCCGTGGGGCATCGAATCCCTGCCAGCATCTCGTAAATGGTGTCCAACCACTCCTCCGTATGTACTGCGGACTCCGTCCCCTGGTAGGATGGAGGGGATAGCCCCGGAAGACAGTCATCCAATTGGCCCCGGGGTTCGGCTGTGGGGCCGGGGCTTGCTGAGCTCTGAAGGCCTCCAAGATGGCCGTCAAAGTTTGCCCCATCTCCGTCTGCTGGAATGGAACGGGTGCTGGCGGAGTCAGGACCACATCCGGGGCCTGAGGTGTCCCCTGCTGCGATGTAGGGTTCGTCGCAGGCTACAAGCAAAAATTCCATTTGTTAGAGAGCGAATGAATGGAATTTAAGAAGAGTTATAATGGACTTTCACATGTGATTTCCCTTATGGGCACACCACTGCTTCCGCTGCTAGTTTGTCCGCAAACTAAGCTCGCACGGGGGTGGCCCAAGGTTTCTGTGGACTACTTCTCTTTCGATCGAGGTCTCCTCTGATACCACTTGTAAGACCCCTTTTTTTCTTTTTCAACCACCGGGGGTCTTAGCCCAGAATTGCCGCTTTGCGGTGGCACCGACATCTCGGGAAGGCAACCACTACAAATCGCCAATTCTGCCGGCCCTTTTCGATCACAACCGAGAGAAGCATTTATACAAAAGTGTAAACAAGTCCACAGAAAACATGTATATAAAAGAGAATCATATCCAGTCCATCAATACAATAATAGGAAAATAGATAAATGGGCTTGAGCCCAGTACATCAGAGTCCTCACTACAAGTCTCTCATCGCGGAAGCTAAGAAAATGCTAATCACTCACGGAGCTGGTCGCAGGTGCACCGGTGCTAGACTGTCCCACCTCCATGCGCACCGTACTCCGCTGGTGCTGGTCCCTGTCTCCCATCCGGAGCTCCTGTAATGTTTGGTTCGAAAACCATTAGTCATAAAGACTAAGCCCTATCATCCCCTACCCCTCCCACCACGGCTCCTAAGCACCGGGCGGAGAGGAGGAAAGGGAAGCTACAAAAGTGGAGAGTAGACAAGCAAGTGTCGGTGGACCTAACTAGCAAGTTATAACAGGTGAACAGTATAAATGTTGTAATAGGTAGAACAATTAATAAGAAGCAATTTATATAAAAAGACAACTAGAGAACAGTAAGTAAGTATGTAAGGAACCTTAACTTATATGAATGCCCATACAAACTTATAAGTTAAGGGATCTTCTGCAAGGCTCCCATCGTATAAAAAGTCCCATACCGATTTATACGTTGGGGTGACGGTTATATGCAAACATGCTATGCCATGATTCATGCAAGTGCAACCCACGCACACGACTCTATGCGCACAGACCTTTTGTTCCCCCTGTTCGGGAGGCTAGCTTCACCCCCAGGAACCTCCGTAGTGGCAAACGGAGACAGTGGGTCGGGCCCCCCACTCCTAGGCGGGTAACCACACTACCAGGCCTAGCCCTTCCGTACGCCCCTAGAAGAACACAACCTAGAGTATCCGCGTACTGCTGCTGGATGTACCCTCCAGACTTTTCTCCGAGTCATCGTACCGCTGTCGGTGTGATCGATCGCCTAGTACCGATGACCCACCACCTTTCTCCGTACTCCAACCCTCGAGCCCGCGGCCCCCGGACAGTACTGTCCGTGCATCTACCTTCAGAGCTACTGTCTGATGGCAAGTAATCCTATAATTCTACTTTCTAAACTACCGGGGAGTGAGTGTGTGCAATCCTAGTTATACTAGTTGCTCTTTCGATTTATTACTCCTATGGTTTACGTTAGCCCAGGACTGCCCCCGGTATACCCCGTGAAGGGCTCTCAAGGGGCACTAGGAACCAAGACGGTGCATTACGGCCCGAAGTTCCCTTTCGCAAGGCACTTATTATTATTGGTTGTCTACCCTTTACCCAATCCCCTTTTAATGTTATAATAAATCTAACCCTAGCGAATTAAGACTCTTCCTCTTCCTCCCGGGACGGACGATCTTTCGTCGTTCCCGTACTCTCTTATCCTAACCAGTCCCACATTCTACTTATCCTGACTTCTAATAATGAACTCATTCTAAATTTGCCCTACCAACCATCGATTATCAAATTCCGTGGTTTTACTAAATGCAGACCATCCTAAGCTATATGTGGTACACAAGGGGAGGTACTCCAAATTATCTTCCAAATCTCCTATAATATTTACTGGAGGACTATCATGACTTATTAGCTTAAATCCAGGAATTTATAATTTTCCTAATTAATCTGATATTTATTTTATTTTTCTCAATGATTGGCCATGGGTAATTTTTAACATGAACTACATGATATTCTTAAGTTATGGCCACCCAAAAAATTAAGTTCATTAAATAACAGCAAGATAACCTCAAATGCAAATTCTCAGATTTTTATAGAAAGTATTTAACCTCTAATTAATTTAGTCAGTATAATCACGTTAATCCTACTTAATGAAGGAAGTACAGGAATTATTCATCTAAAAATTATAGAAAAATCACTAGTTAGTAGTATGATATACAAAAGATCTTGTGCAGAGAATCATAATTTTATCAGCTTGCTAAGCCCCAAAATAGATTTAATCCAATATCCATGATAAATAACACTTAATGAAGCAAGCCTTAGAATTAAGCTTCTAAAAATCCCATAAAAATTCACAGAGTTTTAAAAATCATAATAAAGGTTCTCCGCCTATATTTCATCAATTTTCCAGGAAGTTTGTACACTCTAATAAATTTTCTAAGCAAATCATGCAACTACCAATTCATTAAAGAAGTACCCAAAATAGTGAGCATAAAATTCATAGAAAAATATCCAGAGCTTGTACTACCCCTATAATCCACTCTACCCAATTCTCATCACTTTTCAATGTGGTTTGGTGTCATTTCCTATCTCTATAAGTTTTGCGCCCTAAACTAGGGTTAGGTTTTTAGACATCCCAACGATCTCCAAATCCACTAAAATTTCATCCAGAGAACTATATTAGCCCTATGGTTCTCATAACCCGACCTCGGGTCAATCCAAGGTCATTTGACCACATGACCTTCACAAACCACCAAGATCCATCCTTAGGGTTTGGCCTTGGTCCTTAGGGTAAACTTACCCCGATCCACCTCAAACTCCATGAGGGGGTGCTAGAGAACATTACTAGCCAGTGGTAAAAATCTCAGCCTCTGTTGAGGTGATCTCACCACTCAAACTTCAAAAGTGCACTTTTAACCTAAGACCCCTTATTAGGGCAAAACTTAGGGTTGATCAATTCTAAACCAAACCATCTCCAAATGAGATGAAAAATTATACAGAACCTTATGGTGAACCCAGGGACCACTCACCAAAATTTGGGAGGGTTTGGAAATTATTTAACCACCTAATTAAATTCGGATAGGATTATTGAATTTTTCTAAAAACTATAGAAAAATATTCTCCAAAAATTCTCATTTTTGGATAGCACCTAGATATATGTAAGATTAGACCACATCCCAAATTTCAAGTCGTTTGGACGACTGGATTGGAGTGGGGAATTTTTCTAAGGTCAAGGCAGCCCTCTGGATAGACCTCACCAAAAAGGGTGCTGTGGTCTAACCAGGAATCCAAATTGAATGAAATTAATTTTGAATAAAACTAGACTTCAAGGGCTACAGTTTCTATGTTGACCACTTTTCCTGTAGGAGCCTCTAAGTATTTTTCCCAAATTATTTAACATGACAGAAATCTCATTCAGAAGTTGATTTTACAATTAAAATCTAATTAAAGGCACTGTTCATCTTCTTCTACAGCCCGAACCAGAGACTGAAAACCTAATTTTCCTGTAGCCTTTCCAAGCTATTTCCGGCCACCCAGCCATCTCCCTGGCCGGCCACCACCACCACCACCTCCGTTGAGGCGAGGGCTAACGTCGGGCGGCGGCACGGCCGCCGGAGAGGCGGTTTCCGGCGAACCCGCCACCATGATATTTTCGGAAAAACCACCATTACGCTCACCCGATCTGGCTCTTTTGAGCCCGATATCTCTCCTAACGGTTCCTAAGATCTATCCGCAGAAGAAGAGGGAGGGGAGGACCTTGTTCGCGGGTTGAAGGCGTGCAGAGCGTCGGGAAGCCATTTGCGCGGTGGTGGCGTCGCCGGAAATTCTTCAACAGCAAGGAGGAAGTCTGAACAGTTGAGGGAGTGTAACCTTTTCCTCTTGCACTCAGGAATCTTTTATAGATGAGGAAATGGGGAGGGGAAAGGGTGAAACGTTGGAGATGAAACGTTGGCGGCCATTAATCATATTCTTATGACGTTTCGGTTATGCCGAATGGCAGTTGGAAAGTTGGAAATGAAGAGGTGCTTGCCAGGTGGCAGTTTCTATTGGACCCACTTTTCCTTAATTATTAACATAATTAAAGTAGGGAACGACCCATAAATACTCTTGATTTTTCATTCCCACAGCCAGAATTTATTAAGGCGTCGGTTACCGAAACTTCCAGTCTGGCTGACGTTTCGGCCTTGGTCACGGGCGTGACACATAGGTCACGGCCGTGACAGGCCCGGTTAGCAGTTCTGGGTTCGACGATCGTCGAACTGAGATCGACGATCGTCGAAGGGTGGTCACGGGCGTGACACTTGGGTCACGGGCGTGACAGGCCTGGTGACTAATTCTGGTCGACGATCGTCGAGCTGAAATCGACGATCACGTCGATCGAGCGTGGTCACGCCCAATGTCACGGGCGTGACAATGCGGGTCACGGGCGTGACATGCCTGATGACTAGTTCTGGGTCGACGATCGTCGAACAGAAATCGACGATCGTCGAGCGCGGTCACGCCCAATGTCACGGGCGTGACAATGCAAGTCACGGGCGTGACATGGCGCGTGGTCAATTTTGGGTCGACGATCGTCGAAGTGGGGTTCGACGATCGTCGAGCGTGTCACGCCCTTTGTCACGGGCGTGACCTGGAGGGTCACGGGCGTGACAGACCCGTGTGGCCGAATTTGGTTCGACGATCGTCGAGTTGGGATAGACGATCGTCGAGCGTGTCACGCCCTTGTCACGGGCGTGACATGGCGGGTCACGGGCGTGACCAACCCGTGAGCCGATTCCTTAGTCGATTTATTTCAAGTTTTGGGCTCCCTAGGGTTCTACCACAACCAACCGACTCCTAGGGGTCTAGCCGGAAATGGGATGTTACAGTTTCTTCCAGCCTGCCAAATTCTCTGATGGCGTAGATCTTGGTGTCCCATTCCTTAGTAAGGGATCTAAGGAATTTGTCATTTAGTTCACCATCAGTGAACACTCTGCCTTTTCTCTTCAGGGCATTGAAGATCTTCAGTAAGTTCTCGAATGTCACTCCGATTTCTTCCTTGGGACCTTACTTGAAGGCCTCGTACTTCTGGTTCAGAAGGGATCTTCAATCATCCATTACTTCATTAGTGCCTTCCACCAAGATGATCAGGTAGTGCCAAATGTCCTTGGCAGTCCGTCAGTTGCAGAAAACATGCATCATGGAATCATCGACGGCGCTTACCAGAATGTTCTGAGCTTTCTTGTCAAGTCAGACAAGCACCATCTCATCCTTATCCATTTCAGAAAGTTTCTTGGGCACTTTCTTGGTTTGATCAATGGTGGAGGCCTTAGTGGGGATAAAAGGTCCCTCCTCCACTATCATGAAGAGTCGTGAGTAGACTGCTGTAAGACCCCCCTCCCGGAAACCAAAATATGACACGAGAGGGGTCTTATACCCAGAACAGCCTCCTTGCAGTAACACTAACACTCGGGCTAGCCTGTACCACAATACGCCTATTCTGCTGGCTATAACCAATATCAACATATAAATGCCAACCTAACCATAATAATATAAAGAAGTCAATCCATACTAAGCATAAGTCCGTAAGTACAGCAAAAGAGAAGCTAAACAAGCTTCTACATAATCAGAGTACGTAAATAGAATTGCCCCGAATGGTTATAATAAAATCTCTCTCACTCACATCTGTAACCGACGGTAGCGACAGAACCGTCCCCTCAGGCCCTGTCATCCTGGCCTGGCTGTAAAGCTGCATGACCTGCTGCTCCACCTGCGGGGTTTCCTACTAAAAAGGAAGACGTAGCAACCGTTAGTCCTAAAGAATAAGTGGCTTCACATCCGCTCCCCCGGCGACTCCTTGGCACCGTGCGGAGAAAGGAACAGGTACAATATATATAAAACAGTAGTACAAGCAGGTGAAGTAAGTATACATGTCATAAGTTGCAATAGAAGAAGTGTATAAATGAGCAACCTCCTATTTTACAATTCTACCATCTACAGCAGCAAGAGAGTATAATGTTATAACAGTAAGTAACTCAACTTATATGGGTGCCCATACAAGCATATAAGTTGAGGTTCGTTCAGCAGTAAGTAACTCATTGTATAGGAGTGCCCATACAAACTTATACGATGAGGGTTTTGTGTATGTAATGAAGTGCAATTCTATGTATGCAATGCAATGACACACCCATGATCAAGCACATGCAATCACTATGCAGACACAGACTTATAGTTCCTACTATTCGAGCAGGTAGCTAACCTCTCAGGCATCAACCGTCGTGGCCAAATGGTGACAGTAAAGCGGACATATCCACTACTAGGCTGGTCTCCACACTACCTGGCCTAGGCCTCCGTATGCCTCAACGCTAAGAACACAACAGCAGAGCTCACATGCATACGACGTCTCAGCGGGTTCTCTTGGGTAAATGTGCATCAATATCCTAGCCCCGAACTGTCCTAAGGTATGACACGGAAGGAGCCCCAGAAATGGGCATTAGGACCAAGCCCAACCGTTCAAGGTCTAACTGTCAACTCCCATCGGTGTGACGATTGGCGAGCCCGTAGACCTGGCAAACTATCCTAAACCCGGGATTATGACACCGCATGTCGACTCACACCACATGCAATTCCACAATATCGTTGCATGGAAGGAGACTCGGGACGTGAACACTGAGGACCAAGCCCAACCATCCATCATATACTCATCTCAACCTCATTCCAACTAGTGACGGTCAACACCATACTTGTTAACTTCCAGAACGCTACCCGTAGGGAGACGACACTCTAAGAGTTGGATTACCAATTCCCTTCTATCCATTAAACATACATCATGGTCATAGTTAAGTCATTTATATGCCCTTCCAAATGAATTCAACATGATATAGATAATGACATCAATATATATCTACCAATTTATATCAGGCTCTTTTCTTAAATTAAGCTAGTCCACAGCTCGTTATACAAATTTAGATTTATAACATCAACTTATCATATCATTATGATGATTATGTCAAAAGTGTTCACCCAAACCTCGAGTTGGATCGCAACATTAAATTCCACCAAATCGAATTCCACATTACACAGCCCAGAATTTAGGTGCAGCATTAATTCGGGCAGCAACATCGACCGAAGATTCCCGTGGCTACAAAAATCCGGCGAGTGCGTGTAACCACTCGTTGGAAATATAATTTCAAGGGCTACAACTTTCGTGTTTAGTAGAAAGCCCCAGATCTGGCCAGAACACCCCCGAAATTGTCAACGAAGATCGTTGCGTGCAGAAATACGATTTCTGCACGCATCTTAAGGTGAGATGAACGACATCCGTTCATCTTCCTCCTTGCATCGATCTCCCAAAAACTTATCCAGAAATTACGTCAACCCTTATTCATCCTCACAAATCCATACTTCTCCACGAATCACTCTCTCATCTTCACTTTGAAGAATGAAGAGGTTGGAGGAGGCTAAGCCTAGAAAACGATCTAGGCATGGCTTTTCCCTAAGAAATCTCCTCCTCACCATCAACACTCTATTGAGTCGATATCTCTACTAGAATATTTAACTACAGATCTAGCACCAAGGGAGAGGGGAGGAAGCTCACCTCATTTCCAGCGGTACCATAAATCCCGGCCATGGATCTAGTCATCCTCCTCCGCGACATCATTTCTTCCTTGACAGCGATGGCGTTTCTCCTCTTCCAAAGTGAGGCTGGCTCCAGCAAGCCTCTCCTCCTCCAGAGCCCCGACTCCGACGATCGGCTTCTCTCCCGATGGTTTTGCGCGGGTAGCGGCTCATCAATGATCGAAGTGACGGCTAGGGTTTAGTTTCTTTTATTTATGTTAGCTCATTAGGGTTATGTCTCTCCGCCATGTGCCAACCTCTGATTGGCCGCCAAAATTAGGTATTACTTGAAATGACCGGTCCAAGGGATCATCCAGCGCGAAACCTGAAGTCCGGTTCAGTCTGCCTGTATAAGCCAGCGAATCTGCCTGGGAGGAAAAATGTCCAAGTCAAATTCGGCGGGAATCAGCTTCCATTCTCGACGATCGGCGAGTATAGCCGGGTATTCACGACGAATTCGTCGGGTATCAATAATGATTCCCGACAACTTTCCCTTATAATTTTATCGGAAATCCTGGCGTTGAGGGCGTTGAGTATCATTCAACGATACTCGACGATCGGTCATCAATCTCGACGATCGGTGAGTATAGCCGAGCATTCTCTACGAATTTGTCGGGTATCAACAATGATTCCGGACAAATTTCCCTTAACCAGTTTATCGGAAATCCAGGCATTGAGTGCGTTGAGTATCAGTCAACGATACTCGACGATCGGTCATCATTCTCGACGATCGGTGAGTATACCCTAGCATTCTCGACGAATTCGTCGGGTATCAACAATGATTCCTGACGAATTTCCCTTAACTAGTTTATCGGAAATCCTGGCGTTGAGTGCGTTGAGTATCAGTCAGCGATACTCGACGATCGGTCATCATTCTCGACGATCGGTGGGTATATCCGGGCATTCTCGACGAATTCGTCAGATATCACTCAACCCATCACTCCGTTCAAAACAATAGACACCTTTTGCCAGTGCGCCCTGAGCCCGAGTCAAGTCTCTTGACTCAGAACTCGTGCGAGGGGGCCTAGCGCGAATTGGGACGTTACAAATCCTATAAACAAAATAAAAGATTTCATCTCCGAAAAAAGGCTGAGGCTATGGGGAGTAAAGCATACAAAAATAATATATGCTTTTAAATAAAACTACCTGAAGCAAACAACTCCGGGTTCGTTGCATCAAATCCATCAGCTCCAATGTGAATTCCTCCTTCCCATGATTAGACCATAGAACTTTTACCAAGGGAACACTTTTGCGGCGCAAGGCTCTTATCTCTTTATCAACGATCAGCACCGGCTCCAGTCGCACATATCTGTCAGACGCCACAGTACCATCAGTTGTGGGGATGTATTGTTCGGGCCGCAACAGCGCCTTCCGAAGCGACGATACATGGAACACATCGTGGAGATTCTCTAGCTCGGGCGGTAGCTCCAGCCAATAGGCCAAAGGGCCAATCCTTTCCAATATGACATAGGGCCCAACATACTGTGGGCTGAGCTTCTTCACTCCCCGCACCCGTGACACTCCATGCATCGGCCGAATTTTCAGAACACTTTATCACCCACTTGAAATTCCATCATACGGTGCCTTGCGTTGTAATACTTCACCTGCAGACTTTGAGCCTCTATCATACGATCCCGTATAAACATAACCATCGCATCCGTGTCATCTATATATTAAACACCCAAAGTCTTAGGGTCTTCATCTTGCACCCAAGACAAGGGGGTTCTACACCTCCTTCCATATAGGTCTTCATGGGGTGCCATGCAAATGCTAGCTTGATGGCTGTTGTTGTAGGAGAATTCCACTAAGGGAAAGAGTCTTTCCCACGGCTCTCCCTTATCTATCACACACAACCTCAACAGATCCTCCAATGTTCGGATGGTCTGCTCAGACTGCCCGTCCGTCTGAGTATGAAATGCGGTGCTAAAGGTAAGGCGCGAGCCCAAATACGCCTGTACCGCCTTCCACTTCTTGGAGGTAAAGCGACCATCACGGTCCGAAACAATCGTCTTAGGTACGCCATGATACCGTACAAACTTCTCCACGAAAAGGCGTACTAAGACATCCACATGAGCCTCCTTCTTCATAGGAATGAACTGGGCAACTTTCTTCAGGCGATCAACGATCACCCATACTGAATCATTTCCTGAGCGGGAGCGAGGTAGCCCATGTACGAAGTCCATTGAAATATCCTCGAACTTCAACTCGGGGATTGGCAACGACTGCAACAGGCCACCGGGACTCCTGCACTCCGCCTTCACTCTTTGGCAGGCTTCACAATGCGTGACAAAGTATCGGACATTCTTCTTCATTCCTGGACAACACATCGTCTTCCGTAAGCCGGCGTACTTCTTTGAAATTCCCGGGTGCACTGAATATTGAGAGCAATGTGCCTCTCTCAAGATATCCCCCCAGATTTTACCGCCCTTGGGAATGTAGAGCAGGCCGCGAAATTAAACGAGGTCGTCCTTTTGTGTGTACTCGTCGGTAGCCCCGTCTTCGATCAACTAGAGTGTCGGGGCCAGAGCTGCATCCAAACCTTGCTCTACTCGGATCCAGTCCCGGATATCACAAATTATGCTCATGCTGGACAAGTACTCCGTATATTCTACCAAAGGGGCCATAAATATCAATGTAATATCCATCTCCTCAATCATCCGCGCCAACTCCATGCTCATCAACCGAGACTTTGGACTCGAGACGGGTACTTTCCTGCTCAACGTATCGGCTATAGAGTTTGCTTTTCTGGGGTGGTAGTTCAAGGTGAACTCATAATCGCATAGAAACTCTAACCACCGTCGTTGTCTTAGGTTCAACTCCTTCTGGGTAAAAACGTACTTCAAGTTTTTATGATCCGAGAAGATTTCGCAATGGACGCCGTATAGATAATGTCTCCATACCTTCAAGGCGAACACCACTGATCCTAACTCCAAGTCATGCACCGGGTAATTGATTTCATGCTTCTTCAATTGTTTTGAAGCATAAGCAATCACGTGCCTGTGCTGTATCAACACCGCTCCCAACCCCTGATAAAACGCGTCCGTGTAAACTTGAAATCCTTCCTTCCCAGACGGTAGGACAAGGATGGGGGTGGAGGTAAGTCTATCTTTCAATTCCTGGAATGCCGCTTCACATTGGGATGTCCTGTAACACCCCAAAAAGACTCAAAATTGAAATTGAGGTGTAGGTTGCTTAACACGGCCTGGGACACGGGCGTGTCCCAGGGCGTGTCGGGGTACACGGCCTGGGACACGGGCATGTCCCAGGGCGTGTTCAGGTTAGTCGACGATCGGAGGTCGACGATAGTTGAGCCTGGGACACGGCCTTCGACACGGGCGTGTCCCAGGGCATGTCACTCAATAAAATGCCGTATCGAGTCAGAATTGTACACGGCACGGAACCAAGGCTTGAACACGGCCGTATCAGTTTTGACACGGGCGTGTCAGAGGGCGTGTGCCTACCCATGTACTGCTCTGACTTGATTTAACGCTCGTTGAGTACCGTGTAACAGGTGTGACACGGGCATGTCACATGACTGACACGGGCGTGTCAGGTTCGACACGGGCGTGTCGATGCCTTTATCCCGTGTTCTGGTATTTTTTAGGCGGTGCGAGTGCCGCGTGTGCCGCTTAAGGGTACACGGCCTGTGACACGGGCGTGTCACAGGCCGTGTCGGCCAAAAAGTTCAATATTTTGGGGCAGATCTTGGCCGTTCATTTTCCTTAAAGAGGATCCTGCGGCTGGGGATCATTCCTGGGCTAATAAGGCCGGGAAGGATGGAGAAAAGCTCATTTCTAAAGTTCATCTTCTCTTTCTAAGTTTAAGAGAGAGGAGAGAGCAAGGTGAGGAAGAAGAAGTGGAGTCCGGCTGCCGGTGGAGCTACGGTAGTCCAAATCGCGAGCCGAGTTCGGATCTGCGAAGGCAACGCTGCTGCGAAGGCTTTCGTCCGTCTCAAATTTCTCTCCATGGCTCCGAAGCGAACTCCTAGGGTAACGATTTCCTGCTTGGACATGTGAAGTCCTTAATTCCTGCATTGCATAGGGAAAACCCTTCCCCGCGAGTGTGCGGTGGGTTGTGGCGTCCCTTGGGGTAGATATGTGAAGTCCCCCTTGTTAGAGTCCGGAATTGGAGTACGGATCTAGGCATGCTGTGTGAAGCCCATCTGGACATGGTCTGGATTGGTGATGCTTGTTTGCATATCGGAGAAAACTCCGTGATTCTTGCTTGTAGGCATGATGGATAAAGTACTGGAGGAAGTCCAGGAATTATGAGAGTTGGACTCTCTTGTAGCCGTGAGTTGCTACGTTGTATGAGGTTGAGCCGTGGGGCTGCAACTAGGAAACGTGGAACGGGCAAGGTGAAGCTGTACCCGCGTCAGTCCAGGCGTGAGTCTAACGATGTGAGCAACGGGAAAGGTGGATCTGTACCGCGTTATGGTTGTCTAACCTTGGGTGCTTAAGACCCTGTTAGGATCACATAGCGAGAGTCGACGGCCTGTGAGCCGATCAGACTAGAATGCTCATATTGAACCGTTATGTCTGGGACCTCTGAACGGTGGTGTGGCCGTGGAAATACGGAACACGGATAATGTGCCCTGAGTGCCGGAGCGTCGGGTCGTCGTGCCGGCGTTTGTGATATGTGACTGTGCGGGCGTGCACGTCTTGCTTAAATTGCTATATATCATGTTGGAAGATTGCTATGCAGGGATGGAATTCCACTGCCCCGTGCCAGGGGCAGGGTCGTTATAATTGGTCAGCTGAATGCTGACCGTTGTCCTGTTTGCCACTGCTTGGTGGATTGGTTTATACAGGTACTGGAGGTGCTGGTCCAAGCGGCACTTAGCGGGCTGAAGCCCAAAGCTGCGCTGCTGCCCTCGAAGGCATTGTTTTATTTCTTTTGTTCATGTGTGGCCGGCCTGCGTGCCGATGTCTGTAATCCACACTCTTGTAAAGAGAAACTGTTGTTAGGCCTTAAGGCCAGACTCTTGTGATGTTTATATATATTCCTAAGTTTTAGTGGATAATGTTATTTATCTTGAGTTCAATAGTTCAACCGTGAAGCTTCCGCTAGAATGCTCTGTGTTAGGATGCGTGGTTTTGATATTATTTCGTAGGGTCTCCGCCTGTTTGTGGAATATGGTGTGGGGCCCCGGCCGGACCCTCTATTATATTCTTCTTGACGGGTAGAGGTGTTACAATTTGGTATCGGCTTGTTGGTCGATCTCTTCCGCATTCGCGGACGAATTCTTTTGAGAGGTGGCGAGCACATGTCATTGCCGTCGTTATAACACTTAATTTGAACTCAAGTTTGTCCACTTAGGAATGCAAATACACTTGTTTTTTGAACTTGTGTATTCTTTTTGTATGGTTGCCGGTTTTCATTGGTCGTTAACCTGTGTATTTTACACATATAGGTGACCAGAAGTGTTGCGGGTCAATCCGAACCACAACGTTCTGTTGAGAGTGCGGCACCAGCCGAGGTGCCCACAACTCCTCCATCCGCTGAAACAGTCCGTCTCATCACGGAAACGGTGCTTGCGGTGATGAATGCTCAGCAGGCGGGGCAGGCACGTCCTGCAGTGGTGCTAACGCAAGCTGGGGTACGGCAAGAACCGGTAGATGCCGAAGTTGATCCGCGGGTAGCAGATCAACAATGGAAGCAATTCTTGAGCTTCAACCCTCCGCAGTTTCATGGGGCGGGTACACCGGCCCAAGCAGAGGATTGGCTTGCAAGAGTCAAGAGGATTGTGAGAGCTATCAAGGTTGAGGAGGAACAGAAAGTTATGTTAGCCACTTTCCTACTGGAAGGAGAGGCGCGATTGTGGTGGGATGAGATTGAAATGCATCACCTGGCTGGCAGGCAATTGACAGAGGTTACCATGGACGAATTTTCTCGATTGTTCTTAGCATAACATCTGCCGATGCAGCAAAGGATATCGATGGAAATGGAATTTCAAAGGTTAGCGCAAGGAGATCGAAGTGTGGATGACTACCTGCATGTGTTCACCCGGTTGGGAAGATATGCGGGCACGATCTTCGCCGAAGAAGAGCGTAAGACTAGTCGGTTTTATGTGAGACTGCGAGATGAGCTGCGGTATTTGCTCTCGAGTTCTGTGAGTCAGGGATTCCAAGCCTTAGTCTGTACGGCTCGTTCTTTGGAGACGGACATGAAACGGGGGCAAGCAAAGGGAAACTTGGCTGTTGTGAAGCCAGAGTTTAAGCCGTCGCGTCCAGACAAGTTTGGCTACGGAAAGAGATGGAACAAGAAGTCTAAGTCTTCTGGACAAGCTCCTTCTGCGACTGTGACAGATACATATGGGTATCAATCTCGTGCTTGTTTTACGTGCGGGAAGGTTGGACACTTCGCACGTGAATGTCGATATGGTCCTCCAAAGGGTGATAAGAAGACGGGAGCGTCTTATGCGGAGAAGGGGAAGGCTATGGTGGAGTCTTCTGCCTCGCACGCGCAGCCCAGGGTCTTCAACCTTGGACAACAAGAGGCCATTAAGCAGGCGGATGTCGTCACAGGTGCGCGTAGATTTTAATGTTCTTTTATGATGTGATGTGCTTGTTTTAATTGTAATGTTATAGGGTTTGTCCTTATACGAGAGTATCCGGCACGAGCACTGTTCGATACAGGTGCTTCACATTCGTTTCTGTCTGAGGACTTTGTCTTTCGTGTTGGGGTGCCGATCCGGACCACGACAGACAGTGTAAAGGTGTTGTTACCTAACGGATGTTTGATGTGCGCGGATCGATCTTGCGGTCTTGAGGTCAAAATAGGAAGTCGGGAGTTCAAGGTGGAAACATTAGTATTGCCGATTAAAGAGTTTGATATAATCTTTGGTATGGACTGGCTTTCAGAGCAGCGTGCCTGTATAGATTGCACTTCAAAAGAGGTCACACTTGGGCAAAATACCGAACAAGAGACCAAGTTCATTGGTATGCAAGGGATGAGTGGGATGTTGTTATCTGCTCTCCAAGTTGTTAAGGCAGTTCGGAAGGGTGCGGAGTTGTTCTTCACACTCATAGAGGCGGTGGCGCCGAAGGCCAGTGTGAGTGAAGTGCCGATTGTATCGGCATATGCGGATGTGTTTCCAAAGGACCTTCCGGGGTTACCTCCCCAAAGGGAAATCGACTTCGCTATCGAGCTGGTGCCGGGTGCGAAACCCGTGGCCCGTTCGCCGTATCGGGTAGCGCCAAAAGAAATGGTCGAACTGAAAGTTCAGTTGCAAGAGTTGTTGGAGCAGGGATACATACACCCAAGTATGTCACCTTGGAGCGCGCCTGTTCTTTTTGTGAAAAAGAAAGACGGTGGTTTGCGATTATGTATTGATTATCGCGAACTGAACAAGCTGACGGAGAAAAACAAGTATCCAATTCCACGGATCGACGACTTGTTCGATCAGCTAGCAGGCTCAACCGTCTATTCGAAGTTGGATTTGAAGTCCGGGTATTACCAGTTGCGGATTAGGGAATGTGACATTCCCAAGACAGCGTTTTGCACACGCTATGGTCATTATGAGTTCACAGTGATGCCGTTCGGCTTATGTAATGCGCCTTCGGTCTTCATGGATCTCATGCATCGAACGTTCCGCGAATACCTGGATCTGTTTGTGATTGTGTTTATTGATCATATCCTGGTATATTCACAATCGGAGGAAGATCATGCAAACCACTTGCGATTAGTATTGCATACCTTGCGAAGGAATAAGCTGTATGCCAAGTTCTCGAAGTGTGAGTTCTGGCTCTCGTCGGTGGCTTTTCTAGGCCATGTGGTAAGTGGAGAGGGCATAGCGGTGGATCCGGCAAAGATAAGTGCCATTCGAGATTGGCCAGTGTTGTCTTCGGTGGCCGAAGTCAGGAGTTTCCTTGGACTGGCGGGCTACTATAGACGGTTCGTAGAGAACATCTCCCGGATTGCTTTGCCTCTGACTACGTTGACGAGAAAGGACCAGAAGTTCGTTTGGACGTCGGAGTGCGCACGAGCTTTTGATGAGCTGAAGAATCGTTTGACCACGGCGCCCGTTTTGACGTCGCCATGTGGTACAGATGGATTTGAAATATACAGCGATGCATCAGGAAGTGGCTTAGGCTGCGTTCTCCTGCAGTTTGGCAAGGTGATCGCTTATGGTTCACGTCAATTGAAAGTGCATGAGCGTAATTACCCCGTCCATGATTTGGAGTTGGCGGCGGTGATCTTTGCGCTAAAGTTGTGGCGGCATTATCTTTAAGGCGTGAAAGTGGATATTTATACAGATCATAAAAGCTTAAAGTATCTGCTTGATCAAAAAGAGTTGAATATGCGACAAAGGAGGTGGATGGAATTCCTTGGGGATTATACCTTCGACATTCACTATGTTCCCGGAAAGGGAAATGTGGTCGCTGATGCCTTGAGTCGTTGGACTCCGGTACGGGAAAATTGGTTGCGGATACATGATGAGCGGTTAATCCAGGAGTTGGAAGCTTTGGAGATATCTTGTGTGGAAAGAGATTCTTCGACTGTTGCATGCGTGAACTGGTTGGAGGTTCAATATGACCTTGATGACAGGGTTCGGCGGGCAACGGAGTTGGATGAAAGTCTCCAACGCTATGCAAAGGAGGGGTCTGATGATCAATTCTCCTGGGATGACGATTTGTTACGAAAAGATGGCCGATTGTGCGTCCCTAGTGCGGGTAAATTGCGAGAAGGATTGTTATATGAAGCACACTTTACAAAAGTATTCAATTCACCCTGGGAGCACAAAAATGTACAAGGACATGAAGAAACTGTTCTGGTGGCCTGGTTTAAAGAAGGACATAGCCGCGTATGTGGCTAAATGTCGCACTTGTGCTTTGGTAAAGGCAGAATGTCAATGGCCGAGTGGTTTCCTGAAGTCGTTGCCGGTTCCACAATGGAAGTTTGAGGATATTTCTATGGATTTCGTGCACGGATTGCCGAGATCTCAGCGTGGCCATGACTCAATCTGGGTGATTGTAGACCGGTTGACAAAGGTGGCTCACTTTATACTGAACAAGCGGGACGATTCAGTGGAAACGTTGGCAAAGCTCTAAGTGGAGCAGATTGTTCGATTGCATGGTGTTCCTCGGAGCATCGTAAGTGACCGAGATGGGCGCTTTACCTCGAAGGATTGGAGATTGGTTCATCAGATGTTGGGCACGAAGTTAGCATTCAGTACGGCCTTTCACCCGCAAACGGATGGCCAAACTGAACGTACCAACAGAACGATGGAGGATATGCTCCGTATGTGCGCCCTGGACTTCGGTAAGAATTGGGAAGAGCATCTTGTTATGGTGGAGTTTGCCTATAATAATAGCCATCAAGCGAGTATAGGCATGGCCCCGTTTGAAGCGCTGTATGGTCGGAAGTGTCGTACACCGCTAGCTTGGGCAGAAACTGGTGAGACTAAACTTTTAGGCAAAAAGGAAGTCGAGGATGCTACCTCAATAATACGCTCTATTCGAGAGAGGCTCCTAATAGCCCAGGATCGGCAAGCCAAGTATTACAATGCTAAGCACCGGAACGTGGAGTTCGCGGTGGGTGACTGGGTCTATTTAAAGATTAAGCCCTTCAAAGGCGTATCTCGGATTCGGCGGTTGAAAAAGCTAAGTCCGCGATACCTTGGTCCGTTTGAAGTGGTGGAGCGAGTTGGGGAAGCCGCCTATCGGCTAGCTCTTTCATCGAAATTGAGTGGATTGCATGATGTGTTTCACATCTCGGTGCTACGGAAAGCAGTCAAGGATCCAGCTCAAGTAATTAACAACGATCGAGTGCCGGTTGAGTATGGGCTAACAACAAAGGTGAAGCCTATACGGATCGAGGATCGAGCCGAGAAACAGTTGCGGAACAAAGTGATCGGGATGGTCAAAGTCCGATGGGACAATTGTGGCCGTGAAGAGCTAACATGGGAGCGCGAGCAGACCATGCAAGCCGAGTTTCCCGAGTTATTTTCGTAACTTGTTTGCTCGTTATATATGTAATAGAAACATATAAATGTTTTGTTATTTTTCTCCTTATTGTCTTCAAATTTCGGGACGAAATTTTATTAAGGAGGGGAGGGTTGTAACACCCCAAAAAGACTCAAAATTAAAATTGAGGTGCAGGTTGCTTAACACGGCCTGGGACACGGGCGTGTCCCAGGGCGTGTTGGGGAACACGGCCTGGGACACGGGCGTGTCCCAGGGCGTGTTCAGGTTAGTCGACGATCGGAGGTCGACGATAGTTGAGCCTGGGACACGGCCTTCGACACGGGCGTGTCCCAGGGCGTGTCACTCAATAAAATGCCGTATCGAGTCAGAATTGTACACGGCACGGAACCAAGGCTTGAACACGACCGTGTTAGTTTTGACACAGGCGTGTCAGAGGGCGTGTGCCTACCCGTGTACTACTCTGACTAGATTTAACGCTCGTTGAGTACCGTGTAACAGGTGTGACACGGGCATGTCACATGACCGACACGGGCGTGTCAGGTTCGACACGGGCGTGTCGATGCCCGTGTTCTGGTATTTTTTAGGCGGTGCAAGTGCCGCGTGTGCCGCTTAAGGGTACATGGCCTGTGACACGGGCGTGTCACAGGCCGTGTCGGCCAAAAAGTTCAATATTTTGGGGCAGATCTTGGCCGTTCATTTTCCTTAAGGAGGATCCTGTAGCTGGGGATCATTCCTGGGCTAATAAGGCCGGGAAGGAAGGAGAAAAGCTCATTTCTAAAGTTCATCTTCTCTTTCTAAGTTTAAGAGAGAGGTGAGAGCAAGGTGAGGAAGAAGAAGTGGAGTCCGGCTGCCGGTGGAGCTACGGTGGTCCAAATCGCGAGCCGAGTTCGGATCTGCGAAGGCAACGCTGCTGCGAAGGCTTTCGTCCATCTTAAATTTCTCTCCATGGCTCCGAAGCGAACTCCTAGGGTAACGATTTCCTGCTTGGACATGTGAAGTCCTTAATTCCTGCATTGCATAGGGAAAACCCTTCCCCGCGAGTGTGCGGTGGGTTGTGGCGTCCCTTGGGGTAGATATGTGAAGTCCCCCTTGTTAGAGTCCGGAATTGGAGTACGGATCTAGGCATGCTGTGTGAAGCCCATCTGGACATGGTCTGGATTGGTGATGCTTGTTTGCATATCGGAGAAAACTCCGTGATTCTTGCTTGTAGGCATGATGGATAAAGTACTGGAGGAAGTCCAGGAATTATGAGAGTTGGACTCTCTTGTAGCCGTGAGTTGCTACGTTGTATGAGGTTGAGCCGTGGGGCTGCAACTAGGAAACGTGGAACGGGTAAGGTGAAGCTGTACCCGCGTCAGTCCAGGCGTGAGTCTGACGATGTGAGCAACGGGAAAGGTGGATCTGTACCCGCGTTATGGTTGTCTAACCTTGGGTGCTTAAGACCCTGTTAGGATCACATAGCGAGAGTCGACGGCCTGTGAGCCGATCAGACTAGAATGCTCATATTGAACCGTTATGTCTGGGACCTCTGAACGGTGGTGTGGCCGTGGAAATACGGAACACGGATAATGTGCCCTGAGTGCACGGAGCGTCGGGCCGTCGTGCCGGCGTTTGTGATATGTGACTGTGCGGGCGTGCACGTCTTGCTTAAATTCCTATATATCATGTTGGAAGATTGCTATGCAGGGATGGAATTCCGCTGCCCCGTGCCAGGGGCAGGGTCGTTATAATTGGTCAGCTGAATGCTGACCGTTGCCCTGTTTGCCACTGCTTGGTGGATTGGTTATTACAGGTACTGGAGGTGCTGGTCCAAGCGGGACTTAGCGGGCTGAAGCCCAAAGCTGCGCTGCTGCCCTCGAAGGCATTGCTTTATTTCTTTTGTTCATGTATGGCCGGCCTGCGTGCCGATGTCTGTAATCCACACTCTTGTAAAGAGAAACTGTTGTAAGGCATTAAGGCCAGACTCTTGTGATGTTTATATATATTCCTAAGTTTTAGTGGACAATGTTATTTATCTTGAGTTCAATAGTTCAACCGTGAAGCTTCCGCTAGAATGCTCTGTGTTAGGATGCGTGGTTTTGATATTATTTCGTAGGGACTCCGCCTGTTTGTGGAATATGGTGTGGGGCCCCGGCCGGACCCTCTATTATATTCTTCTTGACGGGTAGAGGTGTTACATGTCCACTCAAATGGCACACCTTTCTTTGTCAAAGAAGTAAGTGGGAGGACAATCTTGGAGAATCCTTTTACGAACTTGCGGTAGTATCCGACAAGTCCAAGAAAACTCCTCACATCGGCAGCTAACTTCAAGGGAGACCACTCCTTCACGGCACGTACCTTTGCTGGATCCACAGCTAGTCCAGCCCCACTAATTACATGACCCAAGAAAGCCACTTCCCTAAGCCAGAATTCACACTTGCTAAACTTGGCCAACAGGGCGTGCTCTTTTAACTTTTCTAGAACTAAGGCCAGATGCCCGACATGCTCTTCCTCTGTCTTAGAGTAGACTAAGATGTCGTTAATAAACACAATGACGAATACATCTAAATAGGTCTCAAACACTTTATTAATCAAGCTCATGAAAGCTGATGGGGCATTTGTGAGCCCAAACGACATCACCGTAAACTCATATATGTCGTACCTTGAGCTGAAGGCCGTTTTCTGGATATCATCCTCTTGTATTCTCAATTGATAATACCCCGAACGCAAATCCAGCTTGGAGAACCAATGCACTCCCACCAGTTGATCAAACAAATCATCGATCCGAGGTAACAGATAGGTGTTCTGTACCGTTAGTCGGTTGAGCGCCCGATAGTCTATACATAAACGCAGGGTTCCATCTTTCTTCTTAACGAATAGAATTGGGGCTCCCCAAGGTGATGAGCTGGGGCGAACAAACCCTGATTCTACCAACTCCTGCAGTTTAACTCTAAACTCTGTGAGTTCTTTTTGTGCCATTCGATAAGGGGTCCTTGAAACAGGCTTAGCTCCCGATACAAGCTTAATCTGAAAATCCACTTCTCTATGCGGGGGGGTAACCTTGGTAATTTCTAAGGAAATACCTCAGGGAAATCCAGTGCTACCCGCACATCCTTCACATTTACCCTCACCTCCTTCAGTTCAAAACATACCATGTAGACTTCATCCTCTCTCATTGATGCAGGCCACCCCTACGCGATGCTAGAATTGAAAATAACAAAGGGGAAACCTAAGGGACATTTACCGGAACACCTAAAGTGCTTTGACAACGTCCTAAGATGCATTTCTACGAATACGTAGTGCGCGTGCGGAATTGGAAATTTTGGCGGAGCTTTGTTTGTAATGGCGCGATCTTACAAGTTGGTTTCTCCCAACCAAACCTACACGAACATCCACATACATATTGCATACCCTAACACAACACCTAAGCATTCATTTCCAAGCATTTCTGTATCAATACAGAGGGTGTTCCGGACTCGAGCCACGATCCAAAAATAGTCCATAATTGGCCCTCAAAATAAATCAACGAGGATATACCAAATCCTCTTGATTCGTCCAAAATCCAAGGGCTAAACAAACCCCGATTTGCAGACGCCCAAGAAGACCTACCCTTACGAAAATCTTCGCGAAATTCGGAATTTAAGCAATGTAAAATTCAGATTTTAACACATGCAAATTGAGACAACATTTAGGATAAAATTAGCATTCATAATCCCACCAAGCTCAAAAAAATTTAAGAGGAATCACACAAGATTTGGGGGGAAAAATCGTTACCCAAGGTTCTGGAATTAAAGAGGAGGAGGAGGAGGAGAAGAAGATAAATATGAAAGTGTCGCACTTCCACGGGTCGCAGGAGTCGCACCGGATGAGGGAGAACCGAGCCGTCTTCTTCGGAGTCACACCGGAGGAGGAACGAGGTCGCCGGCGCAGCAAGAATACTCCACCAAGAGGGGAGGCAGCACTTGAAATCAGCGGCTTCTTGTAGTCGGGCTGGAGTCGGCCAGGCCGAAGAGAAGGAGGGGGGCTGCTGTCCACGGTAGGCAGAAATTTAGGTTTTAAGTTTCCTTTTTTTGTTCTTTCATGTCTCCCTCTCCCTCAAACATACATATATATAAAATGACACCTCACTCCTCCACCCTTCATCAAGATCAAACTAATCCTAGCCTTAGAATGTTTTTAACAAATTAAAAAAAACCACATAATAAAAACTATAATTTTAGGACCTAAAAATTATAAGCCTAATAACTTATAAAATGAAAATTAAAAGATTATGAGAATAATATTATTTCAAAGATGAAATAACATTATATTCATAATGAAGAGACGAAATGCCGCAGCGGTGGCGGCGGTGGCGGCGGCGGCGGCGACGACGACGGTGGATGCAACGACCATCAAAGTCCTTGAACATGTAGCGGCAGCGGTCAAACGAGAACTCCATGTCGGCACGAATGAATGGCTCAAATAATCGTGGTGCAAAATTTATACCTTGAAAGATTACATCAGTATCTCCATGTCTCAAATAGATTTGCTTCTCCGCACAGTTGATTCTTGCATAGTGCCAGTCCAGCCACGCTATGCCCAGAATGAGGTCGAATTTCGGCATTCTCAAAATTTTTGCAGGGGTACCGAAGGTCTTTCCCACAATGGTTATGTCCAACTCACACTTCGCGGTTGCCGTCATCTCAGATATGTCTGGGAGGCATACTCTTCGAGCAATACCAGTGAAATATTGCACTCCGTGTATGTCCTTGATGAAGTCTTATGACACGAAAGAATGTGAGGCACCGGTGTCAAATAACGTATAAGCTGGTTTCCCGCCGACCATCACGGTGCCTAAGTGTCATTAATAATACTCAAGCTACACGTCTAGTATATCTTAAGCCACTAGAGGAAATTAATGGAAGCAAAATGGCTAATTCAAATCGTACCTCCAATCATCTCCTGAGGATTCCGCTCTTGAGTCATATCCAAGGCATACATCTGATCACGAGCGGGTCCGGGGTTTCTTCCACGTAGTCCACGTCCTCGACCACGCACATACCCTCGCTCCTGAGGGGCTGTTGGAGGGAAAGCAAAAGGCACATCTCCAAACAGTTGCGGACAGTATCGTCGAATGTGGCCCGGTTTGTTGCATTCAAAGCACACCTGATACTGCCTTCCGCCGTGTTGCTAAAATTGTTGAGGTGGAGGTAATGCTGGCGGTTGCGGAACCGGGCTCTCCTCTCGAAAATTCTGTGGGAAAGGCCCGCCACCTCTCTGATATCCTCTTCCTCTTCTATTGTCAAATCTCCTTCTGTTGCTAGGGCCGGCTTCCATCACCCCCTCCGCTGGCCTCTTACCACTTCCCAAGTGGTCCGCTTCCAATCTCTTCGCCATATCGATAATCTCAGCCAGACTAGAGTCTTCTATAAACAAAAGGGCTTGCCTTAGGGGATCTCGCAAGCCTTTATAGAATCGTTTGGCGTACCCTCAATCATCCAACTCATAGGAGTCAGCGAATCTAGCCAAGTGCTGAAACTCCCGTCGGTACTCTGTCACCGACTTGGACGCTTGCTTTAGTTGCAAGAATCTCTCTTCAAGATCATCCCGGGCGGCCGAGGGGATGAAATTCTCTAAGAAGGCTTCAGAGAATTCGCTCCAACTAATGTCCGTGTACACTCTTCCATGAAAAGTGGAGCCCATGAGGGACTTCCACCACCTTTTGGCATGCAGCTCTAAGAGTGTCACCACAAGGGTCACCGCCATGTTGTTTGGGCATCTTATTCCTGCCAACAATTCTTGTACAGTGTCGAGCCACTCTTCAGTACGCACCGCCGACTCTGTCCCAATATAAGCGGGAGGGGAGAGAGCTCGGAAAATGCTTATCCAAGTAGATCCCGGACCCTATTATTGTACAAGTGCCTGCTGAGATTGGGACCTAAAGGCATCCAAAATAGCTGTGAGAGTCTGCCCCAGCTCTTATTGTTGGAATTGTGTAGGTACGGATGGGGCGGGGGTGCCCCTCACTGGCTCAGCATGTACAGGGATCTACACATAGGGTACACACCTAAGGTTAGGTTGGCTAATCTAGGGCCAAAGATGGACAAACTTAGTGTGAATTACATATGGGCACACCACTGCTTCCGCTAAGTCAGTTTGTCCCCAAACAGACTAATCAAACGGGGGTGGCACCACTGTTAAGTGACGTTCTCCTTGGAGGATCGTAGCAAGCTGATACCATTTGTAAGACCCCCCTCCCGGAACACAAAACACGGCATGAGAGGGGTCTTATGCCCAGAACAGCCGCCTTGCCGTAACACTAACACTCGGGCTAGCCTGTACCACAAGACGCCTATTCTGCCGGCTACAACCAATATCAACATATAAATGCCAACCCAACCATAATAATATAAAGAAGTCAATCCACAATAAGCATAAGTTCGTAAGTACAGCAAAAGAGAAGCTAAACAAGCTTCTACATAATCAGAGTACGTAAATATAATTGCCCCGAAGAGATACAATAAAATCTCTCACACTCACATCTGTAACCGACGGTAACGACGGTACCGTCCCCTCAGGCCCTATCGTCCTGGATGTGCTATCCAGCTGAATGACCTGCTGCTCCACCTGCGGGGTTTCCTCCTAAAAAGGAAGACGTAGATACCGTTAGTCCTAAAGACTAAGTGGATTCACATCCGCTCCCCCGACGACTCCTCGGTACCGGGCGGAGAAAGGAACGGGTACAATATATATATAATAGTAGTACAAGCAGGTGAAGTAAGTATACATGTCAAAAGTAATGATAGAAGAAGTCTATAAATGAGCAACCTCTTATTTTACAATTCTACCATCTACAGCAGCAAGAGAGTATAATGTTATAACAGTAAGTAACTCAACTTATATGGGTGCCCATACAAGCATATAAGTTGAGGTTCGTTCAGTAGTAAGTAACTCTTCGTATAAGAGTGCCCATACACCCTTATACGATGAGGGTATTGTGTATGTAATGAAGTGCAATGCTATGTATGCAATGCAATGACACACCCATGATAAAGCACATGCAATCGCTATGCCGACATGGACTTATTGTTCCCACTCTTCGAGCAGGTAGCTAACCTCTCAGACGTTAACCGTCGTGGCCAAACGGTGACAGTAGAGTGGGCATCTCAACTACTAGGCTGGTCTCCACACTACCTAGCCTAGGCCTCCGTACGCCTCAACGCTAAGAACACAACAGTGGAGCTGACATGCGTACTACGGCTCAGCGGGTTCTCTTGGGTAAAGTTTCACCAAGATCCAAGCCCCGAACTGGCCTAAGGTATTACACGGAAGGAGCCCTGGAAATGAGCATGTGGACCAAGCCCAACTGTTCAAGGTCTAACTGTCAACTCCCATCGGTGTGATGATTGGCGAGCACGTAGACCTGCCACACTATCCTTAACCCGGGAATACGACACAGCGTGTCGACTCACACCACATGCAATTCCATAATATCATGGCATGGAAGGAGCCTCGGGACGTGAACACCGAGGACCAAGCCCAACCATCCATCATATACTCATCTCAACCTCATTCCAACTAGTGACGGTCAACACCGCACTTGTTAACTTCCACAATGCTACCCGTAGGGAGACGACACTCTAAGCGTTGGATTACCAATTCCCTTCTATCCATTCAACATACATCATGGCCATAGTTAAGTCATTTATATGCCCTTCCAAATGAATTCAATATGATATAGATAATGACATCAATATATATCTACCAATTTATATCAGGCTCTTTCCTTAAATTAAGCTTGTCCACAGCTCGTTATACAAATTCAGATTTATAACATACAATTATAATATCACTATGATGATTATGTCAAAAGAGTTCACCCAAACCTCGAGTTTGATCGCAACATTAAATTCCACCAAATCGAATTCCACATTACACAGCCCAGAATTTAGGTGCAACATTAATCCGGGCAGCAAATTCGACCGAGGATTCCCGTGGCTACAGAAATCTGGCGAGTGCGTATAACCACTCGTTGGAAAGATAATTTCAAGGGCTACAACTTTCGTGTTTAGTTGAAAGCCCAGATCTGGGCAGATCTCCCCCAAAATTGGCCACGAAGATCGTTGCGTGCAGAAATCAGATTTTTGCACGCATCTTAAGGTGAGATGAACGACATCCGTTCATCTTCCTCCTTACATCGATCTCCAAAAAATATCTCCAGAAATTATGTCCACCCTTATTCATCCTCACAATGCCATACTTCTCCACGAATCACTCTCTCATCTTCACTTTGAAGAATGAAGAGGTTGGAGGAGGCTAAGCCTAGAAAACAACTTAGGCATGGCTTTTCCCTAAGAAATCTCCTCCTCACCATCAAGACTCTATGGAGTCGATATCTCTCCTAGAATATTTAACTACAGATCTAGCACCAAGGGAGAGGGGAGTAAGCTCACCTCATTTCCAGCGGTACCATCAATCCCGGCCATGGATCTAGTCATCCTCCTCTGCGACATCATTTCTTCCTTGATAGCGATGGCGTTTCTCCTCTTCCAAAGTTTGGCTGGCTCCAGCAAGCCTCTCCTCCTCCAGAGATCTGACTTCGATGATCAGATTCTCTCCCGATGGTTTTGCCCGGGTAGCGGCTCTGCAATTATCGAGGTAACGGCTAGGGTTTAGTTTTCTTCTTATTTATATTAGCTCATTAGGGTTATGTCTCTCCGCCATGTATCAACCTCTGATTGGACCGCCCAAATAAGGTCTTACTTGAAATGACCGGTCTAACGGATCATCCAGCGCAAATCCTGAAGTCCGGTTCAGTCCGCCTGTATAAGCCAGCGAATCTGCCTTGGCGGAAAAATGCCCAAGTCAAATTCGGCGGGAATCAGCTTCCATTCTCGACGATCGGCGAGTATAGCCGGGTATTCTCGACGAATTCGTCGGGTATCAACAATGATTCCTGACGATTTTCCCTTACCATTTTATCAAAAATCCTTGCGTTTAATGCATTGAGTATCAGTCAACGATACTCGACGATCGGTCATCATTCTCGACGATCGGTGAGTATCGTCGGGCATTCTTGATGAATTCGTCGGGTATCAATAATGATTCCCAACAAATTTTCCTTAACCAGTTTATCGGAAATCCTTGCGTTGAGTGCGTTGAGTATCAGTAAACGATACCCGATGATCGGTCATCATTCTCGACGATCGGTGAGTATAGCCGGGCATTCTCGACAAATTCGTCGGGTATCAACAATGATTCCCGACGAATTTCCCTTAACCAGTTTATCTGAAATCCTGGCGTTGAGTGCGTTGAGTATCAGTCAGCAATACTCGACGATCGGTCATCATTCTCAACGATCGGTGGGTATATCCGGGCATTCTCGACGAATTCGTCGGATATCACTCAGCCCATCACTCCGTTCAACACACTTGACACCTTTTGCCAGTACACCCTGAGCCCGAGTCAAGTCTCTTGACTCATAACTCGTGCGAGGGGTCCTAGCGCGAATTGGGACGTTACAACTTCTTCCATGTAGTACCTGATCCTTTCCTTCCAGATAGGAAAGTTAAGCTTGGTGCACACTGGGATCTTCCCTGAATACTTGAGTCCTTCCATTTCAGAGATCTTCTTTCTTCTTGACACTAGATGCGAGAACTTACTCAAGGTGTTAACCTTATTATTGAGCAACCTCCCTCTGATACAACTTGAAAGTTATCTAGTGTCAAATCACTTTACCTATAGGGGGGGAATAGGTGATTTGCAGTCTTTTGCGGAATAAAAAATAACCTGCACAAGAAAACAACCACAACACAGAAAAGCACAAAAGCAATTATAATGGTTCCCCGATTTGGGTACGTCCACTCTCCCCCTTCGACCTATCTCCCAACAAGGGACGACTCTGTCACTTCACCAAACGGATTGAAATCCAATACTCACACTATGGAAGAAACCCTTCCACCAGAAGGAGTCACTACTCCTCTTCCACGGGTTGCACCCAACCCTTGCAACTATGAATCACTATTCCTTTACAATAACACAAAAATTAGAATGTACAAAAAATACCAACTTCAAGTATGGAGAACCTGATGTCCCTCTTCGTTCGTTGAAGCGTTCTTGATGAAGACAAAGAGTCCACGACCGGAGCACTCTCTTGGAGAGGATCTTCCCGAGATCTGCGGCGACAAATGATTGCGGCGGCGATGCTTTGTAGATTCAAACTTCTTGACGAATCAAGCAAGGTCTACCAACGATCTTACTTAGATCGATCGTCTCAATCGATTCGGAGGGGAGAAATGTTCCCGTCCAACAAACTGAGAGACAAGGGATCTCGAGAGAGAAACGTGAGACGCGTTACTTAGCTTCGGTTCTGTCGTCGAGCGATCAAAGAAAGTCTCAGATCGGCAGCAGCGACAACTTAGCGAGTGGTGACGGCGACGGAAGATGATTTGCAATCCGCTAGGTTACGCTCGGCGGCCGTATGTCTTTTTTTTCATTTCTCCTGTTTGATTATCCCTGCGTAACTTCAAAATAGGCAAGTATATATACTGCAGATCAACCCTACAAGACCGTTGTGGGACCCACAAGAAGAAAGCTTAAGCCCGGTCTAACCAACGCCCGTTATCTTGGTTCGGTCCAGCGAGAAGATAAAAATCTCCCAAGAAAAATTCGGCGGGAATCATTGGTGATTCCCGTCAAAGTCGGCGGGAATCACTCATGATTCTCATCGAATTATCCTTGGTAGAGTTTCAGTTGAAAAGCTTTCCATCCGGAGGGAATCGGCGAGAATCAAGACCATTCTCGACGAATCAGCGAGAATGCAAAGTAACTCTCGACGATTCGGCGAGAATCAGTTAATTATTCTCGTCGATTCTGACTTAGCAGAATTCTTGAAGGCGAACTGTCAGCCGAATGAAGTTGGCAGGAATCGGCGATTGATTCTCGACGATTCGGCGGGAATCACGTCGAATCAGCGAGAATCACTTAGTGATTCCCGTAGACTCTGACTTAGCTAATTTGTCTACTTTCTTCCCATGACTTGGTCTTTGACCCATCCTTGCTCCTCCTCTGCTCTTGAATTATCTCAACCCTGTACTTAAAAATAAGTACACTCAAATAGAGAGAGCACACATGAGTCAACACACTAATCTGCTCAACGAGGGATTACGTTGTGCAGACCCGTGTATATTAACCCACTGCACCCTGACATTGGTGTGTACTTAGAATAGAATTGCTGCAAGCACAACCTTGAAGAAATATCGTCAAATACATTGTCAATTCATCTTAGCTGGTTCAGGGGCTTCTTCAAATCAGGTACCTTGTGGATATAATACCCAACAATCTCCCCCTATTTGAAGAATCCTATACCCTATAAGCTAAGGTGAATAAAATAGATGGGGATAAAACATAAACTGAACAATTCAGTTGAGAGTGAAATTCATTACCATTTTCCTGAGAGCATACTTAACGTTGGCAGCCACCTTAGCCTTAGCCGAGAGGGTATTCTCCTCCTTTTTGGCTTCTGCAAATCTAGGACTTCACTTGGAGCAACCTGCTCCCCCTCAGATCTTGCATCCGTGCTTGAACTTGAGTTCCTTGACGATGCTCCCCCTTGATCCAAGAGCCTGGAGCCTTACAGTTTTTACTCTTCATAGTTCAGCATGGCGAGTTCAGTTTTGAAGAAACTGAACTAGGTCTCGTCTAGGGGCTTTGTGAAGATATATGCAACTTGCTTATCCATGGGGACATAGCAGAGAGATATGTCTTTGTTCTCCACATGTTCCCGAATGAAGTGATAGATCACTTCAATATGCTTTGTTCTACTGTGCGACACAGGATTGTTTGCAATTACTATTGCGCTCGAGGATTCGCAATACATTGGAATTTCGCTAAACTGCAAGTCATAATCTTTGAGCTGATTTCTCATCCATAGAAGTTGTGCGCAACAGTTGCCTGCTGAGATGTACTGAGATTCAACGGTGGAGGTTGCGACACAATTTTGCTTCTTACTGTTCCATGAAATAAGCCTTCTTCAGAGGAATTGACAAGTCCCGGAAGTGCTTTTCCTATCATCCCAGCTTCCTGCAAAATCAGCATCTGAAAAGCCTATCAGCTCGACATCATTATTTCTTGTGTACCATAAGCCAAGATTTGGTGTACCTTTAAGGTATCTAAGAATTCGCTTTGCAGCGACATAATGAGATTCCTTAGTGTTCATCTTATATCTTACACAAACGCATGTGGAAAACATAATATCCGATCTACTTGAAGTAAGGTAGAGCAGGGATCCAAAGTTGCTTCTGTATTTGGTTTCATCAAAAGGTTTCCCTTTCTCATCCTTGTCCAGAGACATAGTGGATCCCATTGGAGTCCTCATAGAGGTTGCATTATCCATTCCGAATTTCATAAGGAGTTCATTTGTGAACTTCGTCTGAGAAATGAAAATTCCATCCTCAGACTGTTTCACTTGAAGTCCCAAGAAATACTTTAGCTCGCCCATACTGCTCATTTCAAACTTTCCTTGCATAAGTTTGGAAAACGTTTTGCAAAGATTGTTGTCCGTTGAGCCGAATATTATGTCATCGACATAGATTTGCACCAGCAAAATCTTGCCTTTGACTTCCCTAAGAAACAATATCTTATCTATTTTTACTCTCGAGAATTTGTTCTCAAGAAGAAAACTTGACAGAGTCTCATACCAAGCTCGAGGAGCTTATTTTAAGCCTTATAATGCTTTATTAAGAAAATAAACATGATTAGGGAATGTAGGATTAACAAAACCTGAGGGTTGCGCGACATATACTTCCTCTTTCAATTTGCCATTGAGGAATGCAGATTTAATGTCCATCTGATAGATAGTGAATCCTTTATGCGAAGCATACGCCAGGAACAATCTGATCGCCTCAAGCCTTGCAACTGGTGCAAAGGTATGGTCGAAGTCAATCCCCTCCTCCTGTCTGTAACCTTGAGCCACCAGCCTGGCCTTGTTCTTTATGATGACACCGTGTTCATCCAGTTTGTTTCTGAAGATCCACTTGGTGCCGATCATATTCTGGTTCTTTGGTCTGGGAATAAGCGTCCGGACATTGCATCGTTCGAATTGATGCAGTTCATCTTGCATGGCCAATATCCATGCTGCATCTTTGTTCGCTTCGTCGAACTTCTTTGGCTCAACCTGTGACAAGAAACTAAGGTGCAAAATCTTGTTAATTGTACCGCTCTGAGTTCTGACACCGTCACGAGGATCTCCGATGATCTGATCTCTGGAATGATCCCTCACGTGCCGGAGCTCTAGGAGTCTGACATCTGGAGATCTGACATATTCTCGAGCTTCTCCTTCTTCTAGGAGATTTTCTCCATCCTGATCTTCAACTTGTCCAGTTAGCGTTGAGGTGGAAACCTTGACGTACTTGGGAGTTACATCTTTAGCAGTCTCATCGAGACTTAGTTGTTCAAGTCTTGCACCTGTATCTTCAAGAATGCCACTGGAAGAATTGTTATGAAGCAAGCATGCTTCATCAAAAACAACATTAATGGACTCCTCTACCACTAGGGTTTTCTTATTAAAGACCCTATATGCTTGACTATGGCTGCTATAGCCCATGAAGATGCCTTCGAAGCATTTTTCTCCAAATTTAGTACGTGGGTACTTCCCATTATTGAGTACATAGCATCTACAGCCAAAAATCCTCAAATAGGACATGGTCGATTTCCTGCCATTCAATAGCTCATAAGGCGTCTTGCGATGATTCTTGTTGATCATTGCTCGGTTCTGCACATGACAAGACGTGTTGACAGCCTCTGCCCAGAAGTACTCTTGAAGAGAGGCGTCATTCAACATTGTCGTACATGCTTCAATGAGCATTCTTTTTCTCCTTTCCGCAACTCCGTTTTGTTGCGGAGTACGCGGGGAGGAAAACTCATGAAAGATACCAAGTTCTTCGCAAAATTCTGTCATAGCACCAGACTCGAATTCTGTTCCATGGTCACTTCTGATTTTGACCACTGAGCAGTTAAGTTTGTTTTGAATCTTCTTGACAAAACTCGTGAAGATATCAAACGTATCTAACTTTCGTTTCAAAAAGAACACCCACGTAAACCTTGAGTGATCATCAACAATCACTAGCATATACGATTTGCCTCCTAAGCTATGAACTTGCACTGGACCGAACAAGTCCATATGCAGAAGATAAAGACATCTGGAGGAGTCTTTTTCTACAATGCCCTTAAAGGTAGCCCAAGTCTGTTTGCCCTTCTGGCATGCAGGACAAGGGCTATCTTTGATGCACTTAATAGTAGGGGCATCCCTTACTAAATTCTTAGAAAAAAACATATTAATTGTCTTGAAATTAATATATGTTAATCTTTTGTGTCATTGTTCACAAAGAGATGCACTGCCTTTTGATACTAGGCACACAGGGGTAGAAGAATCTACGCTAAGAAAATGTAAACAAAATATATTTCTGCTCCTAATGCCAGCTAATACTATCTCCGAAGAGGCACACGATATTATCAAGCACTTATCCTTGCAGAACTTAACGTCATATCCTATATAACACAACTGAATTATACTGATCAAGTTATGATTTAACCCTTCAACATAGGCCACGTCGGTGATAGATTTTATACCGTTGGAAATCATACTGTAACCTCTAGTGACTCCTCGATCTGATCCTCCAAAGATGACTTTGGGTCTATTTTCGACTGGAGAGTAATCACGCAGCAGGCTTCTTGTCCCAGTCATATGCCGGGAACATCCACTTTCCAAGTACCAGATAGGCGTTTTGGTGGCCTTTGGACATACCTGCAAAACAGAATCAGTTTACCTTCGGAACCCAATCGAACATAGGTCCTAGATTCCTTATTAGCATACTCCCCCTAGGGTGATTAACCATACGAGTGGTCGGCCTCGCATTGCAAACATGAGGAGTCTCATTGTATCTTGGATTAAACCAGCAATCAACGGCAAGTGAACAACTTATCCACATCACCAACAGTCAAATATGTTGTACCTTTTCCTAGGCTCCTGCTTCACCCTTGGAACGGTGGGTCCAGCCGGGACCTTGGATCTGGAGGTGGAGGCATCATGATGACAGCAGTCACATGATTTCTTCACCTCCTGTTCCTTCAGTATAAACGGCTTGGCTTTTGGTGTTGGCTTCCTATTATGGCCGCAAGAGAAGTCGTCATAATCCTCCACTTCGATTTCCTCATAAGGTGCCTTGAAGACACTCTCACCGTAGTTACGGGGGAAGGCCCAGCCATCATACTGGCTCTTAGGATTTTCAACCGAGGGCCGAAAAAAGTGGCCATAGGTTTACTCAAAGTCTTGTTCATTGCAGGGAAAGCCAAGCTTCCTGAATACAACAGGGTTGAGTGGGGCCTTTCCCTTTTCTGCAGGAGAGGCCTTCTAAGCAGCCTTATTTTTCCTCTGCATACTATTTCTCCTGGATGATTTACCAGGCACACCCACATGCCCCAAGCCAGCCCCCTTTGCCTGAGCAGAGAAGGTGTCAACCAGTGGAAGAACAGTCTTTGGCATAGAGAAGCTTTTGACAATCTTCATTTCTGTCGCAAGTTGTTCTTCCAACTTGTTGATTTCTTCCTATTTAACGTCAAGGAGCCTTAGAGTCTCTGAGTGCTTAGAAGTCAGGTCCAGGTGCTCCTTTCAGAGAGAGATCATGCTAGTTATCTCTTCTCTTAGAGAAAAACCCTCAGCCTTAAGGAATTTGACTTCCTTTTTCTGATCCCTCAACCTCTTGCGGCATTCCTCAAAGGTATTGAGCAGAAGCTCATACTTTTTGAGGAGCTCAGCTTCACGGGCAGATGGGCTGCCCTCGAGATCATCATCAAGAGACTCATAGTCAGAGTCAGAGAGGGGGGTAAGATCTTTTACCTTCCCAGTAAATTGGGGGCAGTCTCCTTCTGAGTCAGAGCGACCCACTAGCCCGAAGTAGGCTTCCTCATCATCACTGGAGTCTGAGGAATCTGAACTCCCGAGTGATGAGGGAGAAGTCTTCTTCAGATAGCTCTGAGCCGGAAGAGCATGGCTCAGAGTCTTCTTCCTCATCCATTTTCCGAGAACGGGACGAGGTTGCACCCTTGCGTTTCCTTGAGTGATTGGCTTTTAGGGCCACAGTCTTCTCTCGGGCAGCGGCTTTATTGGCTTCTTCTTCAGCTTTTCTGGTGTTCAGCTGAAGCTCATAGGACGAAAGTTTCCCAAACAGAATCTGGGGATCTGCTTCTGCCAGCCTGCCAAATTCTCTGATGGCGCAAATCTAGGTGTCTCATTCCTTAGTAAGGGATCTAAGGAATTTGTCATTTAGTTCACTATCAGTGAATACTCTGCCATAGCCCTTCAGGGCATTGACGATCTTCAGGAAGTTCTCGAATGTCACTCTGATTTCTTCCTTGGGACCTTGCCTGAAGGCCTCATACTTCTGGTTCAGAAGGGATCTTCGATCATCCCTTACATCATCAGTGCCTTCCATCAAGATGATAAGGCAGTGACAAATGTCCTTGGCAGTCCTGCAGTTGCAGAAAACCTGCATCATGGAATCATCGACGACTCTTACCAGAATGTTTTGAGCTTTCTTATCAAGTCCGACAAGCACCATCTCATCCTTATCCATTTCAGAAAGTTTCTTGGGCACTTTCTTGGTTGGATCAATGGTTTCGGCCTTAGTGGGGATATAAGGTCCCTCCTCCACTATCATGAAGAGTCGTGGGTCGATAGCTTCCATGTAGTACCTGATCCTTTCCTTCCAGATAGGAAAGTTCAGCTTGGTGCACAATGGGATCTTCCCTGAATACTTGAGTCCTTCCATTTCAGAGATCTTCTTTCTTCTTGACACTAGATGCGGGAACTTACTCAAGGTGTTAACCTTATTGTTGAGCAACCTCCCTCTGATACCACTTGAAAGTTATCTAGTGTCAAATAACTTCACCTATGGGGTGGGAATAGGTGATTTGCAGTCTTTTGCGGAATAAAAAATAACCTGCACAAGAAAACAACCACAACACAGAAAAGCACAAAAGCAATTATAGTGGTTTCCCGATTTGGGTATGTCCACTCTCCCCCTTCGACCTATCTCCCAATAAGGGACGACTCAGTCACTTCACCAAACGGATTGAAATCCAATCCTCACACTATGGAAGAAACCCTTCCACCCGAAGGAGTCACTACTCCTCCTACACGGGTTGCACCCTAGTCTTGCAAGTAGGAATCACTATTCCTTTACAACAACATGAAAATTAGAATGTACAAAAAAATACAAACTTCAAGTATGGAGAACGCGATGTCCCTCTTCGTTCGTTGAAGCGTTCTTGATGAAGTCAAAGAGTCCACGACCGGAGCACCCTCTTGGAGAAAATCTTCCCGAGATCGGCAGCGGAAAATGATTGCGGCGGCGATGCTTTGTAGATCAAAACTTCTTGACGAAGCAAGCAAGGTCTACCAACGATCTTACTTGGATCGATCGTCTCAATCGATTCGGAGGGGAGAAATGTTCCCGTTCAACAAACTGAGAGACAAGGGATCTTGAGAGAGAAACGTGAGACGCGTTACTTAGCTTCAGTTCTGTCGTCGAGCGATCAAAGAAAGTCTCAGATCTGCAGCAGCGATAACTTAGCGAGCGGCGACGGCGACGGAAGATGATTCGCGATCCGCTAGGTTATGCTCGGCGGCCGTGTGCCTTTTTTTCGTTTCTCCTGTTTGATTATCCCTGCGTAACTTAAAAATAGGCGATTATATATACTGAGGATCAACCCTACAAGACCGTTGTGGGCCCCATAAGAAGAAAACCTAAGCCTTGTCTAACCAATGCCCGTTATCTTGGTTCGGTCCAGCGAGCAGAAATAAATCGCCTAAGGCAAATTTGGCGGGAATCATTGGTGATTCTCGTCGAAATCGGCCGGAATCACTCATGATTCTTGTCGAATTATCCTTGGTAGAGTTTTAGTTGAAAAGCTTGCCATCCAGAGGGAATCAGCGAGAATCAAGACCATTCTCGACGAATCGGCGAGAATGCAAAGTCATTCTCGACGATAAGGCGAGAATCAGTTAATTATTCTTGTCGATTCTGAGTTAGTAGAATTCTTGAAGGAGAACTGTCAGCCGGATGAAGTTGGCGGGAATCGGCGAGTGATTCTTGACGATTCGGTCGAATCAGCAAGAATCACTTAGTGATTCCCGTGGATTCTGACTTAGCTGATTTCTCTACTTTCTTCCCATGACTTGGTCTTTGACCCATCCTTGCTCCTCCTCTGCTCTTGAATTATCTCAACCCTGTACTTGAAAATAAGTACACTCAAATAGAGAGAGCACACATGAGTCAATACACTGATTGCTCAACGAGGGTTAATGTTGTGCAGACCCGTGTATATTAACCCACTGCACCCTGACTTTGGTGTGTACTTAGCATAGAATAGCTGCAAGCACAACCTTGAAGAAATATCATCAAATACATTGTCAATTCACCTTAACTGGTTCAGCGGCTTCTTCAAATCAGGTACATTGTGGATACAATACCCAAAAGGAAGTTAAGGCAAGAATCAAAAGTTAGGGTGCCTACCCTAATGCCAAAAATTTCACGAGGGAAAAAATACATATCGTGCAAGCAAAGAGCTCGACGAGAGTTTTCCGAATCAATGCTCCATCAAAAATTTCTAGAACTTGAGCTCTCTAAACGATGGTTAGAAGGATCCCGAAGACAAGCTCTACTCCACCTAACTCTTTAGTTAAAATCTCTCGGAAAAGGAATCTATAAAGAAGATAATATGAAGATAGGATTTTACTTTTGGAAAAGAAACATGAAATGGGAAAAATAGCTGTCAAGTTATCTTCTTTAAAAGCTGGCTCAGATTTTAAGAGAAGGCTTTATTATAACTCTCTCTTTCTCTCTCTCACTCTCTATCACACTCTCTCACTCTCTCTCTCTCTATATTCATGTATTAATAATTTAACATATCTCTCTCTCACACACACAGACACAGATATATATATATATATATATATATATATATATATATAATAATAATTCTTTATATTTAATTTAAGACTTAGGCCCTTTATTCGGAAAATATAACAAAACTTGTTTCAATTATAATGAAATTCGCACTAACGACGGTATGTCGTTAATTATGCGTTAATGTAATGTCCTTATGCCAAATAATACACAGACTAGAAGATTTAAATTAACTATTGAAAATTTGGGGGCGTTACAGTCACCCCCCCCCAAAGAAATTTTTGCCCGAAAATTTAAAACGCAATTCGAACTTAAAAGACTTAAAGGAATTGATGGCGATTAACCTAATTAGAATGTATTCTGGGGGCGCATAGCCATTCCAAATGAGGGGATCACGGGATTGACTAGTCAACCCACTCCCATGATCCCCATCATGATAGGAGCAGAGTGGGAGGGCCCACTTCCCTTTTTATCTCTCCACTAATTTCTCTCCCATCACAAAGGGAGGAAACCACCGCCACTCGATGCCAACCACCTCTGGCCACCGCTGTCTGCCGCCCGCCCGCCGGCCATCGCCGGCCGCCTCTGGCGGCCGGCCTCCCCCGGCCGACCCCTCCCACCATCGGCCGCCGGCCGCTTCGCGCCACCGGCTGCCTCGCGCCACCGGCCGCCCGCAGGCCACTTCCCGCTGTCGGCCGCCTCCCGCCGCCGGCCGCCTCCCGCCGCCGGGCAGCCGGTCCCCGGCCGCCTCCCACCGCCGGGCAGCCGGTCCCCGGCCGCCTCCCACTAACCACCACCGGCCGGGTTCACGCCGCCTGAGCCTCCACCATCCAATTATGATAAGAACTTCGTAGCCGTCCGATCCGTGGGTAACCACCCACTAACACTCCTAATTAGTGGGGGGACCCACCATAACCTTCCCCTGGAGGTTATAAAAGGACCCACATGGGTTCCTCATTTCTCACCATTTTCTTGCAGCCTTCTTCTTCCTCGCACCAGAGCTCTGCCGGTCTCCTCCCTTGGAAGATTATCCTGCCACCGCGGGTTGTCACTGAACCATCAACCCAAAAAATTCCTAAGTCTCAAGACTAGAAGGAGAAAGAGAGAGACGCTCGTGGACTCCAAGCGGCGGACACCATCCTCAAACTCCAAAGTAACCCGCGGATTCCACCGTTCAAGTCCTTTCCGTGGTGCAGCCTGTTGCCCACGGGAAGTGCAAGTCTTATTCTCACCTCCCAAATTGTAATGAGGAATGGCCTGTCGCACTCGATTCTCCAAACACCTTGTAATCTCAAGCAGCTAGTGGATTTTTACCGGCACCGAATCGGTCATATGGTTTTTTACCCATTTAAGGGGTTTTTCTGCGTCAAAACTCCTTGAGTTACTTTCCACTGCAAATTGACTGTGTGCGCGCTCGACCACTCAACGGGCTAAGGCGGTCCAATTAAATCCGGTTTGGCCGGGGCGTCGAGTTAGACCGCAACAGTTTGGCTCCGTCTGTGGGAACATTCCCAACATCCCTCAGAAGACAAGTCCCTCATCATTACCGCTTCCAAAGCTCGAATTCAATGGCGAAGAGAAGTACCCGCACCACTGAAGGATCCACACTTCGCGGACACATCGAACCAGCACGATCCCACTCACTGGTCGACGTGCCACTGACTACCGAAGTAGCTTTTTCCCCCATCACCACCCGGGAGGGGTGCGCGCGCAAAATGGAGGAACAACAAATGTAAATTCTTGCATTACTCCGAAATATGGGAGCACTTCCTGCTCCACCGATGTCGCCGGCCCCAACAAATCCTCCGCTGCAACCAAGCCCGGAAAGGGTCCAAGAAGAGCCCGAGGATTATTCTGATGACTCCAGCTCCACTCACCCAGCTCAAAGAGGAGTAAGAGCAGATCATCTTTATCACCATCCCTCCAACGACGTTAGCCCCCCTCCTCTCGAAAGGTTTACTGGAGAGGAAATTCGAGAAGTTAAAGCCGAAGAATACCACAAGACTAGAAGAAAAGACTTTCATGCTGACCGACCGGTTTGCTAAGGCTCCCCCTTGACCCCGTAAATCCTCGATCATCTCGTTCCACATGGATTCAAGCTTCCAAACATCGAGATGTTTGACGGGACCGATGATCCACTAGAACACATCAACCACTTCACCACCATCATGAGGATTTACAATGCTACAGACCAGTTTCTATGCCAAGTGTTCCAAGCAACACTCAAAGGACAGGCTCGTACATGGTTCCATTCCCTGAGAAATGGAACCATTACCAACTTCGCAGAACTGATTAGGAAGTTCGCCGACCAGTTTATCGCAAATCGGAGAATCATTCGCGATCCCTCACACCTTTCAGGTATTCGACAAAATGAAGGAGAATCCCTCAAGGACTTCTTTCGCCGCTTCATCTCTGAGGCACGTAAAATTCCGGGCGTCGATCTCGAACTTCTCAGAGGAGTCTTCCTTGGCACAGTCTGCCCTACTGGCTTCTATTCAGGACTTATGAGGGAGACCGTGCCCAGTTATCCAGATCTCGTTCACCGAGTCAAGGACCATATAAAAGCCGATGAGGCTATTGAAGCGCACAGCCAGCAGTTTGAAGGAAGACAGAAAAGGAAAGAAGAGGAACCAACTCTCATAAGAAAAGAAGAATGATGTCGGAGTGAGCGTCGCCACTATAGCTGCCAACGTGACCTTCCCAGAAATGGGGGGCAACATCCACTTCAGGAATACACCCCTCTGAATACCACCCGCACTAATGTGATGTATGCAATTCAAAATGATCCAGCATTCCAATGACCAAGAGCACCGCGGCCAAACCCCTAGGCTGACCAGACAAGATACTGCGAGTTCCACCGCACAACGGGTCACAACACCAAAGAGTGTGTCTGGCTAAAAGATGAAATTGAACGTCTGTCCGCCAGGGGCTCCTCGGGAGATTTTTGCAAGGACAAGCACAGATCCCAACACAAGGAAATGATGGAGGAAGGCAGATGGTGGGCAACATAAATACCATCGCCGGACCCCCGAGCAATTGATACCTAGGATGGGCGCTCTCCCCGATGGAGGATGACCCTCTACAGCACACCTGCAGCCTGGAATTGGTGTCCTATCCTTCCCTCCGCATTTTTATCTTTTATTAATGTTGTTTATCATCTGCATTTTCCATCATCTTGTTTTTGTCACTTTAGAACAGTAAAAGTTACGAGCTCAGGCTCGCGCAAACAATGTTTATTTCTAAGTACAATATCATATTTGTTTTACGGTAAGGTTGTGCTTACAAACCGAACAAGCAGGTTCTTCACAAACTTTGCCACTCAATGTCATGTCATCGTCAGAGACTACCCCCTCGCGATTAAACTTTGATTGAGCACTTACATTCTCCGGAACCCGGATTGAGCACTTACGTTCTCCGGCCCAGATTGAGCACCTACGTTCTCTGGCAGTTGGATTGAGTACTTACATTCTCCAATGTCACTCTCCGTTCCATCGTTAGGGCCTACCCCCCTGCAATTGCACTCAGATTAAGCACTTACATTCTCCGAAACTCGGATTGAGCACCTACGTTCTCCGGTACCCGGATTGAGCACCTATGTTCTCCGGCAGTCTGATTGAGTACTTACATTCTTCGACGTCACTCTTCGTGCGATCGTCAGGGCCTGCCCCACTCGCGATTGCACCTGGATTGAGCACTTACGTTCTCCGACACCCGGATTGAGAACTTACGTTCTCCGGTAGCCGGATTAAGCACCTACGTTCTCCGGCAGTCAGATTGAGTACTTACATTCTCCGACGTAATTCTTCGTTCCATTATCAGGGCCTGCCCACCTTGCGATTGCACCCGGATTGATCACTTACGTTCTCCGGCACCCGGATTGAGCACTTATGTTCTCCAGCCCGGAATATCACCTACATTCTCCGGCAGTCGGATTGAGTACTTATATTCTTCGACGTCACTCTTCGTGCCATTGTTAGGGCCTGCCCCCCTCGCGATTGCAACCAGATTGAGCACTTACGTTCTCCTGCACAAGGATTGACCACTTATGTTTTCAAGCCCGGATTGAGCACCTACGTTCTTCGGCAGTAAGATTGAGTATTTACATTCTCCGATGTCACTCTTCATGTCATCGCCAGGGCCTACTCACCTCGTGATTGCACCCAGATTGAGCACTTACGTTCTCCGGCATGCGGATTGAGCACCTACATTCTCCGGCGCCCGTATTGAGCACCTACATTCTACAGCATTCGGATTGAGTACTTACATTCTCCGACGTCACTCTTCATGCCATCGTCAGGGCCTGTGCCCCTTGCGATTGCACCCAGATTGAGCACTTACGTTCTCCGGCACCCGGATTGAGCACCTACGTTCTCCGGTGCCCGGATTGAGCACCTACGTTCTCCGGCAGTCGGATTGAGTATTACATTCTCCGACATCACTCTTCTTGCAATCATCAGGGCCTGGCCCCCTCGCAATTGCAACCGGATTGACCACTTACTGTAACACCCCGAAACTCAAAAGAGGGACGGGTGATGTTTTAAGTCCAGTTTGGATTTTGGAGCAGGTGTCACGGGCGTGTCACGGGAGTGATACGGGCGTGACACGGGTGTGTCACGGGCGTGACACAGGCGTGATCGGCCATGGGTCGTGCGGTCGACGCTGTGGCGGTCGACGATTGTCTAGTTGCAGAACACGGCCTAGGACACGGGCGTGTCCCAAGCCGTGTCACTCCAGGGATTCTGCAAGTGTGGTATACGGGCCGTGACACGGGCACAAACACGGGCGTGTCAAATTTGACACGGGCGTGTCTGATGCCGTGTCACAAGGCCGTGTACCTCTCTGACTGCGAAATGTTGGTCGATTGCACACGGGGGGCGTGACACGGGTCCCGACACGGGCGTGTCGCAGGTGACGCTGGCGTGTCAGAGGCGGTGTCAAAGTCCGTGTGCTGGTTTTTCGACTCGATCGAGACGGTGAATGGGTGACACGGCCAGGCACACGGCCGTGTTGCAACCCGTGTTCGGCCCAGATTTTATGATTTCAGATCTAATCTTGGTCGTTCGTTTCCTTGGCTTGGGATCCGATGGTTGGGAGTGGTTGCTGGCAGCTTAAACTCGAAAATAGGGTTTGCAAACCCCATTTTCACTTGGGTCTCTCTCTCTAAAGTCTAGAGAGAAGGGAGAGCTTGGAGGAAGAAGAAGGTGGTCAACTCCGGCCGCCGGTGGAGCTTCGGAGCTCCGATTCTCGATCCGAGTCCAGATCGCGGAGGTGACGCCGTTGCGGTGCTTTCCAACCGCATAGTTTTTGATGGCGCTGCGGAATAACGCAAGGGTAACGATTTCTCATCCTTGGGCATGTGAATCCCTTTTTCCCTTTGCATAGGAAGCCCTCTCTCGCGATGTGAGCGAAGAGTTGGAGCGTTCCTTGGGGTAGATATGTAAAGTCCCCTTGTGTAGAGTCCGTATGCGAAAACGGACATAGGCATTGTGTGTGAAGCCTATCCGGACAAGTAGAGCCGGATCGGTGATGTGCATTGCATATGAACGGGGAAGACTCCGGGTGTTTGGGCGTTTTTCGAGTTTTCTACGTGGTAGATTGCATCAGGGAGCCTTGGAGATTAACTCCAAGGTGCACCCGGAAAACAGGGCAAAAGCGAGTTTTGCCAACACGGTGGCCGGGGAGCTAACGTGAACATAACCGGGTTATGTGATTGTTGTGGCGGAAACGGGACTCGGTGAGTCTTGACCTGCGCATATGGCTTAAATTGCCGTTGCGATATGAGCACGGGTCAGGCGGAACCGTACCCGGTCTTTGTCGTTCGGTAGGACCGTTGGCATGGATGAGGGTCTTCGGCGGTCTATGGCTTAAATTGTCCGTGACCAAGGCCAGGAAGGCAGAATGCTCATATGGTTGGCCGTCCATGAGGCGGTGGTGGAACGGGAACGTCTATGGCTTGAATTGACGTGACGTTGGCCGGTTCGCCGTGAATGTGCCCTGTGTGCACGAGGTGTGTGGCTGTGCGAGCCTACGCCTGTGATGATGTGTGTTCACACTAATATATTGCCTATACTAATAAAGTGCAGGGAAAGAGCATCGCCGCCCCGATTTTGGGGGCGGGATCGTTATAATTTGGTCAGCATAGCTGACCGTTGCTTTTGTTTGCCACCGGCCAGTGGTTTGTGCTTGCAGGTGCTGCGGAGCCGAGCGGAAAATAGCGGGCTAAAGCCCATGTTGCGGTGTTGGCCCTCGAAGGCCTAACCCTTTTTATGCTTTCCGTTTATTTCATGTATGGCGGCCTGCGAGCCGAAGTATGTAAGACATGTTTTGTTAAGCAAACCTTGTAAGGCCATAAGGCCGGTACTTTTGTAGTTTTCATTCCTATTGTTACTTCTGTAGTGGACATTCTTGCTTGGCAGGGTTCTTGTAATTGTGCAACTTAATAAATTGCTTCCGCTAGAATGACTCTGTGTAGGACGTTGGTGATTGGTTGTATGGTTTCAACGCGTAACCAACCGGTCTGTCCGTAGTACATGGCGTCGGGCCCCGGCCGGACCTACTGCTATATGCTATGCGACGGATAGGGGTGTTACAAATTGGTATCAGAGGGAGGTTTCGATCCTTAGAGGGTGTTACAAATTGGTATCAGACTACTGGTTTCGGTCAAACTTAAATGAATTCGTGGACGAATTCACTTTAAGGTGTGGTGAGCACATGTGTGCGTCATCATTATAACATGAAAAGAACCCATGAATGTCCACTTAGGAATGAAAATACACATGTTTGAGGAACCTGTATGTTCCTATAATTGCTGTTTGCAGTAATTTTTGGTCGCTTATCGGTGTTTTTGCACGATTATAGGTGACCAGAAGTGGTGTTGGGCCGTCAGAACGGCCAGGTTCTGAGGCAAGCAGTGCACCAAGTGAAGCGCCTGCAACACCTCCGTCTGCCGAGACCATTAGATTTGTGGCAGAAGCTGTATTTGCTATGATTAATGCGCAACCTGCAAGACAGGTGCAGCAGCCTGCTCCTGCGGGGGAGCAAGTGCCGCTCCAAGCTGCGGAGCTAAGAAGGGTTGAGCAGGTGGCGGTGGAGCCGGAGTTGCTAGGAGAGCAACTGAAAGATAGTTGAAGCATGTGATGGGCTTCCACCAACGGTGTTCTCGGGAACGGGAACCCCGACCCAGGCTGAGGATTAGCTCTCAAGAGTCAATAGGGTGATGACAGCTACAGAAACGGAAGAGTGGTAGAAGACCACAATAGTGACGTTCCTGTTGGATGGGGACGCAAGGTTATGGTGGGAAGGCCTAGAGTTACACCAGTTGAGGGAAGGCCATTGGCCAAAGTTCCTATGGCGGAGTTTTCGAGACTGTTCATGGCTCGATACCTCCCCTCAGCGCAGAGGATCGCATTGGAGAACGAGTTCCAAAAGTTGGTGCAAGGAGATAGCACTGTAGACGAGTACCTCCACGAGTTTACTCGATTGGGGAGATATGCTAGCGCTACCTTTGCCGACGAGGAGCGAAAGACTAACCGCTTATATTAAGGGTTAAGAGATGAGCTGACGTTGCTACTGTCAGGGCCCATGGCGCAGGGTTTCCTAACCTTGGTCAACTCGGCCCGGTCCTTGGAGAAGGACATGAGAAATGTGCAAGCTAAGAAGGAATCTGGCGGGAAGAAATCGGAGTTCAAAGCGCCGACTACGTCGAAGTCGGGCTATCAAAAATTCTTCAAGAAGACTAGGACGTCAGGTCTATCTCCTTCTGTAGGTGCCTCGGGGACAACTACCAATCGAACCCCGGGCGCTTGTTTCATGTGTGGATAGACGGGGCACTTTGCCCATGACTGCTGGAGTGGACGCTCAAAGTCCGAAAGGAAACAAGGAGCTACTTATGAAGAGAAGGGCAAAGCGGTGGAGTCGACCGCGTCCCATTATGCTCCGACTCAGCCAAGAGTCTATAACTTGGGCCAGCAGGAGGCCATCAAGCAAGCAGATGTGGTGACAGGTATGAGTTAATTTATAGCAAGTTGACTTTAAAATACCATTACCTATTGCTTGTTAGGCTAATGTATTTTGCTTAGGCTTTGTGGTGATTAGCGATAGTCCGGCACGGGCACTGTTCGATACGGGAGCGTCACACTCCTTCTTGTCCGAAAATTTAATATCACGCATCGGAGTCCCTTCTTCGATGGCGAAGGACAAGTTGGATGTGCTGCTACCGAATGGGTGCTCAATGCGTGCGGACAGAGTGTGTGCCGTAAAGGTTCACATTGGGAGCCAAGAGTTCGACTTGCTAGCGTCATTGCTGCCGTTAGTAGAGTTGGATGTGATCTTTGGGATGGATTGGCTTTCGGAGCAGAAAGCTTGGATTGGCTTTCGGAGCAGCAAGCTTGGATTGACTGCGACCGAAAGGAGGTCAAGCTGGGTGTTGGGCGGGGGACAACATTCGAGGGACTCAAGGGGTTGAGCAAGATGCTGATGTCTGCTCTTCAGGTGGTAAAGGCAGTTCGTGCTGGTGCAGAGCTGTTCTTCGCAATAGTGGGGGCTGTGGAGCCAAAGTCTACGTTGGATAGCATTCCCGTGGTTTGCGAATACCCCGATGTGTTCCCGGATAGTCTTCCCGGAGCTTCACCGCAGCGGGAGATTGATTTCACCATCGAGCTCGTGCCGGGGGCCAAACCGGTGTCACGTGTTCCGTATAGGTTGGCGCCTAAGGAGATGGCGGAGTTGAAAGTTCGGCTAGAGGAGCTGATGGAGCAAAGTTATGTGCGTCCAAGCTCGTCGCCTTGGAGCGCATCAGTCCTCTTCGTTAAGAAGAAGGACGGGAGTATGCGGTTGTGTATCGACTACAGAGAGTTGAACAAGCTGACAGAAAAGAACAAGTACCCGATCCCGAGGATTGATGATCTCTTTGATCAGTTAGTCAGATCGTCGGTATATTCTAAGTTGGACTTGAAGTCGGGGTACTATCAGTTGAGGAAAAGGGAATGTGATATCCCGAAGACGGCGTTCAACACAAGGTATGGGCATTTCGAGTTCACGGTCATGCCGTTTGGACTGACGAATGCGCCATCAGTGTTTATGGACTTGATGAACAGGACGTTCTGAGATTTCCTGGATCGCTTTGTGATCGTCTTTATTGACGATATATTGGTGTACTCGCAGTGCGAAGAAGATCACTTCAAGCACTTGCATCTGGTGTTGGAGACTTTGAGGAGGAATGATCTTTATGCGAAATTCTCCAAGTGCGAGTTATGGCTACCCTCAGTAGCGTTCCTTGGTCACATTGTTAGTGGGGAAGGTATAGCGGTGGATCCGGCGAAGATCGTTCCGATACGGGAGTGGCCTGCGTTGTCTTCTGTCGTGGAAGTCCGTAGTTTTCTCGGGCTTGCCGGATATTACAGGCGCTTCGTAGAGAACTTCTCGCGGATAGCGCTACCTCTCACGAAGTTGACAAGGAAAGATCAGAGATTCTTGGGGACGCAGGAGTGCATGCAAGCGTTTGAGGAGCTGAAGAGACGGTTGACCACGGCGCCAGTGCTTAGTTCGCCGAGTGGGACCGAGGGCTTTGAGGTGTATAGCGACGCTTCAGGTAGTGGTTTGGGCTGCGTGCTGTTGCAGCATGGAAGTGTGATTGCGTATGGATCGCGTCAGTTGAAGGTGCATGAAAGAAATTATCCGGTGCATGACTTGGAGTTGGCGGCCGTGATATTTGCACTCAAGTTATGAAGGCACTACCTATACGGCGTAAGAGTCGATATATACACCGATCAAAAGAGCCTAAAGTACTTGTTGGATCAAAAGGACCTTAATATGAGGCAGAGGAGGTGGATGGAGTTCCTGGGGGACTACACCTTCAAAATACATTATGTACCCAGGAAGGGCAACGCAGTTGCGGATGCGCTGAGTCGCAGGGCTCCCGCCCAAGCCAACTGGTTGTCGGTGCATGATGAGCGGCTGATACGGGAGTTGGAGGAGATTGAGATCTGTTGCGTTGACAAGCAGACGAGCGCCAAAGCAATGTTGAACTGGACAGAAGTTCAGTATGACCTGGCTGACCGAGTTCGGCAGGCATTGGAGTTAGAAGTCTCCATGAAGGAGCTTATGGAGGCAGCGTTGGATGGGTCAAATTCCCAGTTCTCGGTAGTAGATGGTTTGTTAAGGAAGGATCATCGGTTGTGCGTCCCAAGTGGGGGTAACCTCCGGGCGGAGTTGATGTACGAGGCTCATCATACCAAGTACTCAATCCACCCAGGGAGCACGAAGATGTATCGTGATCTCAAAAAGTTATTTTGGTGGCCGGGGCTCAAGAAAGACATGGCGTTGTACGTCGCTAAATGCCAAACGTGCGCCTTGGTGAAAGCGGAGTGCCAAAAGCCAGGAGGATTTCTGAAGTCCTTGCCTATACCGGAGTGGAAATTCGACGACATATCTATGGACTTTGTGCATGGGTTGCCAAGGTCACAGAAGGGGAACGACGCCATCTGGGTGATCGTAGATCGGTTAATAAAGGTGTCGCACTTCATTCCGCATAGGAAGGACGATCCAGTGGAGAAATTGGCGAAGTTGTATGTTAACAGCATTGTTAGGCTGCATGGCGTGCCCCGTAGCATTGTGAGTGATCGCGATGGGCGGTTCACGTCAAATGATTGGAGATTGGTGCAGCAGATGTTAGGAACAAAGTTAAAGTTCAGCACAGCCTTCCATCCGCAGACGGATGGGCAGACTGAGAGAGTCAATAGGACGATGGAGGACATGCTACGCATATGTGTTCTGGACTTCGGTAAGGCATTGGGAGGACCACCTGTATTTGGTGGAGTTCGTGTTCAACAATAGCTACCAGGCGAGTATCCATATGGCGCCCTTTGAGGCCCTATATGGTAGGAGGTGTCGCACGTCGTTGTCTTGGTTAGAAACGGGTGAGGCAAGGTTGTACAAGAAGCAGGAGGTGGAGAGTGCTACCTCGTTGGTGCGGATCATTCGGGAGCGCTTGTTGATCGCTTAGGACAGGCAGGCGAAGTATTACATTGCCAAGCACCGGAACGTGGAGTTCACGGTAGGCGATTGGGTATACTTGAAAGTGAAGCCGTTCAAGGGGGTTTCGCGGGTGAGACGCTTGAAGAAGCTGAGCCCAAGATACCTTGGACCTTTTAAGGTTCTGGAGCGAGTCGGCGAAGCTGCTTACCATTTGAAGTTATCGGTAGAGTTGAGTGGACTACACGATGTGTTCCACATCTCTGTATTGCGGAAGGCGGTGCAAGAGCCTTCGCAGGTGATCGCAGTTGATCAAGTACCGGTGGATGTAGGGTTGACGACTAAGGTCAAGCCCGTTTGTATTGAAGATGCAGAGGTCAAGAGGCTCCATAACAAGGAAATCCGAATGGTCAATGTCCGTTGGGACAATTGCGGTCGTGGAGAGCTCTCTTGGGAACGGGAGCAGACCATGCTGGAGGAGTACCCAGAGTTATTTTGCTCAGGTACCGATCTTGGTTTTATGTTTACTTTCCTTTAGTAATTTCATGGGCAAAATTCTTTTAAGGGAGAGAGAGTTGTAACACCCCGAAACTCAAAAGAGGGACGGGTGATGTTTTAAGTCCAGTTTGGATTTTGGAGCAGTTGTCACGGGCGTGTCACGGGCGTGACACGGGCGTGACACAGGCGTGTTCGGCCACGGGTCGTGCGGTCGATGTTGTGGCGGTCGACGATCGTCTAGTTGCAGAACACGGCCTAGGACACGGGCATGTCCCAGGCCGTGTCACTCCAGGGATTCTGCAAGTGTGGTACACGGGCCGTGACACGGGCACAAACACGGGCGTATCAAATTTGACACGGGCGTGTCTGATGCCGTATCACAAGGCCGTGTACCTCTCTGACTGCGAAATGTTGGTCGATTGCACACGGGGGCGTGACACGGGTCCCGACACGGGCATGTCGGAGGTGACACGGGCGTGTCGGAGGCCGTGTCAAAGGCCGTGTGCTGGTTTTTCGACTCGATCGAGACGGCGAATGGGTGACATGGCCGTGTTGCAACCCGTGTTCGGCCCAGATTTTATGATTTCAGATCTAATCTTGGCCGTTCGTTTCCTTGGCTTGGGATACGATGGCTGGGAGTTGTTGCTGGCAGCTTAAACCCGAAAATAGGGTTTGCAAACCCCATTTTCACTAGGGTTCTCTCTCTCTAAAGTCTAAAGAGAAGGGAGAGCTTGGAGGAAGAAGAAGGTGGTCAACTCTGGCCGCCGGTGGAGCTTCGGAGCTCCGATTCTCGTTCCGAGTCCAGATCCGCGGAGGTGACGCCGTTGCGGTGCTTTCCAACCGCATAGTTTTTGATGGCGCCGCGGAAGAATGCAAGGGTAACGATTTCTCATCCTTGGGCATGTGAAGCCCTTTTTCCCTTTGCATAGTAAGCCCTCTCTCGCGAGTGAGAGAAGAGTTGGAGCGTTCCTTGGGGTAGATATGTAAAGTCCCCCTTGTGTAGAGTACGTATGCGAAAACGGACATAGGCATTATGTGTGAAGCCTATCCGGACAAGTAGAGACGGATCGGTGATGTTGCATTGCATATGAACCGGGGAAGACTCCGGGTGTTTGGGCGTTTTTCGGGTTTTCTACGTGGTAGATTGCATCAGGGAGCCTTGGAGATTAACTCCAAGGTGCACTCGGAAAACTGGGAAAAGCGAGTTTTGCCAACACGGTGGCCGGGGAGCCAACGTGAACATAACCGGGTTATGTGATGGTTATGGCGGAAACGGGACTCGGTGAGTCTTGACCTGCGCATATGGCTTAAATTGCCGTTGCGATATGAGCACGGGTCAGGCGGAACCGTACCCGGTCTATGTCGTTCGGTAGGACCGTTGGCATGGATGAGGGTCTTCGGCGGTCTATGGCTTAAATTGCCGTGACCAAGGCCAGGAAGGCAGAATGCTCAAATGGTTGGCCGTCCATGAGGCGGTGGTGGAACAGGAACGTCTATGGCTTGAATTGACGTGACGTTGGCCAGTTCGCCGTGAATGTGCCCTGTGTGCACGAGGTGTGTGGCCGTGCGAGCCTACGCCTGTGATGATGTGTGTTCACACTAATATATTGCCTATACTAATAAAGTGCAGGGAAAGAGCATCGCCGCCCCGATTTTGGGGGCGGGATTGTTATAATTTGGTCAGCATAGCTGACCGTTGCTTTTTTTTGCCACCGGGCGGTGGTTTGTGCTTACAGGTGCTGCGGAGCCGAGCGGAAAATAGTGGTCTAAAGCCCTTGTTGGGGTGCTGGCCCTCGAAGCCCATGTATGGCCGGCCTGCGAGCCAAAGTATGTAAGACATGTTTTGTTAAGCAAACCTTGTAAGGCCATAAGGCCGGTACTTTTGTAGTTTTCATTCCTATTGTTACTTCTGTAGTGGACATTCTTGCTTGGCAGGGTTCTTGTAATTGTGCAACTTAATAAATTGCTTCCGCTAGAATGACTCTGTGTAGGACGTTGGTGATTGGTTGTATGGTTTCAACGCGTAACCAACCGGTCTGTCCGTAGTATATGGAGTCGGGCCCCGGCCGGACCTACTGCTATATGCTATGCGACGGATTGGGGTGTTACACTTACATTCTCCGGTACCTGGATTGAGCACCTATGTTCTCCGGCAGTCGGATTGAGTACTTACATTCTCCGACGTCACTCTTCGGGCCATCGTCAGGGCCTTCCCCCTCGCGATTGCACCCAGATTGAGAATTTACGTTCTCCGGCACTCGGATTAAGCACCTACGTTCTTCGACGCCCGGATTAAGCACCTACATTCTCCGACAGTCGGATTGAGTACTTACATTCTCCGACGTCACTCTTCATTCCATCGTTAGGTCCTGTCCCCCTCGCGATTGCAACCATATTGAGCACTTACGTTCTCTAGTACCCAGATTGAGCACCTACGTTCTCCGAAAGTGTGATTGAGTACTTACATTATTCGACGTCACTCTTCGTGCCATCGTCAGTGTCTGCCACCTCGCGATTGAACCCGGATTAAGCACTTACGTTCTCCGACACCTTTATTGAGCACCTAAGTTCTCTAGCTCTCGGATTGAGCACCTACGTTATCTGGCAGTCGGATTGAGTACTTACATTCTCCGACGTCACTCTTCAAACCATCATTAGGGCCTGTCCCCTCGTGATTGCACCCTGATAGAGCACTTACATTCTCCGGCACCCGGATTGAGCACCTACGTTATCCGACGCCCGGATCGAGCACCTATGTTCTCCGACGGTCTGATTGAGTACCTATATTCTCTGATGTCACTCTTCATACCAATTCCAGGGCCTGCCTTCCTCGCGATTGCACCCGGATTGAGCACTTACGTTCTCCATCGCGGATTGAGAACCTAGGTTCTACGACAGTCGGATTGAGTACTTATATTCTCTGACGTCACTCTTCGTGCCATCGCCAGGGCATACCCCCCCGCGATTGCACCCGGATTGAGCACTTACGTTCTCCATCGCCCAGATTGAGCACCTACGACGGTCGGATTGAGTATTTACATTCTCCGACATTACTCATCGAGCAACCGTACAGGGTCTGCCCACTTTCGCGACAAAGTCACAGACAGGAGCCGTGCAAACTAAGTCATGAGTCAGTCTCGTGTGGGCAAAGTCTTCGAGTCTGTCTCGCGCAAAACAATGTTACATGTCAAACTTACGTGAAACAACACGAACTTTGCCAACTGGGTACCATTCTGGAAGCACCGTCTCTGCATCCGGGAACCTCTCCGCAGCAAGTTTCCCCTTCCTACATTGTACAAGAAGTACTCGGTGATACACTCGGGGGCGGGGGGGGGGGGGGGGGCAACAGAAACTCCACATCTCATCGATCTCTTCCCACGGGTGCTTCGTGTGTCATGCATGTTACACCTTGCAAACATCGTGTATGTACCGTGCATCGCGCACACATCACTAACTATCCATCGTACACATTACATACCATGCACATTGTACCTCGTGCACATGTCACATATCTTGTGCCTTGCTCATACAAAGCAAAGTTGTGCATATCGCACCATGCGCGCGCAAAGTCCAAATGTACAGCTCACGTATGACGCGCCAATCCACGCGCAAGGTCAGACGCGCGCAGGGTCGCGCGTGCGCACCCGCGCATGGGGTCGGAAGCGCGCATGCACCCATGCGTAGGGTCGCGTACGCCAGCACCCTAGCACAAACCCACGCGCGGGGTCTCGCGCGCGCGCCCCGCGGGCGGGATCGCGCGCGCGCGCCCAAGCTGGGGACGCGTGCGCGCGCACTTGCACGGGGTCGCACACGCACCCGCGCTAGGTCGCGCACGCGCGCTCCCACGTGCACCACCGTGCGCGGGTAGTAGCGCGCCACCGTGCATGGGAAGTCGCGCGCTGGACACCGCACGGCCAGGTGCGCCGGAACCTACACCCGCAGTCGGCCAAGCACGCTGCCCGCCCCTTCCCTTTAAGCGCATGCGCGAGGCTAGGGTTGTAACCCCAGTCGCGCGCCTTGGTTCCGCTGAGGCGGACACCTGTCTTGACGTCGCACGACGCCATCACTGGGCGTCTCTTCCTTTATGAAACTCATGTGCATTCTTTCAAAGCGCCGCTCTTCGCATTTTCGCCTTCTCTCCGGAAGAAGTCATGGGGGAAAGGAGGAGGGAGATGAGAGAAAAAAAATCCTAAGTTGTTTTCTTCACATTGTTCCTCAACAACAAGATTTGGGGGCAATTGATGGAGATTATCCTATTTTTAAAGCATTTGGGGGCCGCATAGCCGTTCCAAATGATGGGATTATGGGGTTGACTAGTCAACCCAGTCCCCATGATCCCCATCATGATAGAAGGAGAGTGGGAGGGCCCACTTCCCCTTTTATCTCTCCACTAATTCCTCTCCCGTCACAAAAGGAGGAAACCATCGCAACTCGACGCCAACCACCATCGCCCACCGGCCGCCGGCCGCCGGCCGGCCATCGCCGGCCGCTAGCCATCCAACGCCGGTTGCCAGCCTCCTCCGGCAGTCGGCAGCCACCGGCCGTCGGCCGACCGCCTCCCATTGCCGGCCGACTCCTATCGGCCCCTCTTGCCGGCCGCCTCCCACCGGCAGGCTCCCGCCGCCGTCCTCCTCTTGCCGCCGGCCGCCTCCCGCCGCCGGCCTCCACCGACCAGCCGTAGGCCGCTTCCCGCCGCGGGCCGCCTCCCGCCATCAGGCGGCCGTAGGCCGCTTCCCGCCGCCGGCCTTCTCCCGCCGCCAGCCGGAAACCCATCGCCTCCCGCCGACCACCGTCGGCCGGGTTCACGCCTCTCGAGACTCAACCGTCAAATTGTGGTGGGGCCTTTGTAGCTGTCTGATCCGTGGGTAACCACCCACTAACCCACCTAGTTAGTGGGGGGACCCACCATGACCTCCCCTTAGAGACAATAAAAGGATCCTCATTTCTAATTTTTTTATTGCAGCCTTCTTCTCCCTCGTGCCAGAGCACTGCCCGTCTCCTCCCTTGGAAGATTATCTTCTACCGTGGGTCGCCACCGAACCACCAACAAGAAAATGCCTAAGTCTCCGGACTAGAAGGAGAAAGAGAGAGACGCTCGTGACCTCCAAGCAACGCACTCCATCCTCCAAACTCCAATGTCACTCGCGAATTCCACCGTTCAAGTCCTTTCCATGGCACAGCCTATTGCCCACTGGAAGTGCAAGTCTCATTCTCACCTCCCAAATTGTAATGAGGAGTGGCCTGTCGCCCTCGATTCTCCAAACACCTTGTAATCTCAAGGAGCTAGTTGATTTTGACCGGCACCGAACCAATCACTTGGTTTTCTACCTATTTAAGGGGTTTTTTCCACGTCAAAACTCCTTGTGTTACCTTCTTCCACAAATTGACTGTGTGCGCGCTCGACCACTCTGTGGGCTAAGGCTGTCCAATTAAATCCGGTCCGGCCGGGGCATCGAGTTAGACTGCAACAGGAATAAATTACAATCCACTGGATAAAAATACTCACCAAAGAAAACTAGGAGAACAGATGAGGATGAGATTCCTTCATAGCAGATTCCAATTCCCAGGCTATGCTCTCGACGTCCTTATTTTTCAAAAAAACTTTAACCATAAGAATTGTCTTCATCCTCAATACTAGACCAAGCGTCTCTAGAATACAGACAAGCTCTTCGACATAGAAAATATTAGGCTATAACTGGGGTACCGAGCTAAGGACATTTTGATCACTATGTAACACCTCCATCCATCACATGAAATATAACAGAGGGTCCGGCCAGGGCCAAACACCATATCCCACAGACAGTCGGTGGAGTTACATATTAATATCAAAGACTAAATGAATCCTAACTCAGAGCATTCTAGTGGAAGCTTTAGGGGTTAAATTTTGAACTCAAGTAATACAAATGTCCACTAATAAAAATCATATAGGAATATTTACAAAAATACACAAAATTCAAAATGGCCTTAAGGCCTTACAACGGTTTCCTCTTTCACATGTATTTTCATACATCGGCATGCAGGCCGGCCACACATGAAAACACTAAAACTCTTCGCTTGTCCTATGAGGGCCGGCACAGCAACAAGGGCAGCAACCCACTATTTTCCTCTCGGCTCTCCAGCACCTGCATAGGGACATTCCACTAGATGGTGGGAAATAAGGCAACGGTCAGCTTTCAACTGACAAAATTATAATGATCCTATCCCATTCCTAGGGTAGCGGTATTCCTTCCCTGCATGCATAACATTAACACATAGATATATCATAAGAAGGCACACTCAAGCACCATTCAATATATCACAAACGAGTGCCTCAGCGGCAAAACGTTCCGTGCACTTAGGGCACATTCTCAGTGTACCTGATTACCAGGGTCCCACCACCATTCAGAGATTCAAGACTTGACTATCAACTTTGAGCATTTTTGTTTTTCCAGCAAGGGGCCTAAGACTCTCAATATCCCAACGACGAAAACCAATTATTTTAGGCGATCCAACCCGAACTGACATAATGCTAGTACGATTTAGAACTCTTCCCATTGCTGAAATCTCCATGTCATTGACGAAAGCCGAAGAAATCAAGCCCCATGACAAGACATGGGTTAGCGTCCCCTTTTCCGATTCGTCTCATTGGTCTTATTGCAGGCACAACAGGATCTCAGCATCACTTACCGCTCACATGTCCCCTTGACCTGAGCCGACAATGCTCAATCAAGGCACTCATAGCCATTAGCTGGGCTCTTTAGCCGCACAGCTTCTCATGCTACACACCTTGTCTCACGGACACAGTCTTCATAACAACTAAAAGCTATGTGAAAGCTATCGCTAGAGATAGTCACTATCGCTTGGCGTTAGCGACAAAAAATTTTTCTGTCTCTAAACTCAGCCACAACTGGAACATCTTTCCAGCAAAAACCCTGTAGCATGCTGCAGTGCCAACAAACTGGTCTTTCACAGCAATCAAAGCTCATAAAGAACTATCGCCTGAGATACTCTCTGTCGCCCGGCGATATCCAACAGTTATGCAAACTGTGGTATTTTCTGGGTATTTTCCTAGAGCACATCTCCAATACTTCTTGCTACTCTCATTTCATGGGTACAACCCACGGACCCCGTAAACTACTCGTTTATACTCAGAGTCTTCTCTGACACGCAAAATAAAACATCAATAATCCAGACTAACCCGTCTATATGGGCTTCATACATTATGCCAATTATGTACTGCGATTTTCGGATTATATATGCAAAACCATATGGGGATATCACGTATTAACCCATTACAATTCCCTCGATTCTCCACCTTTTGGTGGAGGATTCCATGCATATGCAAAAGGAGGACTTCACTTGTCCAAGAAAGAAGATCGTTACCCTCAGAATTCGTTTCGGAGCCATTATCAAGCTTTCTATCCAGCTGGAAAGGAGCGCCTCACTTTCTTCTTCATGGATCTTGCATTCGTTCTCGATTTCGACTCCTGGATCACCTTCACCAAGCCTTACTAAGCTCAACCATAGCCTTCTTCTTCCTTTCTTCTAAGAACTTGATGAGAAGGATGAGAGAGTGTGAGAGAAGAGAATTGAATCTTCTCTCCACCTCTTCTCTAGTAAAGTAGCCTCAGGAATAAACCCAGCCACACTATCCTCTCATCAAAAGAAAGCAAAAGCCATAATTTCAGTTTACAAGTCAAAATTAATGTTATCTCCTGGCGATATCCGGTATCTCTTGGGCGATATCGTCGGCCGTCGCTTTGACCCTTGTCAACCACCGCTCTTCGTCCGTCGAACGAACATCTGATGTAAGTTCAGCAATACGTGGAAGTATTGCCCGGCGATACCCACTATCGCCACTCTTATAGCTCACTTAATGCTTTGTCGAGTGCGTTGAGAGCGTCGAGTGCATCGAGTCTACTAAACGCTTCGTTGAGTGCATCGCTATATCCAGCGATACTCACCGTCGCCAGGCAATAGCCACTTTTAAGTTCTGTTTTCCAGTTTTTTGGTGTTAAAAACCTCCCCTACTTACAGAAATTTTGTCCCAAATTTTTATTCATCTTAAGGAAAATAATACAAAACTATTACAACGTTATTGTTATAAAAACAACTCGGGAAACGCTTCTCGTATGGTTTGCTCATGCTCCCATGTCAATTCTTCATGGCCATAATTGTCCCAATGTATTTAACCATCCCGATTGTCTTGTTTCATAGCTACCTGACCTCCGTATCCTCAATCTGAATGTGTCTATCCTTCGTCGTCAACCCATCATCGACTGGTACTTGGTCATCAGCCACTAGTTGTGTTGGCTCCTTCAAGGTTTTCTACAGCACTGATATGTGAAACACATCGTGCAAACTACGTAGCTCCGCCGAAAGAGCTAATCGATAGGAAACTTCTCCAATCCGCTCAACCACTTCAAACGTACCAAGATACCTCAGACTCATCTTTTTCAAGCGCCGAATCCTGGACACTCTTTTGAATGAATTTATCTTTAGATATACCCAATCGCCCACCGCAAACTCCACGTTTCGGTGCTTGCTATTGTAGTACTTTGTCAGCCTATCTGAAAATACCAATAGCCGCTCTCTAATCATGCGTATAGCCAAATTTGCATCTTCTACCTATTTACGCTTAAACAACTTTGATTTGCCGGTTTCCTCCCAAGCTAAAGTAGTATGACACTTCCTACCGTATAAAGCTTCGAAGGGCACCATCTGAATGCTAGCTTGATAGTTATTATTAGAGGCGAACTCGATCATATAGAGATGGCCCACCCAACTCTTCCCGAAATCCAAGGCGCACATCCAGAGCATATCCTCCATTGTTCAGTTGGTCCTCTCGGTCAGACTATCCGTCCGTGGATGAAAGACTGTACTGAACTGCAGTTTCGTACCCAACAACTGGTGGATTGGCCTCCAATAATTTGAAGTAAAGTGCCCTTATCGGTCATTGAATATGCTACGAGGCACATCGTGCAATCTTACTATGTTTTTCATGTACAACTTTGATAACTTTTCAACTGAATCATCCTTCTTGTTCGGTGTGAAGGGAAATACCTTTGTCAATCGGTCAACGATCACCCACATGGCATAGTTCTCGCTCTGTGATCTCGGCATCCCGTACACGAAATCCATAGAGATATCATCGAACTTACACACCGTAATTTGTAATGATTTCAGGAAACCTCCAGGCTTTTGGCATTCAGCTTTTACTAAGGCATAAGTTTTGCAATTTGCCACGTAAAGAGCTATGTCTTTCTTCAAATCTTGCCACCAGAACAACTTTTTCATGTCCTTGTACATCTTTGTGCTCCCTTGGTGAATTAAGTACTTCGTGAAGTGTGCTTCATACATCAATTCCTCTTATAGATTTCCCACTTTGGGACGCACAAACGACCGTCTTTTCTCAAAAGACCGTCATCCAAGGAGAATTGGGAATTTGACCTATCCGCTGCATAGCGTTTCATACTCTCATCGAGTTATGTTGTTCGTCGAACCCTGTCCGCAAGGTCATACTGTACCTCAGTACAGTTCAGGCACGCATTTGCAGTTACATTCTTTTCAACATAAGAAATATCTAAGGCCTCCAACTCCTAGATCAGGTGCTCATCATGCATCTGCAACTAATTTGCCCTTACTTGAGTCCGCCGACTCAAGTCATCTGCAACCATATTTCCCTTCCCGGGAGTATAGTGTATCTGGAAGGTGTAGTCCCCGAGGAACTCCATCCACCTCCGCTACCGCATATTCAGATCCTTCTAACTATTAAGTACTTAAGGCTCTTATGGTCCGTAAAGATGTCAACTTTCACGCCATATAAGTAATGAGACCACAGTTTAAGTGCACAAATCACAGCCACTAACTCTAAGTCGTGGACTGGATAATTTCACTTGTGCACTTTCAATTGGCGTGAGCCATAAGCAATAACCTTTCTGAACTGAAGAAGAACGTAGCCTAAGCCGCTCCCTGAAGCATTACTATAAATTTCTATAGCTGCATGTACCATATGGCGAACTCAAAATAGGCATCGTGGTCAAACGACTCTTTAACTCCTCAAAGGCTCGCGCGCACTCAGGCGTCCAAATGAACTTCTGATATTTCCTCGTTAGCGTAGTGAGAGGTAATGCTCTACGTAAAAATTTCTTTACGAAGCGCCTGTAGTTTCCAAAAAGTCCAAGGAAGCTCCTGACTTTTGCTATAGTAGACAACACAGGGCACTCCCATATCACAACTATCTTTGTCGGATCCACCGCAATACCTTCTCCACTAACAACATGGCCAAGAAAAGCTACTTTCAACAACCAAAACTCACACTTTGAGAACATGACATAGAGCTTTTTTCTCCTCAACGTGTGAAAAACCATCCGCAAATGATTTGCATGATCATATTCAGACTGAGAGTACACCAATATGACATCAATAAAGACAATCATAAACATGTCCAAGTACTCTCTAAAGGTTCGATGCATCATGTCCATGATACCGATGACACATTTGTTAGCCCAAACAGCATTATAATGGACTCATAATGACCGTAGCGTACACCAAACATCGTCTTGGGAATGCCACATTCCCTAATCCTCAACTGGTAATATCCAGACTTTAAATCCAGCTTCGAGTAAATAGCTGATCCCACAAGATGATCAAACAATTCATCAATCTGTGGAATCAGATACTTGTTCTTCTCCGTAAGCTTATTTAACTCCCGATAATCAATAAATAGTCACAAGCTTCTGTCCTTCTTCTTTACAAAGAGAACCGATGCACTCCAAGGTTACATACTTGGACATATATAGCCTTGCTCTAGCAATTCTTATAACACGGTATGGCGAGCGGGCCACATGTTTCGCACCTTGCACCAACTCTATAGCAAAGTCAATCTCTTACTGTGGAAGTAACCCAGGAAGATCCTTAGGAAACACATCTGCATACTACGATACGATGGGAACATCACTCAAACTGGGCTTCGACTCAATAGCCTCCAACTGTGTGAAGAACAACTCTGCGCCCTTTTGAACAGCCTTGACTACCTGGAGAGCAGACATCAATATCTTGCTCGATCCTCGCATCCCAACAAACTTAGTCTCTTATTCGGTGTTCTATCCTAGTGTGACTTCCTTAAAGGTGCAATATATATAGGCACACTGCTCCGCGAGTCATTCCATATCAAAGATTACATCAAACTGATATCGTAAGCACAGACGCTTCTAATCTGAAATCCTGCCTTCCAATCTGTACCTCAAGAGAACAAGATCTATCCGCATGCATCACACATCTGTTAGGTAACAACACCTTCACTCTATCTATCGATATAAGAGTAGACACTCGAAGGGCTATACTTTCGTGACTGGCCATTTTTCTTAAATCGGCCTCTAAGTGCCTCATTTTACAACATCAAAATGTACCCATTTAATGTATATTTACCTTACATTCTATATTCATAATTTTTATATTATAAAAATATCTTTACTGTTCATCTTCTACAAAACCCGAAACTTGAACTCAGAAACATATATTTCCTGTAGCTCTTTCGTGATCCGTCGCCGGCCGTCCGGTCACTTCCCTGGCCAGCCACCACCTCCGTCGAGGCGATGGCTATCGGTCGGCAGTGGTTTGGCCGCTGGAGGTGGCGGTTTCCAGCGTACCCGAAAATATATTTTTCATGGTTTTTCCATGAAAACACGAGATAGGTGTTGCGCGCTAGGGTTCGAAGAAAATAAACGCAACCGAATTAGCAACCCGATGAGGCAAGTATACCTATCGAATTGTAGCAAGGGGACACAAGTGTCGTATTGAAATACGGGAACTGTTGGCTATGCTTACTCACATGAACGTTATTATCTTATCGACGGAAAAAACTAGGGTTTTATAAAATCTAAGTGCAGGGGAGAAAGTAAAGCTATACTAGAAAGAGAAACACTGTAATTAAGTAAAGCTATTAAGTAAGACGATTACTACGAAGGGTAGAAAAATATGAAATAGAAATGCACTCGATCAAGATTCACCTCGGCTAAAGACGATTAAGAAAATGCGATAAAAATCTAAACTTAATAGGATAAAGGTCCTTGACCATGGAGGTTCCTAAAGCTTGATCTCGCTTCTCTCGAAGACGTGCCCAACTGAGTTTAGGAAGGTCCGACCGACTCTCGTCTAAATCGGAGGCCTAAAACTCGCTTTACGCGGTGAACCCCACTATTGGATTTTACTCCAATCCGGGTGATTTGGACGTCTGCCTCTCTCGAGGGTGCGTACAACTCCCTTTACTCTTGAATGCTCACTTCATTCTTTCGGCCTCTCGGCTAGCCCAGAATGAAAGCAAAGGCGGAGAGTTTATATCGACAATATACCTCCAACCCGTGATTAATCAAGAGTAATTCAAGGCCCTAACCTAAAAAGAAAAGATTAATTAAAACATCATAACATAATCGCTCTAACCTCGGATCATCAAGATCGAGTACAAGGAGGATTAGTTAATCATTATGGAATGGAGGAAGGGGGATGAGTAGTGAAGCATAGAACAACACAAGCTAAACAAGAACACAAGCTAAACACAAGCTAAACAAGAACACTTTTATTAATTACATGGGGCAAGCTACACTATTGAAAATAAAATTACAAGTGCATGAAATGGAAATCCTATTCTAGCCCTACAATTAGCACTAAGAAAGAGCAAAGATTACAAAGAAAGCATAAACAAGCTAAGATTTAACTAGGGTTAAACAAAAATTACAAAGAGAGGGGGTGGGAGAGAGAGAGAAAGCATGAATAAAACTCAAAAACCAAAGGGGCAGCACCTCCCCCCACTCAACCAAAGCTTGCTGAAATGGAGAGGGGGGGTCTCAATTTATAGAAATTTTTCTCGGGTTGGTCACACCCTCCGACACGCCCTAGGGGGTGCGTGTCAGGGGGCGTGACAGTACTATGTTGACCTCGGGCTCTGGATTCTGGCAGGAGGGATGATTGCTTCGGTACGTCGGTGGTCACGCCCTAGGTCACGCCCGTGACAGGGGGCGTGATAGGCACGTCATGTCCAAATCATTGGTCGAAAATCCGTTAGTCACCGAAAAAGGAGGGTGTCACGCCCATGTCACGGGCGTGACATGGGGCGTGACCGTACTATTTGCGTGCTGTGGAGAAACGTCATTTAATGCGGCGGCAGGCTTTGCAAAAGAGGGCGACACGCCCATAGTCACGCCTGGTGACACGCCCAGGGAGGGCGTGTCAGGGGTCGTGACAGCGGTTTTGACCGTTTTTCTGTCCCTTCCAGCAGGAGTCCTCGGGATCGGGTGATACGCCCTAGGTCACGCCCAGGGAGGGCGTGATAGGGGGCGTGACAGGTCATTTTGGCAAATTTTCTGGAAACCTGCAAAAAGACAAGAAAAAGTCAGTGGCAATAATATTTACATAAAAATGATGAAAATAAACTAATAATAGACGTAATTTGTACAATATAAAATAGAAAATACGATAATAGTTTAGGCTACAAAACGTATTATCAAATTCCCCCAAGCTTAAGCTTTGCTTGTCCCCAAGCAAAAATATAAAAACTAGATATTTATAAAAAGGACTAACCAAAAAGTTCTAATTATGCCTACACAAGTATTATGCGAAATTCTTAGTAGGGAAAATGTGAAATGTAAGTCTAAAACAATTATTTAGGTATGGTAAAACTTTTATAAACTTTACTTAATAAAAACAAATCATCCAAAATTTTAACGAGATTTTTTAAATGGACTTAAGCAAAGCAACGAAAATGAAAAACACGCATTGAGTTGTTACTAGATCCAAGCAACGCATTATAATTATATCAATTTAATTAACAAAAATCTAGGTTTAAATCCAAAACTAAAACTGATTTACTGTTTTTCTTTTCTTAGTTATTAAATAAAAATCAAATAGCGTGAATCAAAAGGACTTAAATAGGACAGAAACGTTTGGTTTAGGAAAATGATCAGGAGTGGAATTCAAAGATAAACGTGAAGGTTTTAAAATCACACTAAACCAAAGCAAAGAGTTTCAAAAACTTTCATAAAAATATATACATATTTTTTTTCTTTTTCTTCTCTTTTTTTTTCATTTTTTTCTTTTTTCAAAACAAAGGCCATAAATATTTTTATTTTCCTTTTTGAGCTGGCCAAACAAAAATAAACATCACTTTCGAACATACTTTTTTTTTCTAAAACCTTTCTCCAACAAAATTCACAAAATACCCTATCAAAATCGTCAAAATAATTTATGAAACTCAAAAAGGCTAGTGTGATTTGATATGTTGGAAATTTTGGCTTTGGTGAAATTGAAATGAAGGGAGAAGCTATCAAATGAAATCGGAAAAAGGCTCAAAAATGGCTAACTAGTGGTAAAAGTTTTTAGGTTGGCAAGAAAGCTCAAACGAAAACAAAAATGGCCTAAATCATTTTCACGCTTTTGAATTTATTTAAAACAAAGGTTTGAAAAATTTCAAAAAGCGAGTCCTAGATAATTAAAGAAGATTGATGAAATTAACTTGAAAATAGAAATAATAGGTGACTTGGATCGTTCACATCTACTACGTTATTCAAAAGTTGACTTTACAAAAATTATTCAAAAACGAAAAAGAAAATAGTGGATGATGAATTTTTGAGAAAGTAAAGGAAATAAAAAAAAACAAAAAACCATAATAGAAATGCGAGTTTTAGAAAAATATTTCACCTTAACATGCTACCGCGAATTAGAAACACAGCATGACCAACATTTTACTTGTGAAACATAATTAAAAAGAACGATTAGAAATATTATAATTAACTAAGTTGTTTATAGGAGATTTTGAGTAAATCAAAACTAAAAACTAGGGGTACTATTGAAATACCAAAATGTCTAAACTATTCAAAAAACACATATATTTTTTAATTTAATTTTGTGAAATATTCTCTTTTTTTGGATTTTGGATTTTTTTCTCTTTTTTTTTGGAATTTTAAGATATTCATTTTTTTTGGAAATATTTACAATATATACAAAAAGAAGATTATTTACACTACGCAAAAATGAAGGAGGAAATCCTCCCTCAAGCTTAAAACAGACATTGTCCTCAATGGCTAAAGAAGGGGATTGGAGAAGGAGAGAAAAATAAAGTACAGAATTGAAAGACAGAATTGAAATACAGGTACTTCCCCGGATTTATTTGCTGCGAAAGCTGAGTGATGCCGCTCCTCCGAATGTCTTCTTTGGACTTTGTGATGGATTCAGCAATGTTGGAGCAGGCGATCGCAGAAGCTTCAGCTTGTCGGAGCCGTCCGAGGAAAAAATTGTAAAATAAAGAAAACAGAAAAAGATAACTTGGGTTGCCTCCCAAGAGCGCCCTTTGGTTAAAGCGTCGGTGAGCTCGACGCATCAAAAAAATAATTTTGTCCAAAAATATTGTTGTCCCGAAATAAAATTGTCTTTAGCAAAAAATTAAAAGTTTCAGATTACAGTTCGTGAAGCAGAAACTTAATAATGTTTGGACTGACATCATCATCACCAGAGAAATATAGTTTAAGACGCTGACCATTCACTTTGAAATTTCCCTTATCAGGGTGAGAAATTAAAATAGTTCTATAAGGAAATACTTCTAAAACAGAAAACGGGCCAGACCTGCGAGATTTTAATTTGCCCGGAAATAAACGTAAACGAGAATTATATAAAAGGACTTGGTCGCCCGGCTTAAAGTTTTTAGGGTGCCTTAAGTGTTTATCATGTAAACGCTTCGTCCGCTATTTATAAAGTTTATTATTTTCATAAGCAAAAGAGCGCCACTCGTCGAGTTCATTTAGTTGAAATTTTCGAAGGTCACCGACTGAGTGGGGATCAAAGTTTAAAATTTTTAAGGCCCAAAAGGCGCGGTGTTCTAACTCTACAGGCAGATGACACGATTTTCCATAGACCAGCCGATACGGCGTACATCCGAGGGCAGTTTTGTACGCTGTTCGGTAGGCCCATAAGGCATCGTCAAGTTTGGCTGACCAGTTTTTTCTAGAAGTTGAAACAGTCTTTTCTAATATTCTTTTTATTTCTCTATTAACTACTTCGACTTGACCGTTAGTTTGGGGGTGGTAGGCAGTGGAAAGCTTATGTGTAACGCCGTATTTGGTAAAGATTTTTGAAAATTATGTGTTACAGAAATGGGAACCCCTATCGCTAACGATTGCGCGAGGCGTACCGAATCTAGAAAATATTTTTTTTTAAAAACGTGACTACAACTCGGGAGTCGTTCGTAGGAAGATCTTGGGCCCCAGCCCATTGTGAAACATAATCAACAGCAACTAAAATAAATTTGTTTCCGAAGCTAGAAGGAAGGGGCCAACAAAATCAATTCCCTAGAGGTCGAAAATTTCGCACTCTAAGAAATAATTTTGCGGCATTTCATTTTTATTAGAAATGTTGCCCGAACCATTGGAAACTATCACACCTGCTCACAAAGGCTTGCGCGTCTTTAAACAGGCTAGGCCAGTAAAAGCCCGTGCAAAGCACCTTGTGAGCGGTGCGAGCAGCTTGATAGTGCCCACCTGTCGGACCTTCATGCAAATGTTTTAGAATATCAATTCCTTCATCAAATGAAACACATCTCCTTATCACTTGATCCGCACAAATTTTGAAAAGATGTGGGTCTTCCCAAAAGTAGTTCTTCAGCTCAGAAAAGAATTTCTACTTTTGCTGAGAGGAGAACTCTTTTGGGAGCACCCGGGCCACTAGATAGTTGGCATTGTGCGCGAACCAAGGAGAAGTAGATGTATTAACTAAAAGCAGCTTCTCGTCAGGAAAATAGTCATTAAAAGATTTTTCATTTAATTTTTCTATAAAGGGGTTATCTAATTTGGATAGATGGTCGGTGGCCAAGTTCTCGGCTCCTCGCTTATCACGGATCTCTAAGTCAAACTCCTGGAGGAGTAAGACCCAGCGAATCAAGCGAGGCTTAGCATCCGTTTTGGCAAGAAGGTACTTGAGGGCCGAGTGGTCCGTAAAAACAATGATTTTTGAAAGAGTAATGTAAGGGCAGAATTTATCAAACGCAAATACTACAGCTAAGAGCTCCTTCTCGGTTGTGGTGTAATTTTCTTGTGCAGATGTGAGGGTTTTACTAGCGTAATAGATTGGGTGGAAGTTCTTAGATATGCGTTGACCTAATACGGCCCCCACCGCAAAACTACTCGCATCGCACATAATCTCGAAAGGAAGGTCCCACACTGGAGCGATCATAATCGGTGCGTTAATTAACTTTTCTTTAATTGATTCAAAGGCAGAAATACAAGAGTCATCAAAAATGAATGGAGCGTCTTTTTCTAAGAGATGGGTGAGGGCTTTGTGATCTTGGAGAAGTCCTTTATAAAACGACGATAAAAACCAGCGTGGCCTAGGAAACTTCTTATAGCTTTTATGTTTGTAGGCGGCGACAACTTCTCAATAACTTCTATCTTGGCAACGTCTACCTCAATACCTTTAGCAGAAATTTTTTGACCCAAAACTAACCCTTCCCTCACCATAAAATGGCATTTTTCCCAATTTAGGGCAAAATTAGTTTCTTCGCATCGTTCTAAGAGTTTTTCGAGGTTTTCTAAACATCTATCGAAGGAATCGCCGAACACGGAGAAATCGTCCATGAATACCTCCATAATTCTTTCTACGTACTTGTCAAATATTGCGAGCATACATCGCTGGAATGTAGCTGGCGCATTGCATAATCCAAACGGCATTCTTCGGTACGCGAAGGTGCCGAAGGGACAAGTAAACGTAGTTTTCTCTTGGTCCTCGGGAGAGATGGGTATTTGAAAGTACCCCGAGAGGCCATCGAGAAAACAATAAAAGCTATGGCCGGAGAGACGTTCTAAAATCTGGTCGATAAACGGTAAAGGAAAGTGGTCCTTGCGGGTGGCGTCCTTTAACTTACGGTAATCTATGCACATACGCCAACCCGTCACCGTCCGTGTCGGGATTAATTCATTATTCTCATTACTAACTACGGTTATCCCTCCCTTCTTTGGAACTACCTGAACGGGGCTAACCCACTTACTGTCCGATATAGGGTAGATAATTCCTGCGTCTAATAGTTTCATAACCTCGCCCTTAACTACTTCTTTCATATTCGGGTTTATACGGCGCTGAGGTTGGATAGAGTTACGCGAATTATCTTCCATTAAATTTTTATGGGTACAGAAAGATGGGCTTATGCCCTTGATATCAGAAATTTGCCAAGCAATAGCCCGGCGATGCTTACGTAGAACTAGAAGAAGTTTATCGTTTTGCGTATCCGTGAGGTAGGCCGAAACGATAACTGGTAACTTGGAATCTTTTTCTAAGAAAGCATACTTAAGGTGTTCGGGAAGTTCTTTAAGTTCTAGGTAGGGGGTTCTTCATAAGAGGATTTTGAGATTCTTTCTTTTTCAAAAATAATATCTTCATAAACTTTTTTATAAGGAACGTAATAAGGGGTGGGGCTAGCAGCCAAGACGGCTTCTTGTAGCGATTCAGTGGGAAGAAAAGAGGAAGAACAAAAATCAGAAAATTCTTTTTCAAACTCAAAAAGACAATAAGAAGATTCATCACTTCCTTGCAGTGATTCCGTTGTAAGAGAAGAGGAGCAAAAAGTAGAAATTTTTTTTCCAAAGTCGGAGAGGCAGTAGGAAGAATCATCACTCACGGCATCTACGAAAAAACATGAGTCATCGTTCGCTAAGGTGTTCTTCATCGAAGGGGTGATAGAAAATGTGACTTCGTCGTCGCCTACTCGAAGAAAGAGCTTACCATTGCTTACGTCAATGATGGCTCGGGAGGTGGCAAGGAAGGGTCGGCCAAGGATCAGGGAACCTCGACGTATTCTTCGATGTCCAAAATGACAAAGTCCACCGGGAAGATGAACTTGTCGACTTTCACTAGAACGTCCTCCACTATTCCTAACGGGTACTTGACGGATCTATCGGCTAGCTGGATACTCATACGCGTGGGGTTAAGGCTACCAATCCCTAACTTCTTGAACAACGAAAAGGGCATCAGGTTTATACTCGCGCCAAAGTCGGCTAACGCGTGTTTAACAAAAAGATCACCGAAGACACACAGGATAGAGAAACTACCCAGGTCACTGATTTTCTTCGGCAAACCGTTTGTTAAAACGGCGGAGCACTCAGCATTTAGCGTGACGTGCGAAAGATTCTCTAACTTCTTCTTGTTTGTGAGGAGGTCTTTAAGATATTTGGCGTATTTCGGCATCTGTGAAATAGCCTCGTGGAAGGGAAGATTAATGTGGATTTGTTTGAAGATTTCTAAGAAGCGGGAGTACTGATCATCTTGACGTTGTCTATTAAGTTCAGAGGGGTATGGAGGAGTTGAATTATTTTTGAAGATGGGTGGTGGAGTGAGATTATTTTCAAAAATAGGGGTGATTACTTCTTCAGCAGATGGCAGAATTTTAAAAACGGGAGCGGAGCTTTGATTTTTAAAAACGGGAGCGGAGCTTTGATTTTTATAAACGAGAGCGGAGCTTTGATTTTTAAAAGAGGAAGCGGAGCTTGCCTCGGGCTCTTCACTTACCGTACCGGAGACTTGCTTCCCACTCCGAAGAGTTATAGCTTTCGCTTGCTCTCTCGGGTTGGGTTCGGTATTGGAAGGAAGAGACCCTGCGGGTCGCTCAGAAATTATTTTCGCGAGCTGTCCTACCTGATTTTCTAGACTTTTTACGCTTCCGGTTAAAGTTCTTATGGTAGCGTCATTTGTGGTGATATATTTAGAAAGTAATTCCTCCAAGCTTGGAGGTTTTGGGTTATTTTGAAGAAGTGGTGGTGGTGGTGGTGGTGCAGAAAAATCATTTTGCGGGGGTGGGCGCAACGCATTCGATGGATTACTCCATGAAATGTTCGGGTGATTTCTTAAAGCGGGGTTATAATTATTCGGAAAATTAAAACCAGGCGGATGAAAATTCGCAGCAGAAAAATTATTAAAAGCAGTTCTAGGCATATTATTAACATAATCTAAATGTTCTGGAGTAGGGGTTGCAGATTCCTATACCTGAGGGGCGGAGGCAGCAGTCATCTCCGTTATCTTTTTGCTTAGGATTTCTACTTGCAGAGCGAGCTGGGAGACGTTGTCCACTTCATAGATACCTGCAGGCTTGTTCGGGCGGGACCTAGGCACATTCCACTGATAAGTGTTCATGGCCATGTCCTCAAAAAGATCAAGAGCGGCTTCCGGGGTCTTATGATTTAAAGTACCGCCAGAAGCTGCGTCTATCATTTACTTCGTTCTTTGATTTAGCCCGTTATAAAACGTCTGCACTTGTAACCATACAGGCAGCGCGTGATGTGGGCATCGTCTTAATAATTCTTTAAATCTCTCCCAGGTTTCGTATAGGGTTTCAGAGTCTATTTGTCCAAAGGCATAGATGTCGTTCCTAAATTTTGCAGTTTTAGCTGGCGGAAAATACTTCGCCAAAAATTTTTCAGTTAATTCATTCCAAGTGGTTATGCTATTTTTCGGAAGTGTGTTCAGCCACTACTTAGCTTTAGTTCTTAGAGAGAAGAGGAAGAGTCTCAGCCTGATCGCATCATTTGTGACACCATTTATCTTGAATGTGTCGCAAATTTCAAGAAAGCTAGCTATATGTGCGTTCGGATCTTCATCTTGAAGTCCGTCAAATTGCACATATTGCTGCACCATTTGAATTATGCTAGGCTTTAGTTCGAAGTTATTATTTGCTATAGAAGGGCGGACTATACTTGATTCTGTTACCGCGAGGTTTGGTCGTGCATAATAGGACATAGTCCTTTGCACGGCCTCATCTACGTTGGGTTCTTCCATTCTTAAAGTAGCAAATGACTCGGAGTCCTCAACCGGCACTTGGATAGTAGGACCTTGAAATCGCGATCTTCTCCGAAGAGTACGCTCAATTTCGTGGTCCAAGTCCAAAATAACTGACGGACTCCCACGGGTCATGCACTAAAAGAACAGAAAAGAAGAAGAGGAAGAGAAAAAGGATAAACTATAAAAAAGATTAGAATTTTTTTTCTTTTTGAAATAGATTTGTTTTTTATAGATTAACTCCCGAACTTTCCAAGGACTACCCCGTGAAGGGTTCGTAAGGTACTAGACAAGACAGTGGCGCTTAAAGCCCTTTGCCCTTTTCGAGAGAATTAGGTGGCGTAGAAAAATTGTGAGGTTGGTTACTATTAAGAGCGGTGATAAATTTTTTTTTGATTTTTAAAATTTTAAAGAAAGAGGATGAGAAAGAGAAGAGATAAAATTAATAGGATCGTGTTTTCAAAATATCAACGGAAGTTCGATCCCCGGCAACGACGCCAAAAACTTATTGCGCGCTAGGGTTCGAAAAAAATAAACGCAACCGAACTAGCAACCCGATGAGGCAAGTATACCTATCGAATTGTAGCAAGGGGACACAAGTGTCGTATTGAAATCCGGGAACTGTTGGCTATGCTTACTCACACGAACGCTATTATCTTATCGACGGAAAAAACTAGGGTTTTAGAAAATCTAAGTGCATGGGAGAAAGTAAAGCTATACTAGAAAGAGAAACACTGTAATTAAGTAAAGCTATTAAGTAAGACGATTACTATGAAGGGTAGAAAAATATGAAATGGAAATGCACTCGATCAAGATTCACCTCGGCTAAAGACGATTAAGAAAATGCGATAAAAATCTAAACTTAATAGGATAAAGGTCCTTGACCGTGGAGGTTCCTAAAGCTTGAACACGCTTCTCTCGAAGTCGTGCCCCACTGAGTTTAGGAAGGTCCGACCGACTCTCGTCTAAATCGGAGGCCTAAAACTCGCTTTACGCGGTGAACCCCATTATTGGATTTTACTCCAATCCGGGAGATTTGGACGTCTGCCTCTCTCGAGGGGTGCGTACAACTCCCTTTACTCTTGAATGCTCACTTCATTCTTCCGGCCTCTCGGCTAGCCCAGAATAAAAGCAAAGGCGGAGAGTATATATCGAAAATATACCTCCAACCCGTGATTAATCAAGAGTAATTCATCAAGATCGAGTACAAGGAGGATTAGTTAATCATTATGGAATGGAGGAAGGGGATGAGTAGTAAAGCATAAGAACAACACAAGCTAAACAAGAACACAAGCTAAACACAAGCTAAACAAGAACACTTTTATTAATTACAAGGGCAAGCTACACTATTGAAAATAAAATTACAAGTACATGAAATGGAAATCCTATTCTAGCCCTACAATTAGCACTAAGAAAGAGCAAAGATTACAAAGAAAGCATAAACAAGCTAAGATTTAACTAGGGTTAAACAAAAATTACAAAGAGAGGGGGAGGGAGAGAGAGAGAAAGCATGAAAAAAACTCAAAAACCAAAGGGGCAGCACCTCCCCCCACTCAACCAAAGCTTGCTGAAATGGAGAGGGGGGTCTCAATTTATAGAAATTTTTCTCGGGTTGGTCACGCCCTCCGACACGCCCTAGGGGGCGTGTCAGGGGGCGTGACAGTAATATGTTGACCTCGGGCTCTGGATTCTGGCGGGAGGGATGATTGCTTCGGTACGTCGGTGGTTACGCCCTAGGTCACGCCCGTGATAGGGGGGGGGGCGTGACAGGCTCGTCATGTCCAAATCATTGGTCGAAAATCCGTCAGTCACCAAAAAAGGAGGGTGTCATGCCCATATCACGGGCGTGACATGGGGCATGACCGTACTGTTTGCGTGCTGTGGAGAAACGGCATTTAATGCGGAGGCAGGCTTTGCGGCAGAGGGCGACACGCCCATAGTCACGCCTGGTGACACACCCAGGGAGGGCGTGTCAGGGGGCGTGACAGCGGTTTTGACCGTTTTTCTGTCCCTTCCAGCAGGAGTCCTCGGGATCGGGTGACACGCGCTAGGTCACGCCCAGGGAGGGCGTGACAGGGGGGCGTGACAGGTCATTTTGGCCAATTTTCTGGAAACCTGCAAAAAGACAAGAAAAAGTCAGTGGCAATAATATTTACATAAAAATGATAAAAATAAACTAATAATAGACATTATTTGTACAATATAAAATAGAAAATACGATAATAGTTTAGGCTACAAAACGTATTATCAATAGGTCCTACTTCTTTGAGCACGAACTTCCTTTCTAAGATCCTAAGATCTATCCATAAGAGAAGAGGTAGATGAGGACCTTGTTCGGAGTTTGGAGGCGAGATGAACTTTGGATTGTCATGGCGCGGTGGTGGCATTCCCGAACTTCTCCTATAGCAAGAACAATAATCGAAATCCATTTGGTCAAGAGTGTAAACCCCTCATCTTGCTCTAAGGGGGATTTTATAGATCACCAAGTGGGGAGGGAAAAGGGTAAGCATTTCTGGCCATGAAGGCTCTCCTCTTAATATTATTTCAGTTATGGTGGAGGGAGAGGAAAAGGTGGAAGATGAAATGATGTGTCCAAGTGGCGATTTCCTATTGGACCAACTCTTCCTCATTTTATAAAGTGATTAGAGAAGGAAACGGCCCATAAATACTCCTGGTGTAACTCCCCATAATCAGAGTTAATTATGGCATGTGTTAAAGTAATTTCTAGACTTGCTGACATTTCCGCCTTTGTCGCGGGCGTGACACATAGGTCACGGGTGTGACACTAGTCCATTCATCGTTCTCAAGTCGACGACCGATTTTTCTACGCCAGTTCACGTGTCACCCCCCATGTCACAGGCGTGACACGTTCGTCACGGGCGTGATATGTATTCCTCATTCGACGTTCGTCGATCTGGGATCGATGGTTGGTGGGGGCGTCACGCCCTAGGTCACGGGCGTGATTGGTCGGTCATGGGCGTGACAGGCCTGGGTTGAAAATTCTGCGCTCGTCGATCGTCTTGCTGAGGTCGATGATCGTCGAAGGGGGTTACGCCCTATGCCATGGGTGTGACGTGTCGGTCACGGGCATGATCAAAACGTGATTGAAAATTCAGCGCTCATCGATCGTCTTCCTGAGGTCGACGATCGTCGAAGGGGGTTACGCCCTATGCCCCCGGCACAAGCTGTATCTAGAAGTCTTGCTCTCGATGCGAAGGTAGTCCTGACGGTTTCTCTGGAAAGATGTCAGCGAAATCTCGCACCACCGGGATGTCTGTCCCAGACTCCTTGACTTCCGCCATCTCAAATAAAATCTTATAAACGTCCTCTCCCTGCAGATGGGCCTTAACGACCTGTACTGAAGATAAGAGTATACGAGAGGCATGTCTTATACCTTCAATGACAATGAAAGAGTCCTCGTGTCTCACGGTGATCCTCTTCGCTTGGCAATCAATCTGGGCATGGTTCTAGTGCAGCCATGCCATTCCCAGGATCAGGTCGTAGTCCGTCATCTTCAAAAGCGTCGATGGTGCCTCGAACGCCTTTCCACCAATTTTTGCACCATATTATACTGGTCCGAGGTAAGGAGATCAGATCCATCAGGTAGTCGCACCCTCATCTTCAAGCCCATGAATCGCTCCACGCCTTCTAGTCCTTCTACGAACGTCTCTGACACAAAGGAGTGTGTAGCTCCAGTATCGAAAAGCGTGCAGGCAGGCTTGCCGCTGATGAAGACTATACCTGAGGTGATTAGATGTCTTAGGGTTCTATAACGAGTTTTCTTTCCTTGTTAATCTATCTAGTGCTGTTCTAAGATTTAACAACTGAGAGGGAAATTCTATGAAAATAACGAAACATTGTAGCGTACCTGCGATGACCTGCTCTGGATTCCAAGGCTGCGCAAGCCCTAAAGCATACACCTACTCCCTTTCTTGCCTACGATCTCACCCTGGTATCCACGTCCTCAACCGCATCCTCGACCTCCTAAATGCTGAGCAGGTTGGCCACCCTGTGGTGCTGGAGGTGGTGCCCCCCTCATGGGGCAGTTCCTCTAGAGGTGCCCAATCTGATGACAATGGAAGCACTCTGGCGGGGGATACGCCATTCCCCCGGGTCTCGGCATCTCCTGCATCTGAATCGGTTGAGGGGCAAATATCACCTGCTCCCTCGGCTCCTGCCTCACTTCCTAAAGAGGCTGGCCCTCTATCTTTATCCCATATGGTATAGCACCTCACCGCTGATCATTTCTGGCACTCCGGCCTTGATCCTCCGCTTGCCGCTTCCGACCCCGAGTGGTGTGCCAATCAGCCTCAATCCTCTTTGTCATCTCAAATATCCGGGAGATAGGCCCGTCGGATATAAACAACAAAGCCTCCCTAAAGTCATCACGCATGCCCTTATAGAACCTCTTGATGTACCCTGCTTCGTCCATCTTATAAGAATCTGCATATCGAGCCAAATGGTCGAACTCCCGATGGTACTCCACCACCGTCCGGGTGCCCTGCTTCAGCTGTAAGAACCGCTCCTCCAACTCATCCCTGGCCGACTGCGGAACAAAATGCTCCAGCAGCGCGTCCCTGAACTCTTCCCAGGTAACTTCCGCAACCTCCCTATCAGCAAACGTCGTGTCTAGTAGCGTCTTCCACCACCTCTTGGCATGGGACTCTAAGCAAGAGATAACCAGAGCCACCCTCTCCTCCCAAGGGCACCGTATCCCGGTCAGCATCTCGTACATATTATCCAGCCACTCTTCCGTCCGAACCGCCGACTATGTCCCCAAGTAGGACGGGGGAGAAAGTCCTCGGAAGATGCTCAACTAGTTGGCCCCCGGGTTTGGCTGCGGGACCGGAACCTGCTGTGACCTAAAAGCCTCCAGAATAGCTGTCAGAGTCTTTCCCATGTCTGACTGAAGAAAAGGAGTGGGGACCAGTGGAGGTGGTGCAACATCCTGAGCCTGTTGAACTCCACCTTGTGGCGTAGGGTGTGCTTGAGGCTACGTAATAAAACCCATACTGAAAAAACGTTCAATCTTTACAAAAAGTGGACAATTTATATGTGATCCCCATATGGGCACACCACTGCTTCCGCTGCTTAGTTTGTCCACAAACTAAACTCGAGCGGGGGTGACCCAGGGTTGGTGGACTGCTACCTTTTTCAGATCGATGTTTCCTCTGATACCACTTGTTAGACCCCCCCCCCCTTTTTTTTAAAATACCGGGGTCTTAGGCCCAGAAACGCCCCTTTGCGGTGACACCTTCACGCCCTGAAGGGGTCATCACCACAAAGCGCCGATTCTTCCGACCAATTCCATCTCAAAATGTTAGCACAATTAAGTAAAAGCAAGTCCACAGGAAAATCACAAATATATAAGTAAAATCTCCACGAAGGGAGTGTCCACATAATAATATATCAGAGTACTAAAATACGGGCTTATGCCCGGCACATCATAATCCTCACTACAGGTCACTCATGTGGAATCATAAACAAAACATCTACTCATGGCCAAGACTCACGGTCCCGGCTATATAAACTCCGGAGCTAGACCTCACCATCTCTAAGCGCACCGGTCTCTGGGGCTGCTCCCCCGTGCTGGGATCCACGATCCCCTAAAATGATGTGGTTCGAAAACCGTTAGTCATAAATACTAAGCCATATCATCCCCAACCCCTTCCCCTATATCCCCTAGGTACCGAACGGAGAGGAAGAAAGGGAAGGACATGAAGGTGGAGATTAAATCAAAGAAACAAGTGGCATCAAAACTAATCTAGCAATTCTATAATAAATAATGGCAATAAGACAAAATATGAAAAAGTAACCTTCACTTATGTGAGAACACATAAGCCAAGGGGTCTTCTGCAAGGCTCCTATCGTATGAAAAGTCCAATAATAATTTATACGTTGGGGTGTCGGTTATCAAACAGTAGTATATATATATATAAATTGACCTTAATTTATAAACTTGCCCACACAAGCTTATAGACCAAGGGGTCGTTTTGCAAGTCCTATTGTATAAGCATCCCATTCCACTTATACTTTAGGTGTCAGGTGTTAAATGAATCAATTATGCTATGACATGCAAGTGGGTATGATGGAACATGCAAGTGCAACTCACACACCCGACTTTGTGCACACAAACCTTTAGTTCCCCCTTTCGGAGCCGTTACCTCCCAGGATACCTCCGTAGTGGCATACGGAAGCGGTGGGTTGGGCCTCGCCCACCTCTAAACCAGTAAAGCACTACCGGTCATACCTATCGTACGCCTCAACGCTTGGTGCACGAAGCGGACTCTTGCGTACTCTTGCCGGCTGGCGCATCAGACTTCTGTTGGCGAAGTGCTAACCACACTTGCCGAGTCAGCGTATTGGCATCAGTGCATCGACCCTCCAATACCGAAGACCCACCACCTTAATTTTCTTTCCTTTTATGCACATGCAAGTTTAACGTATCAAACCAATCGAGCTGAAGCTCCCCGGCCATCCCGTCCGTCTCTTAACTAATCGAGCCGAAGCTCCCCGGACCAAACTGTCCATCTCAAAACCAACCGTGCCGAAGCTCCCAACAATCTTCATGTGCTAACAGTGTTTGTGAAATGTGAGATCCTAATTACTAGGTTACTCTTTTCAGTTTGTTAATACAATTTACGTTAACCCAGGACTGCCCCCGGTATTCCCTATGAAGGGCTCTCAAAGGGCACTAGGAACTATGATGGTAGCTGAAGCCAATCGTTCCCTTTCGCAAGGCACTTATTGTTATCAGTTTATTCCCTTTTCCCATTCCCTTCTCATGTAACGATAGACTAACCTAGTGTGATTTTTAACCTTCCTTTCTTCGGGGAAGACGATCTTTCGTCGAACCCGAGCACCTCTAAACTCTAGCCAAACCACTTCTCCCTACTCTTCATATCATTCTATTGCGATATCATCCACATCTATCAACCCAGACAAAATGACTAACTCCAACAACTATCCCAGATCATGTCCTATTGCAATTTAACAATTTGCTATATGCAGACCAACATAGACTATATGTCGAACCGAATAGGAGATAATCATCCAAATGCCCTAAATTATTTATTGGAGACTTATCATGACACAAATAGACTAAATCCAGAAAATTGTAATTTTCAAAATTTATTTGGCATTTAATTAATTTTCTTTAAAGCTTCTAAGGGCTGCCAATTGAACATGAAGTGCACTTTTCAGGTATGTATAAAGCTTCATAAAATCATGATAAATTCTAAACAACAATTTAACAGTAAAGCCAAGATATAACAATTTTTTCAGTATTTTAGGGACTCCAATTTAATTTTGGTAATAAATCCTATCTCTTTCCATTAATGAAGTAAGTGCAGTAGATAATCATCCAAAAATTCTTATTTAATCTTCTAGAGCAGATACTGTCTTAAAAACAGCAGTGGCAAAATTTCATAATTCTTATATTTGGATTTAGTTCTAGAATAAATAATTACCAAAATCTCAAAAAATTATATTTGTGAAGCAAGTATTGTAGATATTCTCCTAAAAATCATGAATAAAATTATACAACTAGATATTGATCTTAAAACATCATTGGCCAGGTTTCATAATTTTAGAGTAGGTAATCTTCTCTAAATGATTTATGGACCATAATTGCCCTTTTGGAACTTGTGAAGGAAGTACTAGATATAGTCAACTAAAAATTATACAAAAATTCAGGAGCAACTATTTTGACATAAAACATTTACTTCAAAGATTTCAAGGGGTTTCATTGAATAGAAAGCTCTAAATAATTAAAACATCAATTAGGGCTATAGCAAACTTTACAAATGAAGTGCTAGAAATAAACATCATAAAATTCTAGTAAAATTGCTATAGGTTCTACCCATTCCAAAACTTACTCTACCCGAGTTTCACAGCTTTTAAATAATGTTTAGTGACCGATTTTACTTATTTGAGATTTTTCCCTTAAACTAAGGTTAGGGTTTTGAGGTATCTACTTATCTCCAAATCCTCCGATATTCCATCCAAATGATTAATAATATGCTAACTTCGACTCTACTTAATTTCAAGGGAATATGAGGGCATTTTCCCCCTTGTCCTTTACAACCCTCACAACCTCCCTTTAGGATTTGAGTTTGGATCCTAGGGTAAATCAACCCTAAACCACACCATTTTCTCCAAGTGTGTTGTAATAACTCTTCTAAGTCAGTGGTCAAAATATCAACCTCTATTGAGGTTATTCGACCGTTCCAACCTCTTAGTGCACTTTTTACTCAAAATGCCTCATTAATTCCTAGTTAAGGATAGGTGATTTACTACCCAAAACTCATCCAAATGAGTTGGAATTTTGTACAGAGCTAGGGTTTATATCCAGGGACCACTCACCAAAATTTGGGAGGGTTTGAAAGTCATTTGACCACTTAGATAAATTACTCTAACTTTATTAAATTAAAACAAAAACCTTAGACAACGTATCTCCAAAAATTCTCATATTTAGAAAACCTCTAGGTATGGCTAAGGGTAACCCACTGCCCAAATTTCAGGTCATTTGGACAAGGTACGAAGAGTGGGCATTCATTTTAGTTCCTGCCCAACTCAAGGTACAGCCCCCACTAAAACTGGTGCTGCGGTCAAACCACTTACCCAAACGAGTTGAGATTAATTTTAGTTTAATCTAGACACGAAGGGCTACAACTTTCGTGTCTGGCTAGTTTTCCTAAATCGGCATCTAAGTGCCTTGTTTTGCAATATCAAAATGGCTTATTTAATGTATATTTACCTTATATACCATATACTTAATTTTATATTATAAAATATGTTTTTCTGTTCATCTTCTACAGAACCCGAGAACTGATCTCAGAAACATTATTTTCCTGTAGCTCTTCCGCGATTCGTCACCGGCCATCCGGTTACTTCCCTGGCCAGCCACCACCACCACCACCTCCGTCGAGGCGATGGCTATCGGTCGGAAGTGGTTTGGCCGCCGGAGGTGGCGGTTTCCGGCGTACCCGAATATATATATTTCAAGGTTTTTCCATGAAAACACGAGATAAGTCCGTCTCCTTTGAGCACGAACTTCCTTTCTAAGATCCTAAGATCTTCCCATAAGAGAAGAGGTAGAGGAGGACCTTGTTCGCGGTTTGGAGGCGAGATGAACGTCGGATTGTCATGGCGCGATGGTGGCGTTCCCGAACTTCTCATACAGAAAGAACAATAATCTAAATCCATTTGGTCAAGAGTGTAAACCTCTCATCTTGCTCTAAGGGGGCTTTTATAGATCACCAAGTGGGGATGAAAAAGGGTAAGCGTTTATGGCCATGAAGGCTCTCCTCTTAATATTATTTTGGTTATAGTGGAGGGAGAGGAAAAGGTGGATGATGAAATGATGTATCCAAGTGGCGATTTCCTATTGGACCAACTCTTCCTCATTTTATAAAGTGATTAGAGAAGGAAATGACCCATAAATACTCCTGGTGTAACTCCCAAAAATCAGAGTTAATTCTGGCATGTGTTAAAGTAATTTCCAGCTTGGCATACATTTCCGCCTTTGTCACGGGCGTGACACGTAGGTCACGGGCGTGATACTAATACATTCATCTTTCTCAAGTCGACGACCGATTTTTCTATGTTGGTTCACGTGTCACTCCCCATATCACGGGCGTGACATGTATTCCTCGTTCGACGTTCGTCGATCTGGGATCGACGGTCGGTGGGGGCGTCACGCCCTAGGTCACGGGCATGACGGGTCGGTCACGGGCATGACAGGCCCGGGTTGAAAATTCTGCGCTCGTCGATCGTCTTGTTGAGTTCGACGATCGTCGAAGGGGGTCACGCCCTATGCCACGGGCGTGACGGGTCGGTGATGCGCGTAAAATACGGCAAGCGTACCGGTATCACAAGTAATAAAGTTGGGAATAAATCCCCGGATGTCGGTCTCTTGAGGAATGCAATTAGCGTCGAACGATTTAGACTCTAAAACTATTGTTATGAGAGTTAATTGAAATAAATAGAAAAAGAAGGGGCTTTGGTTGGTGGTCTTACGACCGATTACACTAATGTAAACTATGCGGGTCGCAATCACCGCTTCTCAAGGCGAGGTGGATGTAGCGGCCGCGATGCCGTACTTCGGTTGGTGAATGGACGGAAGTCTAGCGAGTGAGGTGATTAGTGCAAAGTGAAATTGAGTGAAACGAACGTGTGGAGTGGAGCGAGATGGAGCGAGGCGCATCAAAGGATAATTCTCACAAGCACGATGAAACACAAATGATCCAATATAACACTAGAAATTTATGTTCATTACATGCATAAACAATCCATGGAACAAAAAGAGAGAAAATGCAAAACCACGAGATTGAAGATCCACCGCGGTTGTTGGCCGGAGGTGCGGGTTGTCAATCCTCTTCCAAGCGCAGTCCGAGGAGGGCTTCCGGTACCACCGAGCTGTCACCTCGAGGTCCTGTAATTCTGTTCTCTAGGTATGCTTCGTCTTCTTCCTTGGTGGAAAGCTCGGAGAAGAATGCTTCAATGGCCGTGAGGGTCACCGGAGGATGCAGAATGCTTTGGAATCGCCGGAGAAGGTCCTCCCGATGATGGGGATGAAGGTAAAGGAGAATGGAACTGCTGTAGGGCGAAATGGCGGACTGGCGGAGGTTCCGTAACGTGTCCCGTTACCCTAATTCGCGGAACAGGGCATTTTATAGCTTGCAAAATAAATAGGGGGCACGACCACTGGCGCACGACCAGTGGTCGTGCGCAATAAAGATCAGCGCCCGTGCGCGAGCAACCTGTAGACCTGCATCAGAAAATCAATGGTCGCGCACGATCAGCAGCGCACGATCAGTGATCGTGCGAGGCAATGCTGATGATCATGCAGAAATAGCCAGACAGAACTTTTGTAAAATGGGGGATGACTGCGCACGATTGGTCGGCGCACGAGCAGTGGTCGTGCGCGGTATGGCAAGTGATCGTGCGGAAAGTTCAAGACAGAGTTTTCACAAATTAGACCGGGCTGCGCACGATCAGTGATCGTGCGCCAGGAGGTCTATGGTCGTGCGTGGGTAAAAACGCACGACCACTGACTCCATTGCCAAAAATAGTGAAACGCCTATCCCGAATGCCCTCACGATCCCCAAATCTGCAGGAAAACTGCACGGGACATCGATCGTGGCAGCCACAGCAAACAATAATAATCATAACAAGAATGTAAATGCACACAAGCATAGAAATGGGCTAAAAAGGTGCACAGTGCGTGGAATGCCGTAGCTAACCAAAAGGAGTACTAATGGCGCTAAAAGATAGTGCAAAGCTGAGTAAAAAGGCCAAGATGAGTCCAAAATAAGGTATAAGATAGGGACTCATCACAGCCCCAGACTTAACCATTTGCACGTCCCGGGCAAATAATCACCTTATGGACTCAAAAATGGCTAGCTGACGTAGCAATTTCAAAATACAGTAGGACGAGAAATCGAGAAACACAAGTGCATAGAAAATATAATAGAAGGAGTTTTTAATCATGCTATGCACTTTATAATTTTCGATAAACATAAATAAATACTGTCACTACTCAAAGATTGAATTTCCGGAGAATCGCGCGGTCATGGGTAGGAAGAAAATAGGCAAGTCGGATGGTGGAGCATTGCCAAAGAGCGGGGCTCGTGATCACCTCCAAAGGAATCCACCAATATTGGGGACCATATACTTGCCCGTTCACACTTTCTCCACGATGCTAGTTCGACTCGAGCGTAAATCCGTAGGACTTAAGGTGAAGAGTTGGGGCTTGGGTGAGGACGTAGGTATGGATGAAAAAGATGAAAACGAAGGCTACGCACAACCCAACGGAGCTCGCACAAATACATATTTCTCTCTAGCAAAATGAATGTGAGTACACCACACCCCCATACCTGGTTTTTACAACATGGGTGTGTGCACCGCCTACCCCAAAACAGATTTCTCACAAACAGATTTTCATTTATACTTTTTATTTTCTCTTTTTCGATTCTTCTTCACAATTTTTGCTTTTATATTTTTTTTTTCTTTTTCAAATTCTTGAATTTCAGCAAATATAACAAGATGGCAAATCCACATTATTCACAAAACCACCTCCCACATCAACAACCCAACGAGAAAATACTTGGAACTAGAGCTCGACGCGGGTGTGCGACTAGGATTGGCTTGAGGCATTGGTGAATTGAGTGTGGAGCTGAAACAAAAGGAAGGTAGGCTCAATAGGGCTAGCGAGGGCTATGTTAGGACGGGTGCAAGGCTCAACCGGGCCAAAGTGATGGCCTACGTCACGCTCACGCTCGACTAACCGTGCACCAATGCTTCGAAAGTAGCCTGGGGCAAGTACTTAGTCACCGAGAAAAGTGATCCGTCCTCCCGACTCGAGCAATACAAAGCTAGCGACGCCCACACACATTCCTACACTACCGAGTGATTACTCCGGATTCATAGATTTGAGTAGGACACACAGTATTTACGAGTGCAGAAAAAATATAAATTGTAAGCATAAAGAAAAACTAAATCTATACAATTTCTACACAACGTGAGCACTCAATTAGGAGCACTGCACGAGTTTCGAACTACTCTAAATCAAAATCCTACGTCAGGACCACCATATTAAAGTTTACACAAAATAATACATCAACTCGAGCCGCACGCGTGGTCAAGTGCGTGCTCATGTGGGTGCCAAAGTGTGTGCAGCAGGAGTCAAAAACAATGAAGCAAAAAGGAAAACTACTGGCATGCGAAATTAAATGTGCTTGTAGAGTGCACAGGCGGCTCTTCCCCCCAAACTTGAATGAAAACATAAGCAAGTAAAATAGACATTTAACCAAGGAATGAAATCTGAAGCGAGAGAGAGTACCTATGCTACAAAGAGGGGAGCATACCAGAAGATTGCGCGATGATTCGTGGGAGTTGCTGCTTCGCACAAAAGATAAGCTGAACCTGCGAATTAGGCCGAACAACAGAAAATACAAAAAAAAATAGAAAACATAAAATAAAAAGCATAAACGTGGGGACCAAAAGGTCCAAGCTTGGGTTGTCTCCCGAATAGCCCTTTTGTTTACCGTCCTTAAGGTGGACCAAATACCTGTATTAACAGTTGTATATAGTGTTTTTGCAGCAAAATAAAATAAAACTCAAAATGTTCCAACAAAAAATAGAAGAGCCGCAGCGGAAATTTGGATCAAGGCGCCGCCCCGTCACCATGTAGTGGGTCTTCGAGCTGTAAGCTTTGAGGTTCGCCGATGATAGCACCTCCATCGTACAATTTTAGCCGATGCTCGTTGACCTTGAATTTGTCGCCGCTCTTCCCGGATATTTCAATAGCTCTAAAGGGGGAGACTCCGATCACTGTAAAGGGACCGCTCCACCGCGATTTTAACTTTCCAGGGAATATGCGGAGGCGGGAGTTGTACATTAGGACTTGGTATCCCGGTTGGAATTCTTTTGGGATGATGTGACGGTCGTGCCATTTTTTTGTTTTTTCTTTGTAGATCCGCGCGTTTTCATAAGTAAAATGCCGTAGCTCTTCCAGTTCATTCAGTTGGGAGCGGCGTTCGCTTGCTGCAGTCTCAATGTCTATGTTCAGAAATTTGGTTGCCCATAGCGCCTTGTGTTCTAATTCGACCGGCAAACGGCAAGCCTTTCCGTAGACAAGTTGGAATGGGGACATACCGATAGGAGTTTTGAAGGCGGTTCGGTATGCCCATAAGGCGTCGTCGACCTTCTTAGCCCACTCTTTTCGGTTGGAATTTATGGATTTTTCAATTATTCTTTTTAGCTCCATGTTGGAGACTTCTACTTGCCTACAAGTCTGAGGATGGTACGCGAGAGAGACTTTGTGATGAACTCCAAACTTCTTCATGAGTTGTAAGAATGACTTGTTGCAGAAATGGCTCCCGCCGTCACTGATGATTGTGCGCGGAGCGCCAAATCTAGAAAAAATATTTCTGTGTAAGAAGGTTAAAACATTGCGAGCGTCATTTGCGGCAACAGCTTCGGCTTCGACCCACTTGGAGACATAGTCAACCGCAACAATGATATCGAGTTTGCCGTGCGACATGGGAAAGGGTCCCATGAAATCTATCCCCCAAACATCGAATGGCTCACAGACGAGCATGTTGTTCAGGGGCATTTCGTCCCTCTTTGAGATATTTCCTGTCCTTTGGCATTCATTGCATTTAGTAACATAACTGTGGGCGTCTCTGAAAAGGGTTGGCCAAAATAGGCCATATTGCAAAACCTTGTGTGCCGTTCTTGTGGCGCCGAAATGTCCGCCGGCCTCCCGATCATGACAGTGGTTTAAAACAGATTGGAATTCACTCTCGGGTACGCAGCGCCTGATAACTCCATCATTGTACGTGCGGAAAAGTAGCGGGTCTTCCCAGAAATAATGTTTGGCATCAGATAGAAGTTTCCGCTTTTGTTGGGATGATAGGCTCGGGGAGATAGATTTGCATGCGAGATAGTTGGCCATGTCTGCGTACCACGGGGTCATCGAGGGGAGGGAAGAGATGGAGAATAATCGCTCATCCGGGAAACATTCAGCTATCGCATTGCGCTCATCCTCAAAAACAGGTCTGCCACTATCATTCTCCAATCTAGATAAGTGATCGGCGATGATATTTTCCACTCCTTTCTTATCTCGGATCTCAATGGAGTATTCTTACAGCAGGAGAATCCATCGGATTAGCCGAGGCTTGGCATCTTTTTTTTTTGAATAAATACCTTAGAGCTGCGTGGTCGGTGTAGACAATGACTTTGGATAACACCAAGTACGAATGGAATTTCTCGAAAGCAAAAATCACGGCCAGAAGCTCCTTTTCTGTGGTAGTGTAATTGAGCTGGGCATCGTTGAGGGTTCGGCTCGCATAAGACATGGTGTAAAATACTTTGTCTCTCCTTTGACCGAGCACCGCACCAACTGCAAAATCACTGGCATCGCATATGACCTCGAAGGGCAAAGTCCAATCCGGTTCCACCAGAATGGGAGCAGAGATGAGCCGGTCCTTGAGAGCTGTGAAGGCTTGCATGCAATCTTCATCGAAGACGAATAAGGCGTCCTTAGTCAACAGATTTGTGAGAGGTTTGGATATCAATGAAAAGTTGCTAATGAATCTTCGGTAAAAGCCGAAAATGTCCCAAAAAGCTGCGGATTCCTTGATAGAAGATGGAGGAGGAAGATTCTTGATGACACCGATTTTTGCTTGATCGACTTTGAGCCCCCGACGAGAGACCTTGTGGCCTAAGACGATGCCCTCTTGAACCATGAAGTGGCATTTCTCCCAATTCAGGACAAGGTTGGTATCATTACAACACTGCAGGGCCTTGGCTAAATTAGCGAGGCAGGAGTCAAAGGTGTTCCCGAAAAGAGAGAAATCATCCATGAAGACTTCGAGAAAATCACCGATCATGTCGCCAAAAATGGCGATAACGCAACGTTGGAAGGTTGCCGGGGCATTGCACAAACCAAACAGCATTCTCCTAAATGCGAAGGTGCCAGATGGGCAAGTGAATGTCGTCTTTTCTTGATCTTCGGAATCAACTGCAATTTGGTTGTATCCCGAATATCCATCCAAAAAGCAGTAGTATTCCTGACCAGCCAATTTTTCCAGCATTTGATCGATGAAGGGAAGCGGGAAATGATCTTTGCGTGTAGCTTCATTTAGCTTCCTGTAATTGATGCAAACTCTCCACCCGGTGACCACACGAGTAGGTAGTAGTTCATTCTCGTCATTGGCCACCACAGTAATTCTGCCCTTTTTGGGCACAACTTGGACCGGGCTTACCCATTTGCTATCACTGATGGGATAAATTATACCGGCGTCAAGCAATTTTATAACTTCCGCCTGAACTACCTCATGCATCTTGGGATTCAGTCTTCTTTGCGGTTGTGCCGATGGTTTGTATTGATCTTCAAGGAGGATCTTGTGCATGCAGAATGCCGGGCTAATGCCTCTAATGTCAGCCAAAGATCGTCCAAAAACATTCTTAAAATTTTGTAACACATCGACCAATGCACGTTCGTTGTCGGCGGAGAGAGTAACGGAGATGATCACCGGACATGCTGTGCCTTCCTCCAAGAAAGCATATTTCAGGGATTCGGGCAGCGGCTTCAAGGTTACGGTAGTGGCAGTGATAGAAGAAGTGAAGGTGGGTTCTTTGATCGGATGCGGAGTCCCAGACGAGGTAGCGGGTGGTGTGTCCTCAATTCCCCATTCTGGCTCGTCATGGTCAAGAATCAATTCGCTGCACGTTCCCGGTTCATCAATCAAGTCAGCACTGTCACAATTAGTGATTCTGAGTTGTTGCGGAGATTCATGGACATTGAAGGAAATTGATTCTTCTCCCAGGCATAGGGTCAGTTCTCCCTGGTCGACGTTGATAATAGCCCGGGCAGTGGCAAGGAAGGGCCTTCCTAGAATTATAAGAACCTTGGGATCAGCCTTCATGTCAAGGATGACAAAATCGGTCGGGAAAGCGAGGTCGTTAACCATGACAACAAGGTCTTCAACCATCCCAGCTGGCGTTTTTATCGATCGATCGGCTAGCTGTAACCTCAGGTGGGTGGGCTTGAGAATCCCAACTCCCAGCTCCGGGAAGATGGAGAGGGGCATCAGGTTAATCAACGCTCCCAAATCACAAAGTGCGTGGCCAAACCTGTGGAGACCAATTCTGCAAGGGATGGTGAAGCTGCCAGGATCTCTGCGTTTGGTAGGAGGAAAGTTGGTGAGGAGAGAGGAACACTCTTCGGTGAGGTTAATCATCTTCAGACCTTCCAAGGATTTACGCCTCGAGATGAGGGTCTTGAGGAACTTGGAGTATCCTGGAATCTGAGTGATAGCTTCTATTAAAGGTATGCTAACTTGAACTCCTTTCAGGATCTCCAGGAATTTCTGAAAATGCCTTTCAGTCTTTTCATTATTTAGCCGATGGGGAAACGGCGGACTCGACGTGTTCCTCACGAGTGGCGGTACTGTCATGGGTCCTTGCGTGATCGGTGCAGAAGGAGGTTCAATTGTCAAGTCAGAAATGGGTATACACCAAGATTGTGTAGGATGATCGGGCGGCAAGACTCTCTCGAGACTTTTTCCACTTCTCAGCCTCATTGAATGCAGTGTTTCCTGTTTCTGACTGATAGAGCTGAGCAGCGTTTCCGTAAGACTCCCAATGGTCGTTTGTAGGCGCTGAATGGTGGTGTCTTGATCGTTGAACACATCCATCATTTTCAAACGTACGCGAAAAAATGCTCCATCACAGACGCGGGAAGATTGGCGGCTTCACTAGTGACCACCGACTTTGCCTCCGCGAAAAGCTTGGGGAAAGGTGGGGAATTCCAATGCCTGCTAGTTTGGGCAATGTTGTCAATTATTTCCCAAGCATCCTGACAAGGTTTGTTAAACAGAGTTCCGCCAGCTGCAATGTCAAGTGCTGGCCGGAATCTGTCTAAGATCCCAAAATAGAAGGTTTGGAGCAGCAAAATATCTGACACTCCCTCTCTACAGCATTCCCTTTGCAAATACTAAAAACGCTCCCAGGTTGCGAACAAGGATTCTTCATCTCTTTGGGAGAAGGTGATGAGCTCCTTGTAATCGTCCGTGGTTAGCATTTGCTGCCGGAATTTGGCCAAGAAATTTCTTTCAAGTTGCTTCCACGAATGAAACATTTCCTTCCTGGTATCATGATACCATCATTTTGCGCTGCCTTTCAAGGAAAAGGAGAAGAGTCAAATCTTCTGCTGCTCGCCGTTGGCAGTGTTTGAAGAGCATGTGTCGTAAATTTCTAAAAACCCGCGCACATGGCATAAGGCATCAACACTTCCATCTCCGTTGAATTGACAATTTTCGATAATGTATTCGATCAAATCAGAGGAAATCTCGAAACTGTCATTTCCCGTTTCCACTCGATTGGTGAGACGGGCTTGATAAATTAGCTGCTGAATAGAAGGAATTGATGGAATATTGGCCCTGTATTCACTGAAACAGCAAAACAATGAAACAAAAATCAAAAAGCATTAACTCTTATACCAATATTTCCAGAAATCATGATCGTTCAACAGTTGCAGTTCCCAGGCAACGGCACCAAAAACTTGATGCGCGTAAAATACGGCAAGCGTACCGGTCGTACAAGTAATAAAGTTGGGAATAAATTGTAACACCCCAAAAATCTCAAAATTGAATTTGAGGTGCAGGCTGTTTGACACGGCCTGGGACACGGGCTTGTCCCAGGGCGTGTCACTCAAGAAATAGGCTGATCGAGTCAGGGAAGTACACGGCCCGGAACCAAGCCTTGAACACGGCCATGTCAGCTTTGACACGGGCGTGTCCGATGCCGTGTGCCTACCCGTGTACTGTTTGTTGGTTTTGGAGCTCGATGAGGCAGGGGTGACACGGGTGTGTCACATGACTGACACAGGCATGTCAGGTCCGACACGGGCGTGTCGATTCCCGTATTCTGGTAAATATCAGTCGGTACGAATACCGCGTGTGCCGCATAAGGGTACACGGCCTGTGACACGGGCGTGTCACAGGCCGTGTCAGCCAAAAAAGTGAAATTTTGGGAAATCGTGGCCGTTCCTTTTCTCTATTTTGATCCAAGGGCTCAGGTGATTCCTTGCTGGATTAAAACACCAGAAGAGCTCATTCTTCATTTGACTAAGTGAAGAGAGAAAGAGATAGGAGGAAGAAGGAGGAGGAGATCAAGCCACCGACAGAGCTCCCGTGGTCCGATTCGAGATCCGAGGCCAGCGCTGTGAAGGCAAAGCTGCTGCGGTGCTTTCTCATCGTCTAGATTTCGATGGCTCCCAAGAGATCGTCAAGGGTAACGATCTCCCTTCTTGGACATGTGAAGTCCTTTTTTTCTGCATTGCATAGGGAAAACTCTTCCCCGCGAGTGTGCGATGGGTTGTGGCATCCCTTGGGGTAGATATGTGAAGTCCCCCTTGTTAGAGTCCAGAATTAGAGTACGGATCTAGGCATGCTGTGTGAAGCCCATCTGGACATGTTGGCCTGGATTGGTGATGCTGGTTTGCATATCGGAGAAGACTCCGTGGTTATGGCTTGTTTTGCCTTGTGCCTACCTGTTGCTTGGTGCAGTAGGAAGTACTGGATGCAGTCCAGGAAATGAAGAGGGTTGGATGCAACTCTTGTGGCCGTGCGTTGCCACTTTGTGTGTGGTTGAGCCGTTGGGCTGCAACTCGATGAAAAGGCAGATTGCCGAACAGGAAAGGTGAAACCGACCCGCACCTATAAATTGCCATGGATACTTCCGTATTCGAGGTGGCACAGCGACTTGAGCAACGGGGGGTGGCTGATCCGTACCTGCGTTATGTCCGTCCGACTTGGAAGCCTGGTTATAGGTTTGTTGGAGCGCATAATGAGAGTCTTAGGCCCGGGCGCCAAAAAGACTAGAATGCTCAATACCGTGTAAACGGTGGTGTTGACCCAGGTTTTCCGGTGCACCAAGAATGTGCCCTGAGTGCACGGACTGTCGGGTCGGGTGGCCGACGGTTGTGATGGCTTGAGTGTGCCTGCGAGCACATATTTGCTATTGTTGATACCATGCTGTGCAGGGAAGGAATACTACTGCCCCGAGAAAGGGGTAGGATTGTTATAATTGGGTCAGCTGAATGCTGACCGTTGCCATGTTTGCCACCGTTTGGGTGGATTGTCCCTATGCAGGTGCTGGAGAGCCAAGTGGGAAATGAAGGCTGAAGCCCTTGCTGCTGTTGCTGCTGCTGCTGTGGCTGGCCCTTGAAGGCTATGCGAATGTTTTTTTTTGTTTTCTTTTACTCATGTATGGCCGGCCTGCGTGCCGAGGTTTGTAATCCATACGGTGTGAAAGAGGAACTGTAAGGCCTTAAGGCCAAACCCTGTGTATTTGTTGTACATTCCGTGGCTATATATATAACTGTGGTTTATATATTGGACATTCATGGTTAGATTTCAATTTACAACTTAAAGCTTCCGCTAGCATGCTCTGAGTTAGGATACGTGTATGGTTTGGTATTATCCTGTGACCTCACCGTCTGTTTGTGGCATATAGTGTGGGGCCCCGGCCGGACCTTCTACTATACGTCATGTAACGGATGGGGTCGTTACATTTTGGTATCAGCTTCGTTCGGTCTTCCTCTTTCGAATTCGTGGTCGAATTCTTTTATGGGGTGTCGAGCGCGTGTTTGTGCGCCATGCTGTAACGCTAATGAACTCTGGAATGTCCACTAAGGAATGTACATAATCTTGTTTGAGGAATCTGCGCGTTCCTTTTCTGTTGTTTTGCTTGCATGCAATCGCTAATGTGTGTCTTGTCCACCTATAGGTGACGCATAGTGGTGCTGGGCAGTCTGAGCCCCAGCGCTCTGATGAGAGTGCGGCACCAGCTGAGGTGCCAACACCTCCTCCATCTGCGGAGACTGTTCGCTTAGTTGCTGAGGCTCTCTTTGCAATGATTCAGCCGACCGGGCAAGCGCAGCCGGCAGTTGTGCCAGTTCGTGTTGATGTAAGACCCGAGCCAGTTGAGGTAGTCGATCCACGAGCAGCTGACCGACAGTTGAAGCAATTCATGAGCTTCAGTCTGCCTATGTTTACGGGAATGGGATCCCCAACGCAGGCAGAGGATTGGTTATCGCGTGTCAAGCGGATAATGACAGCGATCAGGGCGGAGGAAACTCTAAAGGTCACCTTGGCCACCTTCATGCTTGAAGGAGAGGCACGGTTGTGGTGGGACGAGGTAGAGGTACACCATTTGGCGGGCAGGCAATTAACGCAAGTATCGATTGAGGAGTTCTCTCGAATATTTCTGGCGAAACATGTCCCAGCGGTGCAACGCATTGCTATGGAAAATGAGTTCCAACGGTTAAAGCAAGGAGAAGATAGCGTGGATACCTACCTGCATGAGTTTATAAGGTTGGGACGGTATGCAGGAACAATCTTCGCGGATGACCAAAGGAAAAACGAATAGGTTCTATGAAGGATTGCGGGATGAGTTGAGGTTCCTGCTTTCGAGTTTAGTGAACCAAGGGTTTCAGGCGTTGGTTGATACTGCGTGTGCGTTGGAGAAGGACTTGAGGCGGGTGCAAGGGAACAAGGGCTTGGTTGTGTCGAAGCCAGAGCAAGCACCTCGCCCTAGCAAATTGTTCTACCAGAAGAAAGGGGGCAAGTGGTCCAAGCCGTCAGGGCAAGTGCCTTCGACTGTTGTGTCGGGAGCGACGTCAAGGGCCGGAGTCTTGTATATGCTTTACTTGTGGCCGGGTTGGGCATCTAGCCCGTGATTGTCGGGTTGTTCAGCCCAAAGGGGAAAAGAAGAGGGTGCGTCTTATGCTGAGAAGGGCAAAGCGGTGGTTGATTCCTCTGCGTCCCAGGCATAGCCCCGAAAATATCACCTTAGTCAGTAGGAGGCGATTAAGCAAAGTGACGTCGTCACGGGTACGAGTTAATATAGCTTACTATGCTTAAGTGCTATTGCCTTTTGTTATATATAGCTTGTGCATGATGTGTGTGCTGCAGGCTTTGTCCTGATTCAGAATCGTCCGGCGAGAGCCCTGTTTGATACGGGTGCTTCACATTCTTTTCTGTCTGAGGACTTCGTATCTCGAATTGGGGTGCCGAGTCATATGACAGTTGATAGTACAAGGGTGCTATTGCCGAATGGCTGTGTGATGCTTGCGGTCAGGGCTTGCGATGTGGATGTTCAAATAGGAAGTCCGGATTTCGGTTTGAGTGCAGCTGTGCTACCGTTATCGGAGTTTGATGTGATCTTTGGCATGGACTGGCTCTCGGAGCAGCGTGCCTTTATTGATTGCAACTCCAAGGAGATCACACTGGGCTAGAATACCGGACTTGTGACGAAGTTCGCTGGTATGTGAGGAGTTGGAGGGACTTTGTTGTCTGCGCTCCAAGTCGTCAATGCCGTTCGGAAGGGCGCGGAGTTATTCTTCACGCTAATTTAGTTTGTTGAGCCAAAGGCCAGTGTCGGTGAAGTTCTGTTTGTGTCAGAGTTTGCCGATGTGTTTCCTAAAGATCTTCCTGGGTTACCACCCCAGCGGGAGATTGACTTGTCTATTGAGTTGGTGCCAGGTGCTAATCCTGTGGCCCGCTCACTGTTGCGCGCTAGGGTTCGAAGAAAATAAACGCAACTGAACTAGCAACCCGATGAGGCAAGTATACCTATCGAATTGTAGCAAGGGGACACAAGTGTCGTATTGAAATCCGGGAACTGTTGGCTATGCTTACTCACACGAACGCTATTATCTTATCGACGGAAAAACTAGGGTTTTAGAAAATCTAAGTGCAGGGGAGAAAGTAAAGCTATACTAGAAAGAGAAGCACTGCAATTAAGTAAAGCTGTTAAGCAAACAACTAAGCTAGAAATGAAACTACTGCAGTTAATTAAAGAGCACAAGATAGGAGATTACTACTAAAGGAAGAAAATATGAAATGGAAATGCACCCGATCAAGATTCACCTCGGCTAAAGACGATTAAGAAAATGCGATAAAAATCTAAACTTAATAGGATAAGGGTCCTTGACCGTGGAGGTTCCTAAACCATGAACACGCTTCTCTCGAAGTCGTGCCCAACTGAGTTTAGGAAGGTCCGACCAACTCTCGTCTAAATCGGAGGCCTAAAACTCGCTTTACGCGGTGAACCCCACTATTGGATTTTACTCCAATCCGGGAGATTTGGACATCTGCCTCTCTCGAGGGGTGCGTACAACTCCTTTACTCTTGAATGCTCACTTCATTCTTTCGGCCTCTCGGCTAGCCCAGAATGAAAGCAAAGGCGGAGAGTATATATCGAAAATATACCCCCAACCCGTGATTAATCAAGAGTAATTCAAGGCCCTAACCTAAAAAGAAAAGATTAATTAAAACATCATAACATAATCGCTCTAACCTCGGATCATCAAGATCGAGTACAAGGAGGATTAGTTAATCATAATGGAGTGGAGGGGGGAGATGAGTAGAAAAACATAAGAAGAACACAAGCTAAGGGAAGAACAATTTTATTAATGAAAAAGGGCAAGTTATACTAATGAAAATAAAATTACAAGTGCATGAAAATTTAAACCCTATTCTAGCCCTACATTAAGCACTAAGCAAGAAGAAAATTATAATAAAAGCTAGAACAAACTAAGATTAAACTAGGGTTAAACAAAAAGTACAAAGAGAGGGGGAGAGAGAGAGAGAGAAAGCATGAAAAAGGATCAAGAAACAAAGGGGCAACACCTCCCCCACTCAACCAAAACTTGCTGAAATGGAGAGGGGGGGCTCAATTTATAGAAAATTTTCTCGGGTTGGTCACGCCCTCGACACGCCCTAGGGGGGGGGGGCGTGTCAGGGGGCGTGACAGTACTATGTTGACCTCGGGCTCTGGATTCTGGCGGGAGGGATGATTGCTTCGGTACGTCGGTGGTCACGCCCTAGGTCACGCCGTGACAGGGGGGCGTGACAGGCACGTCATGTCCAAATCATTGGTCGGAAATCCGTCAGTCACCGAAAAAGGAGGGTGTCACGCCCATGTCACGGGCGTGACATGGGGCGAGTGACAGTACTATTTGCGTTGCTGAGGCGGAACGGCATTTAATGCGGCGGCAGCTTTGCGGCAGAGGGCGACACGCCCCTGGTCATGCCTGGTGAACGCCCAGGGAGGGCGTGTCAGGGGGCGTGACAGCGGTTTTTGACCGTTTTTTGTCCATTCCAGCAGGAGTTCTCGGGATCGGGTGACACGCCCTAGGTCATGCCCAGGGAGGGCGTTGACAGGGGGGCGTTGACAGGTCATTTTGGCAATTTTTCTGGAAACCTGCAAAAAGACAGGAAAAAGTTAGTGGCAATAAAATTTACATAAAAAGGATAAAAATAAACTAATAATAGACATAATTTGTACAATATAAAAATATAAAATACGATAATAGTTTAGGCTACAAAACGTATTATCAAATTCCCCCAAGCTTAAGCTTTGCTTGTCCCCAAGCAAAAATATAAAAACTAGATATTTATAAAAAGGACTAATCAAAAAGTTCTAATTATGCCTACACAAGTACTATGCGAAATTCTTAGTAGGGAAAAGGTGAAATGTAAGTCTAAAACAATTATTTAGGTATGGTAAAACTTTTATAAACTTTACTTAATAAAAACAAATCATCCAAAATTTTAACGAGATTTTTTTAAATGGACTTAAGTAAAGCAACGAAAATGAAAAACACGCATTGAGTTGTTACTAGATCCAAGCAACGCATTATATTTATTTCAATTCAATTTTCAAAAATCTAGGTTTAAATCTAAAACTAAAACTGATTTACTGTTTTCTTTTCTTAGTTGTTAAATAAAAAATCAAAAAGCGTGAATCAAAAGGACTTAAATAGGACAGAAACGTTTGGTTTAGTAAAATGATTAGGAGTGGAATTCAAAGATAAACGTGAAGGTTTTAAAATCACACTAAACCAAAGCAAAGAGTTTCAAAAAAAACTTTCATAAAAATATATACACATTTTTTTCTTTTTCTTTTTCATTTTTTTTTCTTTTTTCAAAACAAAGGCCATAAATATTTTTATTTTCCTTTTTGAGTTGGCCAAACAAAAATAAACATCACTTTTGAACATACTTCCCTTTTTTTTTCGAAAATCTTTCTCCAACAAAAATCACAAAATACCCTATCAAAATCGTCAAAATAAATTATGAAACTCAAAAAGGCTAGTGTGATTCGATAGGTTGGAATTTTTGGCTTTGGTGAAACTGAAATGAAGGGAGGAGCTATCAAATGAAATCGGAAAAAGGCTCAAAAATGGCTAACTAGTGGTAAAAGTTTTTAGGTTGGCAGGAAGGCTCAAACGAAACAAAAACGGCCTAAATCATTTTCACGCTTTTGAATTTATTTAAAACAAAGGTTTGAAAATTTTCAAAAAGCGAGTCCTAGATAATAAAAGAAGATTGATGAAATTAACTTGAAAATAGAAATAATAGGTGACTTGGATCGTTCACATCTACTACGTTATTCAAAAGTTGACTTTACAAAAATTATTCAAAAACGAAAAAGAAAATAGTGGATGATGAATTTTTGAGAAAGTAAAGGAAATAAACAATAAAAAACCATAATAGAAATGCGAGTTTTAGAAAAATATTTCACCTTAACATGCTACCGTGAATTAGAAACACAGCATGGCCAACATTTTACATGTGGAAACATAATTAAAAAGGACGATTAGAAATATTATAATTAACTAAGTTGTTTATAGGAGATTTTGAGTAAAAACAAAAACAAAAACTAGGGGTACTATTGAAATATCAAAATGTCTAAACCATTCAAAAACACATATATATATATTTTTTTAATTTTGAGAAATATTCTCTTTTTTTGGATTTTGGATTTTTTTTTTCTCTTTTTTTTTGGAATTTTAAGATATTCATTTTTTTTGGAAATATTTACAATATATACAAAAAGAAAATTATTTACACTAAGCAAAAATGAAGGAGGAAATCCTCCCCCAAGCTTAAAACAGACATTGTCCTCAATGGCTAAAGAAGGGGATTGGAGAAGGAGAGAAAAATAAAGTACAGAATTGAAAGACAGAATTGAAATACAGGTACTTCCCCGGATTTATTTGCTGCGAAAGCTGAGTGATGCCGCTCCCGAATGTCTTCTTTGGACTTTGTGATGGATTCAGCAATGTTGGAGCAGAGTGATCGCAGAAGCTTCAGCTTGTCGGAGCCGTCCGAGGCAAAAATTGTAAAATAAAGAAAACAGAAAAATGATAACTTGGGTTGCCTCCCAAGAGCGCCCTTTGGTTAAAGCGTCGTTGAGCTCGACGCATCAAAAAAATAATTTTGTCCAAAAATATTGTTGTCCCGAAATAAAATTGTTTTGAGCAAAAAATAAAAAGTTCAAGATTAGAGTTCGTGAAGTAGAAACTTAATAATGTTTGGACTGACATCATCATCACCATAAAAGTAGAGTTTAAGACGCTGACCATTCACTTTGAAATTACCCTTATCAGGGGTGAGAAATTAAAACAGTTCCATAAGGAAATACTTCTAAAACAGAAAACGGGCCAGACCAGTGAGATTTTAATTTGCTGTTGCGCGCTAGGGTTCGAAGAAAATAAACGCAACCGAACTAGCAACCCGACGAGGCAAGTATACCTATCGAATTGTAGCAAGGGGACACAAGTGTCGTATTGAAATCCGGGAACTGTTGGCTAAGCTTACTCACACGGACGCTATTATCTTATCGACGGAAAAACTAGGGTTTTAGAAAATCTAAGCGCAATGGAGAAATTAAAGCTATTCTAGGAAAAGAAACACTGCAATTAAGAGGGCTATTAAGTAAACAACTAAGCTAGAAAGGAAACTACTGCAGTTAATTAAAGAGCCCAAGACAGGTGATTACTACGAAAGGTAGAAAATATGAAATGGAAATGCACCCGATCAAGATTCACCTCGGCTAAAGACGATTAAGAAAATGCGATAAAAATCTAAACTTAATAGGATAAGGGTCCTTGACCGTGGAGGTTCCTAAAGCTTGAACACGCTTCTCTCGAAGTCGTGCCCAACTGAGTTTAGGAAGGTCCGACCGACTCTCGTCTAAATCGGAGGCCTAAAACTCGCTTTACGCGGTGAACCCCACTATTGGATTTTACTCCAATCCGGGAGATTTGGACGTCTGCCTCTCTCGAGGGGTGCGTACAACTCCCTTTACTCTTGAATGCTCACTTCATTCTTTCGGCCTCTCGGCTAGCCCAGAATGAAAGCAAAGGCGGAGAGTATATATCGAAAATATACCTCCGACCCGTGATAAATCAAGAGTAATTCAAGGCCCTAACCTAAAAAGAAAAGATTAATTAAAACATCATAACATAATCGCTCTAACCTCGGATCATCAAGATCGAGTACAAGGAGGATTAGTTAATCATAATGGAGTGGAGGGGGGAAGATGAGTAGAAAAGCATAAGAAGAACACAAGCTAAAAAAAAAACACTTTTATTAATAAAAAGGGCAAGTTACACTATTGAAAATTAAAGTTACAAGTGCATGAAAATTAAACCCTATTCTAGCCCTACACTAAGCACTTAAGCAAGAAGAAAATTACATTAAAAGCTAGCACAAACTATGATTAAACTAGGGTTAACCAAAAAGTACAAAGAGAGGGGGAGAGAGAGAGAGAGAAAGCATGAAAAAGAATCAAGAAACAAAGGGGCAGCACCTCCCCCACTCAACCAAAGCTTGCTGAAATGGGGAGAGGGGGGGCTCAATTTATAGATTTTTTCTCGGGTCGGTCACGCCCTCCGACACGCCCTAGGGGGGGCGTGTCAGGGGGGCGTGACAGTACTATGTTGACCTCGGGCTCTGGATTCTGGCGGGAGGGATGATTGCTTCGGTACGTCGGTGGTCACGCCCTAGGTCACGCCCGTGACAGGGGGGCGTGACAGGCATGTCATGTCCAAATCATTGGTCGGAAATCCGTCAGTCACCGAAAAAGGAAGGTGTCACGCCCATGTCACGGGCGTGACATGGGGCGTGCCAGTACTATTTGCGTGCTGAGGCGGAAGGGCATTTAATGCGGCGGCAGGCTTTGCGGCAGAGGGCGATACGCCCCTGGTCACGCCCGGTGACACGCCCAGGGAGGGCGTGACAGGGGGGCGTGACAGCGGTTTTGACCGTTTTCTGTCCCTTCCGTCAGGTATCCTCGGGATCGGGTGACACGCCCTAGGTCACGCCCAGGGAGGGCGTGACAGGGGGGCGTGACAGGCCATTTTGGCAATTTTTCTGAAAACCTGCAAAAAGACAGGAAAAAGTTAGTGGCAATAAAATTTACATAAAAAGGATAAAAATAAACTAATAATAGACAAAATTTGTACAATATAAAATACAAAATACGATAATAGTTTAGGCTACACAACGTATTATCAAATTCCCCCAAGCTTAAGCTTTGCTTGTCCCCAAGCAAAAATATAAAAACTAGATATTTATAACAGGACTAATCAAAAAGTTCTAATTATGCCTACACAAGTACTATGCGAAATTCTTAGTAGGGAAAAGGTGAAATGTAAGTCTAAAACAATTATTTAGGTATGGTAAAACTTTTATAAACTTTACTTAATAAAAACAAATCATCCAAAATTTTAGCGAGATTTTTTAAATGGACTTAAGTAAAGCAATGAAAATGAAAAACACGCATTGAGTTGTTACTAGATCCAAGCAACGCATTATAATTATATCAATTTAATTATCAAAAATCTAGGTTTAAATCTAAAACTAAAACTGATTTACTATTTTTCTTTTCTTAGTTGTTAAATAAAAAACAAAAAGCGTGAATCAAAAGGACTTAAATAGGACAGAAACGTTTGGTTTAGGAAAATGATTAGGAGTGGAATTCAAAGATAAACGTGAAGGTTTAAAATCACACTAAACCAAAGCAAGAGTTTCAAAAATTTTCATAAAAATATGTACACATTTTTTTTTTCTTTTTCTTTTTCATTTTTTTTTCTCTTTTTCAAAACAAAGGCCATAAATATTTTTATTTTCCTTTTTGAGTTGGCCAAACAAAAATAAACATCACTTTTGAACATACTTCCTTTTTTTCGAAAACCTTTCTCCACAAAAATCACAAAATACCCTATCAAAATCGTCAAAATAATTTATGAAACTCAAAAAGGCTAGTGCGATTCGATAGGTTGGAAATTTTGGCTTTGGTGAAACTGAAATGAAGAGAGGAGCTATCAAATGAAATCGGAAAAAGGCTCAAAAACGGCTAACTAGTGGTAAAAGTTTTTTTTAGGTTGGCAGGAAAGCTCAAACGAAAACAAAAATGGCCTAAATCATTTTCACGCTTTTGAATTTATTTAAAACAAAGGTTTGAAAAATTTTCAAAAAGCGAGTCCTAGATAATAAAAAAAGATTGATGAAATTAACTTGAAAATAAAAATAATAGGTGACTTGGATCGTTCACATCTACTACGTTATTCAAAAGTTGACTTTACAAAAATTATTCAAAAATGAAAAAGAAAATAGTGGATGATGAATTTTTGAGAAAGTAAAGGAAATAAAAAACAAAAAACCATAATAGAAATGCGAGTTTTAGAAAAATATTTCACCTTAACATGCTACCGCGAATTAGAAACACAGCATGGCCAACATTTTACTTGCGAAACATAATTAAAAAGGACGATTAGAAATATTATAATTAACTAAGTTGTTTATAGGAGATTTTGAGTAAAACAAAACTGAAAAACTAGGGGTACTATTGAAATACCAAAATGTCTAAACTATTCAAAAATACATATATATTTTTTTTATTTTGAGAAATATTCTTTTTTTTTTTGGATTTTGGAAAATTTTTCTCTTTTTTGGAATTTTAAGATATTCATTTTTTTTTTTAATTTTATGGAACTATTTACAAAAAAAAAGGAAATTATTTACACTAAGCAAAAATGAAGGAGGAAATCCTCCCCCAAGCTTAAAACAGACATTGTCCTCAATGGCTAAAGAAGGGGATTGGAGAAGGAGAGAAAAATAAAGTGCAGAATTGAAAAGACAGAATTGAAATACAGGTACTTCCCCGGATTTATTTGCTGCGAAAACTGAGTGATGCCGCTCCCCGAATGTCTTCTTTGGACTTCGTGATGGATTCAGCAATGTTGGAGTAGGCGATCGCAGAAGCTTCAGCTTGTCGGAGCCGTCCGAGGCAAAAATTGTAAAATAAAGAAAACAGAAAAAGATAACTTGGGTTGCCTCCCAAGAGCGCCCTTTGGTTAAAGCGTCGTTGAGCTCGACGCATCAAAAAAATAATATTGTCCAAAAAATATTGTTGTCCCGAAATAAAATTGTTTTTAGCAAAAAAAATAAAAATAAAAAGTTCAAAGTTAGAGTTCGTGAAGCAGAAACTTAATAGTGTTTGGACTGACATCATCATCCCCAGAAAAATACAGTTTAAGACGCTGACCATTCACTTTGAAATTACCCTTATCAGGGTGAGAAATTAAAACAGTTCCATAAGGAAATACTTCTAAAACAGAAAACGGGCCAGACCAGCGAGATTTTAATTTGCCCGGAAATAAACGTAAACGAGAATTATATAAAAGGACTTGGTCGCCCGGCTTAAAGTTTTTAGGGTGCCTTAAGTGTTTATCGTGTAAACGCTTCGTCCGCTCTTTATAAAGTTTATTATTTTCATAAGCATAAGAGCGCCACTCGTCGAGTTCATTTAGTTGGAATTTTCGAAGGTCACCGACTGAGTGGGGATCGAAGTTTAAAAATTTTAAGGCCCAAAAGGCGCGGTGTTCTAACTCTACGGGCAGATGGCACGATTTTCCATAGACCAGCCGATACGGCGTACATCCGAGGGCGGTTTTGTACGCTGTTCGGTAGGCCCATAGAGCATCGTCAAGTTTGGCTGACCAGTCTTTTCTAGAAGTTGAAACAGTCTTTTCTAATATTCTTTTTATTTCTCTATTTACTACTTCGACTTGACCGTTAGTTTGGGGGTGGTAGGCAGTGGACAGTTTATGCGTAACGCCGTATTTAGTAAGGATTTTGGAAAATTGCGCGTTACAGAAATGGGAACCCCTATCGCTAACGATTGCGCGTGGCGTACCGAATCTAGAAAATAATTTTTTTAAAAACGTGACTACAACTCGGGAGTCGTTCGTAGGAAGAGCTTGGGCCTCAGCCCATCGTGAAACATAATCAACAGCAACTAAAATATATTTGTTTCCGAAGCTAGAAGGAAGGGGGCCAACAAAATCAATTCCCCAGAGGTCGAAAATTTCGCACTCTAAGAAATAATTTTGCGGCATTTCATTTTTATTAGAAATATTGCCCGACCGTTGGCAACTATCACACCTGCTCACAAAGGCTTGCGCGTCTTTAAACAGGCTAGGCCAGTAAAAACCCGCGCAAAGCACTTTATGAGCGGTGCGAGCAGCTTGATAGTGCCCACCTGTCGGACCTTCATGCAAATGTTTTAGAATATCAATTCCTTCATCAAAAGAAACACATCTCCTTATCACTTGATCCGCACAAATTTTGAAAAGATGCGGGTCTTCCCAAAAGTAGTTCTTCAGCTCAGAAAAGAATTTCTTCTTCTGCTGAGAGGAGAACTCTTTTGGGAGCACCCGGGCCACTAGATAGTTGGCGATGTGCGCGAACCAAGGAGAAGTAGATGTATTAACTAAAAGCAGCTTCTCATCAGGAAAATAGTCATTAAAAGATTTTTCATTTAATTTTTCTATAAAGGGGTTATCTAATCTTGATAAATGGTCGGCGGCCAAGTTCTCGGCTCCTCGCTTATCACGGATCTCTAAGTCAAACTCCTGGAGGAGTAAGACCCAGCGAATCAAGCGAGGCTTGGCATCCGTTTTGGCAAGAAGGTACTTGAGGGCCGAGTGGTCCGTAAAAACAATGATTTTTGAAAGTGTTAATGTAAGGGCGAAATTTATCAAACGCAAATACTACAGCTAAGAGCTCCTTCTCGGTTGTGGTGTAATTTTCTTGTGCAGATGTGAGGGTTTTACTAGCGTAATAGATGGGGTGGAAGTTCTTAGATATGCGTTGACCTAATACGGCTCCCACCGCAAAACTACTCGCATCGCACATAATCTCGAAAGGAAGGTCCCACACCGGAGCTATCATAATTGGCGCGTTAATTAACTTTTCTTTAATTAATTCAAAGGCAGAAATACAAGAGTCATCAAAAATGAATGGAGCGTCTTTTTCTAAGAGATGGGTGAGGGGCTTAGTGATCTTGGAGAAGTCCTTTATAAAAACGACGATAAAAACCAGCGTGGCCTAGAAAACTTCTTATAGCTTTTATGTTTGTAGGTGGTGGCAACTTCTCAATAACTTCTATCTTGGCAACGTCTACCTCAATACCTTTAGCAGAAATTTTATGACCCAAAACTAACCCTTCCCTCACCATAAAATGGCATTTTTCCCAATTTAGGGCAAGGTTAGTTTCTTCGCATCGTTCTAAGACTTTTTCGAGGTTTTCTAAACATCTATCGAAGGTATCGCCGAACACGGAGAAATCGTCCATGAATACCTCCATAATGCTTTCTACGTACTTGTCAAATATTGCGAGCATACATCGTTGGAATGTAGCCGGCGCATTGCATAATCCAAACGGCATTCTTCGGTACGCGAAGGTGCCGAAGGGACAAGTAAACGTAGTTTTCTCTTGGTCCTCGGGAGAGATGGGTATTTGAAAGTACCCCGAGAGGCCATCGAGAAAACAATAAAAGCTATGGCCGGAGAGACGTTCTAAAATCTGGTCGATAAACGGTAGAGGAAAGTGGTCCTTACGGGTGGCGTCATTTAACTTACGGTAATCTATGCACATACGCCAACCCGTCACCGTCCGTGTCGGGATTAATTCATTATTCTCATTACTAACTACGGTTATCCCTCCCTTTTTTGGAACTACCTGAACGGGGCTAACCCACTTACTGTCCGATATAGGGTAGATAATTCCTGCGTCTAATAGTTTCATAACCTCGCCCTTAACTACTTCTTTCATATTCGGGTTTATACGGCGTTGAGGTTGAATAGAGTTACGCGAATTATCTTCCATTAGAATTTTATGTGTACAGAAAGATGGGCTTATGCCCTTGATATCAGAAATTTGCCAAGCAATAGCCCGGCGATGCTTACGTAGAACTAGAAGAAGTTTATCGTTCTGCGTATCCGTGAGGTAGGCCGAAACGATAACTGGTAACTTGGAGTCTTTTTCTAAGAAAGCATACTTAAGGTGTTCGGGAAGTTCTTTAAGTTCTAGGGTAGGGGGTTCTTCATAAGAGGATTTTGAGATTCTTTCTTTTTCAAAAATAATATCTTCATAAACTTTTTTATAAGGAACGTAATAAGGGGTGGGGCTAGCAGCCAAGACGGCTTCTTGTACAGATTCAGTGGTAAGGAAAGAGGAAGAACAAAAATCAGAAAACTCTTTTTCAAACTCAGAAAGACAATAAGAAGATTCATCACTTCCTTGCAGTGATTCTGTTGTAAGAGAAGAGGAGCAAAAAGTAGAAAATTCTTTTTCAAAGTCGGAGAGGCAGTAGGAAGAATCATCACTCACGGCGTCTATGAAAAAACATGAGTCATCATTCGCTAAGGTGTTCTTCATCGAAGGGGTGATCGGAAATGTGACTTCGTCGTCGCCTACTCGAAGAAAGAGCTTACCATTGCTTACGTCAATGATGGCTCGGGAGGTGGCAAGGAAGGGTCGGCCAAGGATCAGGGGAACCTCGACGTCTTCTTCGATGTCCAAAATGACAAAGTCCACCGGGAAGATGAACTTGTCGACTTTCACTAGAACGTCCTCCACTATTCCTAACGGATATTTGACGGATCTATCGGCTAGCTGGATACTCATACGCGTGGGGTTAAGGCTACCAATCCCTAACTTTTTGAACAACGAAAAGGGCATCAGGTTTATACTTGCGCCTAAGTCGGCTAACGCGTGTTTAACAAAGAGATCACCGAAGACACACGGGATAGAGAAACTACCCGGGTCACTGATTTTCTTCGGCAAACCGTTTGTTAAAACGGCGGAGCACTCGGCGTTAAGCGTGACGTGCGAAAGATTCTCTAACTTCTTCTTGTTTGTGAGGAGGTCTTTAAGATATTTGGCGTATTTCGGCATTTGCGAAATAGCCTCGTGGAAGGGAAGATTAATGTGGATTTGTTTGAAGATTTCTAAGAAGCGGGAGTACTGATCATCTTGACGTTGTCTATTAAGTTCAGAGGGGTATGGAGGAGTTGAATTATTTTTGAAGATGGGTGGTGGAGTGAGATTATTTTCTAAAGTGGGGGTGATTACTTCTTCAGCAGTGGGTGGAAGCGGAGCAAAGCTTTGATTTTTAAAAGCGGGAGCGGAGCTTTGATTTTTAAAAGCAGAAGCGGAGCTTGCCTCGGGCTCTTCACTTACCATACCGGAGACTTGCTTCCCACTCCGAAGAGTTATAGCTTTCGCTTGCTCTCTCGGGTTGGGTTCGGTATTGGAAGGAAGAGACCCTGCGGGTCGCTCAGAAATTATTTTCGCGAGCTGTCCTACCTGGTTTTCTAGACTTTTTACGCTTCCGGTTAACGTTCTTATAGTGGCGTCATTTGTAGTGATATATTTAGAAAGTAATTCCTCCAAGCTTGGAGGTTTTGGGTAATTTTGAAGAAGTGGTGGTGGTGGTGGTGGTTGTGCAGAAAAATCATTTTGCGGAGGTGGGCGCATCGCATTTGATGGATTACTCCATGAAAAGTTCGGGTGATTTCTTAAAGCGGGGTTATAACTATTCGGAAAATTAAAACCAGGCGGATGAAAATTCGCAGCAGAAAAATTATTAAAAGCAGTTCTAGGCAAATTATTAACATAATCTAAATGTTCTGGAGTAGGGGTTGCAGATTCCCGTACCTGAGGGGCGGAGGCAGCAGTCATCTCCGTGATTTTTTTGCTTAGGATTTCTACTTGCAGAGCGAGCTGGGAGACGTTGTCCACTTCATAGATACCTGCAGGCTTGTTCGGGCGGGACCTAGGCACATTCCACTGATAAGTGTTCATGGCCATATCCTCAAAAAGCTCAAGAGCGGCTTCCGGGGTCTTATGATTTAAAGTACCGCCAGAAGCTGCGTCTATCATTTGCTTCGTGCTTTGATTTAGCCCGTTATAAAACGTCTGCACTTGTAACCATATAGGCAGCGCGTGATGTGGGCATCGTCTTAATAATTCTTTAAATCTCTCCCAGGTTTCGTAAAGGGTTTCAGAGTCTATTTGTCCGAAGGCAGAGATGTCGTTCCTAAGTTTTGCAGTTTTAGCGGGCGGAAAATACTTCGCCAAAAATTTTTCAGTTAATTCATTCCAAGTGGTTATGCTATTTTTCGGAAGTGTGTTAAGCCACTGCTTAGCTTTAGTTCTTAGAGAGAAGGGGAAGAGTCTCAGCCTGATCGCATCATTTGTGACACCATTTATCTTGAAGGTGTCACAAATTTCAAGAAAGCCAGCAATATGTGCGTTCGGATCTTCATCTTGAAGTCCGTCAAATTGCACATATTGCTGCACCATTTGAATTATGCTAGGCTTTAGTTCAAAGTTATTATTTGCTATAGTAGGGCGGACTATACTCGATTCTGTTCCCTCGAGGTTCGGTCGTGCATAATAGGACATAGTCCTTTGTACGGCCTCATCTACATTGGGTTCTTCCATTCTTAAAGTATTAAATGACTCGGAGTCCTCAACCGGCACTTGGATAGTAGGACCTTGAAATCGCGATCTTCTCCGAAGAGTACGCTCAATTTCGTGGTCCAAGTCCAAAATAACCGACGGACTCCCGCGGGTCATGCACTAAAAGAACAGAAAAGAAGAAGAGAAAGAGAAAAAGGATAAACTAGAAAGAAAAACTTGATTTAGAAAATTAAATTAAAACTTTTTTTTTCTTTTTGAAATAGATTTTTTTTTATAGATTAACTCCCGAACTTCCCAAGGACTACCCCGTGAAGGGTTCGCAAGGTACTAGACAAGACAGTGGCGCTTAAAGCCCTTTGCCCTTTTCGAGAGAATTAGGTGGCGTAGAAAAATTGTGAGGTTGGTTTCTATTAAGAGCGGTGATAATTTTTTTTGATTTTTTTTTTTAAACTTTAAAGAAAGGGGATGAGAAAGAGAAGAGATAAAATTAATAGGTTCGTGTTTTCAAAATATCAACGGAAGTTGGGTCCCCGGCAACGGCGCCAAAAACTTGTTGCGCGCTAGGGTTCGAAGAAAATAAACGCAACCGAACTAGCAACCCGATGAGGCAAGTATACCTATCGAATTGTAGCAAGGGGACACAAGTGTCGTATTGAAATCTGGGAACTGTTGGCTAAGCTTACTCACACGGAACGCTATTATCTTATCGATGGAAAAACTAGGGTTTTAGAAAATCTAAGCGCAATGGAGAAATTAAAGCTATTCTAGGAAAAGAAACACTACAATTAAGAGGGCTATTAAGTAAACAACTAAGCTAAAAAGGAAACTACTGCAGTTAATTAAAGAGCACAAGAAAGGTGATTACTACGAAAGGTAGAAAATATGAAATGGAAATGCACCCGATCAAGATTCACCTCGGCTAAAGACGATTAAGAAAATGCGATAAAAATCTAAACTTAATAGGATAAGGGTCCTTGACCGTGGAGGTTCCTAAAGCTTGAACACGCTTCTCTCGAAGTCGTGCCCAACTGAGTTTAGGAAGGTCCGACCGACTCTCGTCTAAATCGGAGGCCTAAAACTCGCTTTACGCGGTGAACAACACTATTGGATTTTACTCCAATCCGGGAGATTTGGACGTCTGCCTCTCTCGAGGGGTGCGTACAACTCCCTTTACTCTTGAATGCTCACTTCATTCTTTCGGCCTCTCGGCTAGCCCAGAATGAAAGCAAAGGCGGAGAGTATATATCGAAAATATACCTCCGACCCGTGATAAATCAAGAGTAATTCAAGGCCCTAACCTAAAAAGAAAAGATTAATTAAAACATCATAACATAATCGCTCTAACCTCGGATCATCAAGATCGAGTACAAGGAGGATTAGTTAATCATAATGGAGTGGAGGGGGGAAGATGAGTAGAAAAGCATAAGAAGAACACAAGCTAAAAAAAAACACTTTTATTAATAAAAAGGGCAAGTTACACTATTGAAAATTAAAGTTACAAGTGCATGAAAATTAAACCCTATTCTAGCCCTACACTTAAGCACTTAAGCAAGAAGAAAATTACATTAAAAGCTAGCACAAACTATGATTAAACTAGGGTTAACCAAAAAGTACAAAGAGAGGGGGAGAGAGAGAGAGAGAAAAGCATGAAAAAGAATCAAGAAACAAAGGGGCAGCACCTCCCCCACTCAACCAAAGCTTGCTGAAATGGGGAGGAGGGGGGCTCAATTTATAGATTTTTTTCTCGGGTCGGTCACGCCCTCCGACACGCCCTAGGGGGGGCGTGTCAGGGGGGCGTGACAGTACTATGTTGACCTCGGGCTCTGGATTCTGGCGGGAGGGATGATTGCTTCGGTACGTCGGTGGTCACGCCCTAGGTCACGCCCGTGACAGGGGGGCGTGACAGGCATGTCATGTCCAAATCATTGGTCGGAAATCCGTCAGTCACCGAAAAAGGAAGGTGTCACGCCCATGTCACGGGCGTGACATGGGGCGTGACAGTACTATTTGCGTGCTGAGGCGGAAGGGCATTTAATGCGGCGGCAGGCTTTGCGGCAGAGGGCGACACGCCCCTGGTCACGCCCGGGTGACACGCCCAGGGAGGGCGTGACAGGGGGGCGTGACAGCGGTTTTGACCGTTTTCTGTCCCTTCCGTCAGGTATCCTCGGGATCGGGTGACACGCCCTAGGTCACGCCCAGGGAGGGCGTGACAGGGGGGCGTGACAGGCCATTTTGGCAATTTTTTGAAAACCTGCAAAAAGACAGGAAAAAGTTAGTGGCAATAAAATTTACATAAAAAGGATAAAATAAACTAATAATAGACAAAATTTGTACAATATAAAATACAAAATACGATAATAGTTTAGGCTACAAAACGTATTATCATTTGCCCGGAAATAAACGTAAACGAGAATTATATAAAAGGACTTGGTCGCCCGGCTTAATGTTTTTAGGGTGCCTTAAGAGTTTATCGGAGCCGTCCGCTCTTTATAAAGTTTGTTATTTTCATAAGCATAAGAGCGCCACTCGTCGAGTTCATTTAGTTGAAATTTTCGAAGGTCACCGACTGAGTGGGGATCGAAGTTTAAAAATTTTAAGGCCCAAAAGGCGCGGTGTTCTAACTCTACGGGCAGATGGCACGATTTTCCATAGACCAGCCGATACGGAATACATCCGAGGGCGGTTTTGTACGCTGTTCGGTAGGCCCATAAGGCATCGTCAAGTTTGGCTGACCAGTCTTTTCTAGAAGTTGAAACAGTCTTTTCTAAAATTCTTTTTATTTCTCTATTAACTACTTCGACTTGACCGTTAGTTTGGGGGTGGTAGGCAGTGGAAAGCTTATGCGTAACGCCGTATTTGGTAAGAATTTTTGAAAATTGCGCGTTACAAAAATGGGAACCCTATCACTTACGATTGCGCGTGGCGTACCGAATCTAGAAAATAATTTTTTTAAAAACATGACTACAACTCGGGAGTCGTTCGTAGGAAGAGCTAGGGCCTCAGCCCATCGTGAAACATAATCAACAGCAACCAAAATATATTTGTTTCCGAAGCTAGAAGGAAGGGGGCCAACAAAAATCAATTCCCCAGAGGTCGAAAATTTCGCACTCTAAGAAATAATTTTGCGGCATTTCATTTTTATTAGAGATGTTGCCCGACCGTTGGCAACTATCACACCTGCTCACAAAGGCTTGCGCGTCCTTAAACAGGCTAGGCCAGTAAAAACCCGCGCAAAGCACCTTATGAGCGGTGCGAGCAGCTTGATAGTGCCCACCTGTCGGGCCTTCATGCAAATGTTTTAGAATATCGATTCCTTCATCAAAAGAAACACATCTCCTTATCACTTGATCCGCACAAATTTTGAAAAGATGCTGGTCTTCCCAAAAGTAGTTCTTCAGCTCAGAAAAGAATTTCTTCTTTTGCTGAGAGGAGAACTCTTTTGGGAGCACCCGGGCCACTAGATAGTTGGCGATGTGCGCGAACCAAGGAGAAGTAGATGTATTAACTAAAAGCAGCTTCTCATCAGGGAAATAGTCATTAAAAGATTTTTCATTTAATTTTTCTATAAAGGGATTATCTAATCTTGATAAATGGTCGGCAGCCAAGTTCTCGGCTCCTCGCTTATCACGGATCTCTAAGTCAAACTCTTGGAGGAGTAAGACCCAGCGAATCAAGCGAGGCTTGGCATCCGTTTTGGCAAGAAGGTACATGAGGGCCGAGTGGTCCGTAAAAACAATGATTTTTGAAAGAGTAATGTAAGGGCGGAATTTATCAAACGCAAATACTACAACTAAGAGCTCCTTCTCGGTTGTGGTGTAATTTTCTTGTGCAGATGTGAGGGTTTTACTAGCGTAATAGATGGGGTGGAAGTTCTTAGATATGCGTTGACCTAATACGCCCCCATCGCAAAACTACTCGCATCGCACATAATCTCGAAAGGAAGGTCCCACACCGGAGCTATCATAATCAGTGCGTTAATTAACTTTTCTTTAATTAATTCAAAGGCAGAAATACAAGAGTCATCAAAAATGAATGGAGCGTCTTTTTCTAAGAGATGGGTGAGGGGCTTTGTGATCTTGGAGAAGTCCTTTATAAAATGACGATAAAAACCAGCGTGGCCTAGGAAACTTCTTATAGCTTTTATGTTTGTAGTTAGCGGCAACTTCTCAATACCTTCTATCTTGGCAACGTCTACCTCAATACCTTTAGCAGAAATTTTATGACCCAAAAATAACCATTCCCTCACCATAAAATGGCATTTTTCCCAATTTAGGGCAAGGTTAGTTTCTTCGCATCGTTCTAAGACTTTTTCGAGGTTTTCTAAACATCTATCGAAGGAATCGCCAAACACGGAGAAATCGTCCATGAATACCTCCATAATGCTTTCTACGTACTTGTCAAATATTGCGAGCATACATCGCTGGAATGTAGCTGGCGCATTGCATAATCCAAACGGCATTCTTCGGTACGCGAAGGTGCTGAAGGGACAAGTAAACGTAGTTTTCTCTTGGTCCTCGGGAGAGATGGGTATTTGAAAGTAACCCGAGAGGCCATCGAGAAAACAATAAAAGCTATGGCCGGAGAGACGTTCTAAAATCTGGTCGATAAACGGTAAAGGGAAGTGTTCCTTGCGGGTGCACATAAGCCAACCTGTCACCGTCCGCGTCGGGATTAATTCATTTTTCTCATTACTAACTACGGTTATCCCTCCCTTCTTTGGAACTACCTGAACGGGGCTAACCCACTTACTGTCCGATATAGGGTAGATAATTCCTGCGTCTAATAGTTTCATAACCTCGCCCTTAACTACTTCTTTCATATTCGGGTTTATACGGCGCTGAGGTTGGATAGAGTTACGCGAATTATCTTCCATTAATATTTTATGGGTACAGAAAAGATGGGCTTATGCCCTTGATATCAGAAATTTGCCAAGCAATAGCCCGGCGATGCTTACATAGAACTAGAAGAAGTTTATCGTTCTGCGTATCCGTGAGGTAGGCCGAAACGATAACTGGTAACTTGGAGTCTTTTTCTAAGAAAGCATACTTAAGGTGTTCGGGAAGTCCTTAAAGTTCTAGGGTAGGGGGTTCTTCATAAGAGGATTTTGAGATTCTTTCTTTTTCAAAATAATATCTTCATAAACTTTTTTATAAGGAACGTATAAGGGGTGGGGCTAGCAGCCAAGACAGCTTCTTGTAGAGATTCAGTGGGAAGAAAAGAGGAGGAGCAAAAATCAGAAAATTCTTTTTCAAACTCAGAAAAACAATAAGAAGATTCATCACTTCCTTGCAGTGATTCCGTGGTAAGAGAAGAGGAGCAAAAAGTAGAAAATTCTTTTTCAAAGTCGGAGAGGCAGTAGGAAGAATCATCACTCACGGCGTCTACGAAAAAACATGAGTCATCGTTCGCTAAGGTGTTCTTCATCGAAGGGGTGATAGAAAATGTGACTTCGTCGTCGCCTACTCGAAGAAAGAGCTTACCATTGCTTACGTCAATGATGGCTCGGGAGGTGGCAAGGAAGGGTCGGCCAAGGATCAGGGGAACCTCGACGTCTTCTTCGATGTCCAGAATGACAAAGTCCACCGGGAAGATGAACTTGTCGACTTTCACTAGAACGTCCTCCACTATTCCTAACGGTACTTGACGGATCTATCGGCAAGCTGGATACTCATATGCGTGGGGTTAAGGCTACCAATCCCTAACTTTTTGAACAACGAAAAGGGCATCAGGTTTATACTTGCGCCTAAGTCGGCTAACGCGTGTTTAACAAAAAGATCACGAAGACACACGGGATAGAGAAACTACCGGGTCACTGATTTTCTTCGGCAAACCGTTGTTAAAACGGCGGAGCACTCGGCGTTTAGCGTGACGTGCGAAAGATTCTCTAACTTCTTCTTGTTTGTGAGGAGGTCTTTAAGATATTTGGCGTATTTCGGCATCTGCGAAATAGCCTCGTGGAAGGGAAGATTAATGTGGATTTGTTTGAAGATTTCTAAGAAGCGGGAGTACTGATCATCTTGACGTTGTCTATTAAGTTCAGAGGGGTATGGAGGAGATGAATTATTTTTGAAGATGGGTGGTGGAGTGAGATTTTTTTCTAAGTGGGGGTGATTACTTCTTCAGCAGAGGGTGGAAGCGGAGCGGATCTTTGATTTTTAAAAGCGGGAGCGGAGCTTTGATTTTTAAAAAGCGGGAGCGGAGCTTTGATTTTTAAAAGCAGGAGCGGAGCTTGCCTCGGGCTCTTCACTTACCATACCGGAGACTTGCTTCCCACTCCGAAGAGTTATAGCTTTCGCTTGCTCTCTCGGGTTGGGTTCAGTATTGGAAGGAAGAGACCCTGCGAGTCGCTCGAAATTATTTTCGCGAGCTATCCTACTTGATTTTTCTAGACTTTTTACGCTTCCGGTTAACGTTCTTATAGTGGCGTCATTTGTGGTATATATTTAGAAAGTAATTCATCCATGCTTGGAGGTTTGGGTAATTTTGAAGAGGTGGTGGTGGTGGTGGTGCAGAAAAATCATTTTGCGGGGGTGGCGCATCGCATTCGATAGATTACTCCATGAAATGTTCGGGTGATTTCTTAAAGCGGGGTATAACTATTCGGAAAATTAAAACCAAGCGGATGAAAATTCGCAGCAGAAAAATTATTAAAAGCAGTTCTAGGCATATTATTAACATAATCTAAATGTTTGTAGTAGGGGTTGCAGATTCCCATACCTGAGGGCGGAGGCAGCAGTCATCTCGTTATCTTTTTGCTTAGGATTTCTACTTGCAGAGCGAGCTGGGAGACGTTGTCCACTTCATAGATACCTGCAGGCTTGTTCGGGCGGGACCTAGGCACATTCCACTGATAAGTGTTCATGGCCATGTCCTCAAAAAGCTCAAGAGCGGCTTCCGGGGTCTTATGATTTAAAGTATCGCCAGAAGCTGCATCTATCATTTGCTTCGTGCTTTGATTTAGCCCGTTATAAGACGTCTGCACTTGTAACCATACAGGCAGCGCGTGATGTGGGCATCGTCTTATTAATTCTTTAAATCTCTCCAAGGTTTCGTGTAGGGTTTCAGAGTCTATTGTCCGAAGGCAGAGATGTCGTTCCTAAGTTTTGTAGTTTTAGCTGGCGGAAAATACTTCGCCAAAAATTTTTCAGTAAATTCATTCTAAGTGGTTATGCTATTTTTCAGAAGTGTGTTAAGCCACTGCTTAGCTTTAGTTCTTAGAGAGAATGGGAAGAGTCTCAGCCTGATCGCATCATTTGTGACACCATTTATCTTGAAGGTGTCGCAAATTTCAAGAAAGCTATCTATATGTGCGTTCGGATCTTCATCTTGAAGTCCGTCAAATTGCACATATTGCGCAACCATTTGAATTTTGCTAGGCTTTAGTTCGAAGTTATTATTTGCTATAGTAGGGCGGACTATACTTGATTCTGTTTCCCTCGAGGTTCGGTCGTGCATAATAGGACATAGTCCTTTGCATGGCCTCATCTACGTTGGGTTCTTCCATTCTTAAAGTAGCAAATGACTCGGAGTCCTCAACCGGCACTTGGATAGTAGGACCTTGAAATCGCGATCTTCTCCGAAGAGTATGCTCAATTTCGTGGTCCAAGTCCAAAATAACCGACGGACTCCCGCGGGTCATGCACTAAAAGAACAGAAAAGAAGAAGAGGAAGAGAAAAAAAGGATAAAACTAGAAAAAATATTAGAAATTTTTTTTTTGAAATAGTTTTTTTTTATAGATTAACTCCCGAACTTTCCAAGGACTACCCCGTAAAGGGTTCGCAAGGTACTAGACAAGACAGTGGCGCTTAAAGCCCTTTGCCCTTTTCGAGAGAATTAGGTGGCGTAGAAAAATTGTGAGGTTGGTTTCTATTAAGAGCGATGATAAATTTTTTTTTTTTTTTTTTAAATTTTAAAGAAAAGGATGAGAAAGAGAAGAGATAAAATTAATAGGTTCGTGTTTTCAAAATATCAACGGAAGTTGGTTCCCCGGCAACGGCGCCAAAAAATTGTTGCGCGCTAGGATTCGAAGAAAATAAACGCAACCGAACTAGCAACCCGATGAGGTAAGTATACCTATCGAATTGTAGCAAGGGGACTCAAGTGTCGTATTGAAATCCGGGAACTGTTGGCTAAGCTTACTCACACGAACGCTATTAACTTATCGACGGAAAAAACTAGGGTTTTAGAAAATCTAAGTGCAGGGGAGAAAGTAAAGCTATACTAGAAAGAGAAGCAATGCAATTAAGTAAAGCTGTTAAGCAAACAACTAAGCTAGAAATGAAACTACTGCAGTTAATTAAAGAGCACAAGATAGGAGATTACTACTAAAGGAAGAAAAATATGAAATGGAAATGCACCCGATCAAGATTCACCTCAGCTAAAGACGATTAAGAAAATGCGATAAAAATCTAAACATAATAGGATAAGGGTCCTTGACCGTGGAGGTTCCTAAAGCTTGAACACGCTTCTCTCGAAGTCGTGCCCAACTGAGTTTAGGAAGGTCCGACCGACTCTCGTCTAAATCGGAGGCCTAAAACTCGCTTTACGCGGTGAACCCCACTATTGGATTTTACTCCAATCCGGGAGATTTGGACGTCTGCCTCTCTCGAGGGGTGCGTACAACTCCCTTTACTCTTGAATGCTCACTTCATTCTTTCGGCCTCTCGGCTAGCCCAGAATGAAAGCAAAGGCGGAGAGTATATATCGAAAATATACCCCCAACCCGTGATTAATTCAAGAGTAATTCAAGGCCCTAACCTAAAAAGAAAAGATTAATTAAAATATCATAACATAATCGATCTAACCTCGATCATCAAGATCGAGTACAAGGAGGATTTGTTAATCATAATGGAGTGGAGGGGGGGAGATGAGTAGAAAAACATAAGAAGAACACAAGCTAAGGGAAGAACAATTTTATTAATGAAAAAGGGCAAGTTACACTAATGAAAATAAAATTACAAGTGCATGAAAATTAAACCCTATTCTAGCCCTACATTAAGCACTAAGCAAGAAGAAAATTACAATAAAAGCTAGAACAAACTAAGATTAAACTAGGGTTAAACAAAAAGTACAAAGAGAGGGGGAGAGAGAGAGAGAGAGAAAGCATGAAAAGGATCAAGAAACAAAGGGGCAGCACCTCCCCCACTCAACCAAAACTTGCTGAAATGGAGAGGGGGGGCTCAATTTATAGAAAATTTTCTTGGGTTGGTCACGCCCTCCGACACGCCCTAGGGGGGGCGTGTCAGGAGGCGTGACAGTACTATGTTGACCTCGGGCTCTGGATTCTGGCGGGAGGGATGATTGCTTCGGTACGTCGGTGGTCACGCCCTAGGTCACGCCCGTGACAGGGAGGTGTGACAGGCACGACATGTCCAAATCATTGGTTGGAAATCCGTCAGTCACCGAAAAAGGAGTGTGTCATGCCCATGTCACGGGCGTGACATGGGGCGTGACAGTACTATTTGTGTGCTGAGGCGGAACGACATTTAATGCGGCGGCAGATTTGCGGCAGAGGGCGACACGCCCCTGGTCACGCCTGGTGACACGCCCAGGGAGGGCGTGTCAGGGGGCGTGACAGCGGTTTTTGACCGTTTTCTATCCCTTCCAGCAGGAGTCCTCGGGATCAGGTGACACGCCCTAGGTCACGCCCAGGGAGGGCGTGATAGGGGGGCGTGACAGAATCATTTTGGCAATTTTTCTGGAAACCTGCAAAAAGACAGGAAAAAGTTAGTGGCAATAAAATTTACATAAAAAGGATAAAAATAAACTAATAATAGACATAATTTGTACAATATAAAATATAAAATACGATAATAGTTTAGGCTACAAAACGTATTATCACTCACCATATCGCGTCGCGCCAAAAGAGATGGCTGAATTGAAAGTCCAATTGCAGGATTTGTTGGAGCAGGGATACATATGCCAAAGTATGTCACCTTGGAGCGCGCCTGTTCTCTTTGTGAAAAATAAAGACGGTAGTTTGAGGTTATGTATTGACTACCGCGAATTGAATAAGCTGACGGAGAAAAACAAATATCGATTCCACGGATTGATGACCTTTTTGATCAGCTGGCAGGATCAACGGTTTATTCCAAGTTGGATTTGAAATCGGGATATTATCAGTTGAGGATTCGGGAAGGTGACATTCCCAAGACGGCATTTGGAACACGCTACGGTCATTATGAGTTCACGGTAATGCCGTTTGGCCTCTGTAATGCGCCTTCGGTATTTATGGATCTAATGCATTGAACGTTCCGAGAGTACTTGGATTTGTTCGTGATTGTGTTTATCGATGACATCTTAGTATACTCTCAGTCGGAAGAGGATCATGCAAACCATTTACGGTTGGTCTTGCATACCCTGCGGAGGAATAAGCTTTATGCCAAGTTCTCAAAGTGTGAATTCTGGCTCTCTTCAGTAGCCTTTTTAGGCCATGTGGTAAGTGGAGAAGGTATCGCGGTGGATCCGTTGAAAATAAGTGCCATTCGAGATTGGCCAGTGATGTCTTCAGTGGCCGAGGTCAGGAGCTTCCTTGGGCTTGCGGGCTACTATAGACGGTTTGTGGAAAACTTCTCACAGATTGCTTTACCTCTGACCACACTGACGAGAAAGATCAAAGGTTCATTTGGACGCCGGAGTGCGCGCGTGCTTTGAAGACCTGAAGAGTCGTTTGACCACGGCGCCTGTGTTGACATCGCCATGTGGTACAGATGGCTATGAGATCTATAGTGATGCTTCCGGGAGCGGCTTAGGCTGTGTCCCTCTGCAGTTTGGTAAAGTGATTGCTTATGGCTCGCGCTAGTTGAAAGTGCATGAGCGGAATTACCCCGTCCACGATTTGGAGTTGGCGACGGTAATCTTTGCGCTCAAGTTGTGGCGGCACTATCTTTATGGTGTTAAAGTGGACATCTATACAGATCACAAAAGCCTAAAGTATTTGTTGGATCAGAAGGATCTGAATATGCGACAATGAAGATGGATGGAGTTCCTTGGGGACTACACCTTCGAGATTCACTATACTCCCGGGAAGGGAAATGTGGTCGCTGATGCTTTGAGTCGGACTCCGGTACGGGCAAGCTGGTTGCAGAGGCATGATCAGCGTTTAATCCAAGAATTGGAAGCGTTGGAGATATCGTGCGTTGACAAGGGTTCTTCGACCGATGCATGCTTGAACTGGACGGAGGTTCAATATGACCTTACGGACAGAGTTTGGCGAGCAACGGAGCTTGATGAAAGTCTCCAGCGCTATGCTAAAGATGGGTCGGATGACCAATTCTCTTGGGATAACGGTTTGTTACGAGGAAATGGTCGAGTGTGCGTCCCGAGTGTGGGTAAATTGAGGGAAGAGTTGATGTACGAAGCTCACTTTACAAAGTACTCAGTTCACCCAAGGAGCACAAAGATGTATAGATATCTGAAAAAGTTGTTCTGGTGGCCCGGACTAAAGAAAGATGTAGAACGTTATGTGGCGGAATGCAATACCTGTGCGTTTGGTGAAAGCAGAATGCCAGAAGCCTGGCGGTTTCCTGAAGTCGTTACCCATTCCGGAGTTGAAGTTCGATGACATTTCGATGGATTTCGTGCACGGGTTGCCGAGATCTCAACGCGGTCATGATTCAATCTGGGTGATTTTGGACCGGTTGACAAAAGTGGCGCACTTCCTTCCAAACAGAAGAGACGATTCAGTGGAAACCTTGGCCAAGCTTTATGTGGAGCAGATTGTTCGACTGCACGGTGTTCCTCGGAGCATCGTCAGTGACCGCGATGGGCGATTCACATCGTATGATTGGCGGCTAGTTCATCAAATGTGTGTACAAAATTAGCGTTTAGTACGGCCTTTCATCCCCAAACGAATGGCTAGACTGAACGAACCAACAGGACGATGGAGGACATGCTCTGCATGTGCGCCCTAGACTTTGGTAAGAGATGGGAAGATTATATTTGTCTTATAGAATTTGCCTATAAGAATAGCTACCAAGCGAGCATCGGTATGGCACCATTTGAGGCTTTGTATGGTCGTAAATGCCGTACACCGTTAGCTGGGCAGAAGCAGGCGAATCTAAGCTGAATGGGAAAAAGGAAGTCTAAGAAGCTACCTCGCTTATACGCTCTATTCGGGAGAGGCTAGTGATAGCCCAAGATCGTCAAGCAAAGTAATACAATGCCAAACACCGGAATGTGGAGTTCGCGGTGGGTGATTAGGTAAATTTAAAGATCAAACCCTTCAAAGGCGTGTCTAGGATTCAGCGTTTGAAAAAGCTAAGTCCGAGGTATCTTGGTCCATTTGAGGTGGTGGAGCGAGTTGGGGAAGCTGCTTATCGACTAGCACTTTCTGCAGACTTGGGTGGATTACATGATGTATTTTACATCTCAGTACTTCATAAGGCTGTTAAGGATCCAGCTCAAGTTGTGGAGAATGATCGGGTACCGGTCGAGTATGGGCTAACGACAAAGGTGAGGCCATTCAGATCGAGGATCGAGCCGAGAAATAGTTGCGAAACAAATGTGATCGGGATGGTCAAGGTCCGATGGGACAATTGTGGCCGTGAAGAGCTAACATGGGAGCGATAGCAAACCATGCGAGCTGAATTTCCCGAGCTGTTTGTATAAACTGTAGCCCGTGTACCTTTTGTTATAACAGAGATATCCAGTTATAACATTGTATTTTTTTTTGGCTCCTTACCGTGTCAAATTTCGGGACGAAATTTTACTAAGGAGGGGAGGATTGTAACACCCCAAAAATCTCAAATTGAATTTGAGGTGCAGGCTGTTTGACACGGCCTGGGATACAGGCGTGTCCCAGGGCATGTCGGGGGTATACGGCCTGGGACACGGGCGTGTCCCAGGGCGTGTCACTCAATAAATAGGCTGATCGAGTCAGGGAAGTACACGGCCCGGAACCAAGCATTGAACACGGCCGTGTCAGCTTTGACACGGGCGTGTCCGATGTCGTGTGCCTACCCGTGTACTGTTTGTTTGGTTTTGGAGCTCGATGAGGCAGGGGTGACACGGGCGTGTCACATGACTGACACGGGCGTGTCAGGTCCGACACGGGCATTGTCGATTCCCGTGTTCTGGTAAATATCAGTCGGTACGAATACTGCGTGTGCCGCTTAAGGGTACCGGCCTGTGACACGGGCGTGTCACAGGCCGGTCAGCCAAAAAAGTGAAATTTTGGGAAATCGTGGCCGTTCCTTTTCTCTATTTGGATCCAAGGGCTCAGGTGATTCCTTGCTGGATTAAAACACCAGAAGAGCTCATTCTTCATTTGGCTAAGTGAAGAGAGAAAGAGAGAGGATGAAGAAGGAGGAGGAGATCAAGCCACCGGCGGAGCTCCCGTGGTCCGATTCGAGATCCGAGGCCAGCTCTGTGAAGGCAAAGCTACTGCGGTGCTTTCTCACCGGCTAGATTTCGATGGCTCCTAAGAGATCGTCAAGGGTAACGATCTCCCTTCTTGGACATGTGAAGTCCTTCTTTTCTACATTGCATAGGGAAAACCCTTCCCCGCGAGTGTGCGGTGGGTTGTGGCATCCCTTGGGGTAGATATGTGAAGTCCCCCTTGTTAAGTCCGGAATTGGAGTACGGATCTAGGCATGCTGTGTGAAGCCATATTGGACATGTTGGTCTAGATTGGTGATGCTTGTTTGCATATCAGAGAAGACTCCGTGGTTATGGCTGTTTTGCCTTGTGCCTACCTGTTGCTTGGTGCAGCAGGAAGTACTGGATGCAGTCCAGAAATGAAGAGGGTTGGATGCAACTCTTGTGGCCGTGCGTTGCCACTTTGTGTGCGGTTGAGCCGTTGGGCTGCAACTCGATGAAAAGGCAGATTGTCGAACAGGAAAGGTGAAACCGACCCGCGCCTATAAATTGCCATGGATACTTCGAATTCGAGGTGGCACGGCGACTTGAGCAACGGGGGGTGGCTGATCCGTACCTGCGTTATGTCCGTCCGACTTGGAAGCCTGGTTATAGGTTTGTTGGAGCGCATAATGAGAGTCTTAGGCCCGCGCGCCAAAAAGGACTAGAATGCTCAATACCGTGTAAACGGTGGTGTTGACCCTGGTTTTCCGGTGCACTAAGAATGTGCCCTGAGTGCACGGACTGTCGGGCCGGGTGGCCGACGGTTGTGATTGCTTGAGTGTGCCTGCAGGCACATATTTGCTATTGTTGATACCATGCTGTGCAGGGAAGGAATGCTACTGCCCCGAGAAAGGGGTAGGATTGTTATAATTGGGTCAGCTGAATGCTGACCGTTGCCATGTTTGCCACCGTTTGGGTGGATTTTCCCTATGCAGGTGCTGGAGAGCCAAGTGGGAAATGAAGGGCTGAAGCCCTTGCTGCTATTGCTGCTGCTGCTGCGGCTGGCCCTTGAAGGCTATCCGAATGTTTTTTTTTGTTTTCTTTTACTCATGTATGGCCGGCCTGCGTGCCGAGGTTTGTAATCCATACGGTGTGAAAGAGGAACTGTAAGGCCTTAAGGCCAAACCCTGTGTATTTGTTGTACATTCCGTGGCTATATATATAAACTGTGGTTTATATATTGGACATTCCTGGTTAGAGTTCAATTTACAACTTAAAGCTTCCGCTAGCATGCTCTGAGTTAGTATACGTGTATGGTTTGGTATTATCCTGTGTCCTCACCGTCTGTTTGTGGCATATAGTGTGGGGACCCGGCCGGACTTTCTACTATACGTCATGTAACGGATGGGGTCGTTACATAAATCCCCGGATGTCGGTCTCTTGAGGAATGCAATTAGCGTCGAACGATTTAGACACTAAAAACTATTGTTATGAGAGTTAATTGAAATAAATAGAAATAGAAGGGGATTTGGTTGGTGGTATTACGACCGATTACACTAATGTAAACTATGCGGGTCGCAATCACCGCTTCTCAAGGCGAGGTGGATGTAGCGGCCGCGATGCCGTACTTCGGTTGGTGAATGGACGGAAGTCTAGCGAGTGAGGTGATTAGTGCGAAGTGAAATTGAGTGAAACGAACGTGTGGAGTGGAGCGAGATGGAGCGAGGCGCATCAAAGGATAATTCTCACAATCACGATGAAACACAAATGATCCAATATAACACTAGAAATTTATGTTCATTACATGCATAAACAATCCATGCAACAAAAAGAGAGAAATGCAAAACCACAAAATTGAAGATCCACCGCGGTTTTTGGCCGGAGGTGCGGGTTGTCAATCCGCTTCCAAGCGCATTCCGAGGAGGGCTTCCGGTACCACCGAGCTGTCACCTCGAGGGCCTGTAATTCCATTCTCTAGGTATGCTTCGTCTTCTTCCTTGGTGGAAAGCTTGGAGAAGAATGCTTCAATGGCCGGGAGGGTCACCGGAGGATGCAGAATGCTTTGGAATAGCCGGAGAAGGTCCTCCCGATGATGGGGATGAAGGTGGAGGCGAATGGAACTACTGTAGGGCGAAATGGCGGACTGGCGGAGGTTCCGTAAACGTGTCCCGTTACCCTAATTCGCGGAACAGGGCATTTTATATCTTGCAGAATAAATAGGGCGCACGACTACTGGCGCACGACCAGTGTTCGTGCGCGACCAAGGTCAGCGCCCGTGCGCGAGCAACCTGTAGACCTGCATCAGAAAATCAATGGTCGCGCACGATCAGCAGCGCACGATCAGTGATCGTGCGCAGCAATGCTGATGATCGTGCGGAAATAGCCAGACAGAACTTTTGTAAAATGGCGGATGACTGCGCACGATCGGTCGGCGCACGAGCAGTGGTCGTGCGTGGTATGGCAAGTGATCGTGCGGAAAGTTCAATACAGAGTTTTCACAAATGAGTCCGTGCTGCGCACGATCAGTGATCGTGCGCCAGGAGGTCGATGGTCGTGCGTGGGTAAAAACGCACGACCACTGACTCCATTGCCAAAATAGTGAAACGCCTATCCCGAATGCCCTCACGATCCCCAAACCTGCAGGAAAACTGCACGGGACATCGATTGTGGCAGCCGCAGCAAACAATAATAATCATAACAAGAATGTAAATGCACACAAGCACAGAAATGGGCTAAAAAGGTGCACAGGGCGTGGAATGTCGTAGCTAACCAAAAGGAGTACTAATGGCGCTAAAAGATAGTGCAAAGCTGAGGAAAAGGCCAAGATGAGTCCAAAATAAGGTATAAGATAGGGACTCATCAGTCGGTCATGGGCGTGACCAACACGTGACTTAAATTTAAGAGCTCGTCAATCATCTTCCTGTGGCCGACGATCGTCAAAGGGGGTCATGCCCTAAGTCAGGGGCTTGACAGGTCGGACACGGGCTTGACCAACCCGTGACTCGAAATCTTGGCCGATGTACTTCAATTCTTGGGTTTCCTAGGGTTCTATCGTGGCAGACCGACTCCTAGGGGTCTAGCCGGAAATGGGATGTTACACCCAAGGTTGGGGAACCACTATAAATCTTTTGTCGTCTGTGATTGCTTGGTTGATTTGTGTACAAGATTGCAATTTTTTTATTCCCTAAATAGACGTACAACTCACCTATTCAACCCCTCTAGGTGATTTAGGTAGACAATTGAACACTTTCATTACCGTTATTGTTGCGCGCTAGGGTTCGAAGAAAATAAACGCAACCGAACTAGCAACCCGATGAGGCAAGTATACCTATCGAATTGTACCTAGGGGAGACAAGTGTCGTATTGAAATCCGGGAACTGTTGGCAATGCTTACTCACACGAACGCTATTATCTTATCGACGGAAAAAAACTAGGGTTTTAGAAAATCTAAGTGCAAGGGAGGAAGTAAAGCTATACTAGAAAGAGAACCACCGCAATTAAGTAAAGCTATTAAGTAAAACGATTACTACGAAGGGTTGAAAATATGAAATGGAAATGCACTCGATCAAGATTCACCTCGGCTAAAGACGATTAATAAAATGCGATAAAAATCTAAACTTAATAGGATAAAGGTCCTTGACCGTGGAGGTTCCTAAAGCCTGAACACGCTTCTCTCGAAGTCGTGCCCAACTGAGTTTAGGAAGGTCCGACCGACTCTCGTCTAAATCATAGGCCTAAAGCTCTCTTTACGCGGTGAACCCCACTATTGGATTTTACTCCAATCCGGGAGATTTGGACGTCTTCCTCTCTCGAGGGGTGCGTACAACTCCCTTTACTCTTAAATGCTCACTTCATTCTTTCGGCCTCTCGGCTAGCCCAGAATGAAAGCAAAGGCGGAGAGTATATATCGATAATATACCTCCAACCCGTGATTAATCAAGAATAATTCAAGGCCCTAACCTAAAAAGAAAAGATTAATTAAAACATCATAACTTAATCGCTCTAACCTCGGATCATCAAGATCGAGTACAAGGAGGATTAGTTAATCATAATGGAGTGGAGGAGGGGGGATGAGTTGTAAAGCATAAAAAAAAACACTAGTAAAAGAAGAGCACTTATATTAATTAAAAGGAGCAAGATACACTATTGAAAAAGAAATTACAAGTGCATGAATTTAAAATCCTATTCTAGCCCTACAATTAGCACTAAGCAAGAGCAAAGATTACAAAGAAAGCATAAACAAGCTAAGATTAAACTTGGGTTAAATAAAAATTACAAAGAAAGGGGGAGAGAGAGAGAAAGCATGTAAAAAACTCAAGAACCAAAGGGGCAGCACCTCTTCCTCTCAACCAAAGCTTGCTGAAATGGAGAGGGGGGTCTCAATTTATAGAAAAAAAATCTCGGGTTGGTCACGCCCTCCGACACGCCCTAGGGGGGCGTGTCCGGGGGCGTGACAGTACAATGTTGACCTCGGGCTCTGGATTCTTGCGGGAGGGATGATTGCTTCAGTACGTCAGTTGTCAAGCCTTTGGTCACGCCCGTGTAGGTGGGGCGTGACAGGCACGTCATTTCCAAATCATTGGTCGGAAATCCGTCAGTCACAGAAAAGTTGATGTCACGCCCAAGGTCACGCCCGTGACGGGGGGCGTGACAGTACTGTTTTCGTGCTGTAGAGAAATGACATTTAATGCGGCGGCAGGCTTTGCGGCAGAGGGCGACATGCCCATGGTCACGCCTGGTGACACGCCCAGTGAGGGCGTGTCAGGGGGCCGTGACATAGGTTTTGTTCGTTTTCCTGTCCCTTCCAACAAAAGTCCTTGGGATCGGGTGATACGCCAAGGTCATGCCCAAGGAAGGCGTGACAGGGGGGCATGTCAGGTCATTTTTGACCAATTTCCTGAAAACCTGCAAAAAGACAAGAAAATGTTAGTGACAATAATATTTACATAAAAAGGATAAAAATAAACTAATAATAGACATGATTTGTACACTATAAAATAGAAAATACGATAATAGTTTAGGCAACAAAACGTATTATCAAATTCCCCCAAGCTTAACTTTTGCTTGTGCCCAAGCAAAAAATATAAAAACTAGAAATTTATAAAAAGGACTAATCAAAAAGTTTTAATTATGCCTACACAAGTACTATGCGAAATTCTAAGTAGAGAAAAATGTGAAATGTAAGTCTAAAACAATTATTTAGGTACGGTAAAACTTTTATAAACTTTACTCAATTAAAACAAATCATCCAAAATTTTAAGGAGATTTTTTAAATAGACTTAAGCAAAGCAACGAAAATGAAAAAGACGCATTGAGTTGTTACTAGATCCAAGCAACGCATTATAATTATATCAATTTAATTAACAAAAATCTAGGTTTAAATCCAAAACTAAAACTGATTTACTTTTTTTATTTTCTTAGTTGTTAAATAAAAATCAAAAAACGTGAATCAAAAGGACTTAAATTGGACATAAACGTTTGGTTTAGGAATATGATTAGGAGTGGAATTCAAAGATAAACGTGAAGGTTTTAAAATCACACTAAACCAAAGCAAAGAGTTTCAAAAACTTTCATAAAAATATATACACATTTTTTTTTTCTTTTTCTTCTTTTTTTTTCATTTTTTTTTCATTTTTCAAACAAAGGCCATAAATATTTTTATTTTCCTTTTTGAATTGGCCAAACAAAAATAAACATCACTTTTGAGCATACTTTTTTCAAAAAGCTTTCTCCCACAAAAAATCACAAAATATCCTATCAAAATCGTCAAAATAATTTATAAAACTCAAAAAGGCTAGTGTGATTCGATAGGTTTGAAATTTTGGCTTTGGTGAAGCTGAAATGAAGGGAGGAGCTATCAAATGAAATCGGAAAAAGGCTCAAAAACGGCTAACTAGTGGAAATTTTTTTTTGGGTTGGCAGGAAAGCTCAAACGAAAACAAAAATGGCCTAAATCATTTTCACGCTTTTGAATTTATTTAAAACAAAGGTTTGAAAATTTTCAAAAAGCGAGTTCTAGATCATAAAAGAAGATTGATGAAATTAACTTGAAAATAGAAATAATAGGTGACTTGGATCGTTCACATCTACTACGCTATTCAAAAGTTGACTTCACAAAAATTATTCAAAAATGAAAAAGAAAATAGTGGATGATGAATTTTTGAGAAAGTAAATGAAATAAAAAACAAAAAATCATAATAGAAATGCGAGTTTTAGAAAAATATTTCACCTTAACATGCTACCATGAATTAGAAACACAGCATGACCAACATTTTACTTGTGAAACATAATTAAAAAGGACGATTAGAAGTATTATAATTAACTAAGTTGTTTATAGAAAATTTTGAGTAAAACAAAAACAAAAACTAGGGGGTACTATTGAAATACCAAAATGTCTAAACTATTCAAAAAACACATATATATTTTTTTTAATTTTGTGAAATATTCTCTTTCTTTTTTTTTTGAATTTGGAAATTTTTTCTTTCTTTTTTTTTTGGAATTTTAAGAGATATTTTTTTTTTGGAAATATTTAAAATATATACAAAGAGAAAAATTTGTACACTAAGCAAAAATGAAGGAGGAAATCCTCCCCCAAGCTTAAAATAGACATTGTCCTCAATGGCTAAAGAAGGGGATTGGAGAAGGAGAGAAAAGTAAAGTACAAAATTGAAAGATAGAATTGAAAGACAGGTACTTCCTCGGATTTATTTGCTGCGAAAGCTGAGTGATGTCGCTCCTCCTAATGTCTTCTTTGGACTTCGTGATGGATTCAGCAATGTTGGAGCAGGCGATCGCAGAAGCTTCAGCTTGTCGAAGCCGTCCGAGGCCAAATATTGTAAAACAAAGAAAACAGAAAAAGATAATTTGGGTTGCCTCCCAAGAGCGTCCTTTGGTTAAAGCGTCGTTGAGCTCGACGCATCAAAAAAATAATATTGTCCAAAAATATTGTTGTCCAAAAATAAAATTGTTTTTAGCAAAAATTTAAAAGTTCAAGTTTAAAGTTCGTGAAGCAGAAACTTAATAATGTTTTGACTGACATCATCATCACCAGAGAAATACAGTTTAAGACGATGACCATTCACTTTGAAATTACCCTTATCAGGGTGAGAAATTAAAACAGTTCCATAAGGAAATACTTCTAAAACAGAAAACGGGGCAGACCAGCGAGATTTAAATTTGCCCGGAAATAAACATAAACGAGAATTATATAAAAGGACTTGGTCGCCCGGCTTAATGTTTTTAGGGTGCCTTAAGTGTTTATCGTGTAAACGCTTCGTCCACTCTTTATAAAGTTTATTAATTTCATAAGCATAAGAGCGCCACTCTTCGAGTTCATTTAGTTGAAATTTTCGAAGGTCACCGACTGAGTGGGGATCGAAGTTTAAAAATTTTAAGGCCCAAAAGGCGCGGTGCTCTAACTCTACGGGTAGATGGCACGATTTTCCATAAACCAGCCGATACGGCGTACATCCAAGGGCGGTTTTGTACGCTGTTCAGTAGGCCCATAGAGCATCGTCAAGTTTGGCTGGCTAGTCTTTTCTAGAAGTTGAAATAGTCTTTTCTAATATTCTTTTTATTTCTCTATTAACTACTTCGACTTGTCCGTTAGTTTGGGGGTTGTAGGCAGTGGAAAGCTTATGCATAACGCCGTATTTGGTAATGATTTTTGAAAACTGCGCGTTATAGAAATGGGAACCCCTAACGCTAACGATTGCGCGAGGCGTACCGAATCTAGAAAATAATTTTTTAAAAAACGTGACTACAACTCGGGAGTCGTTTGTAGGAAGAGCTTGGGCCTCAGCCCATCATGAAACATAATCAACAGCAACTAAAATATATTTGTTTCCGAAGCTAGAAGGAAGGGGGCCAACAAAATCAATTCCCCAGAGGTCGAAAATTTCGCACTCTAAGAAATAATTTTGCGGCATTTCATTTTTATTAGAAATGTTGCCCGAACGTTGGCAACTATCACACCTACTCACAAAGGCTTGCACGTCTTTAAACAGGCTAGGCCAGTAAAAACCCGCGCAAAGCACCTTGTGAGCGGTGCGAGCAGCTTGATAGTGCCCACCTGTCGGACCTTCATGCAAATGTTTTAGAATATCAATTCCTTCATCATAAGAAAACACATCTCCTTATCACTTGATCCGCACAAATTTTGAAAAGATGCGGGTCTTCCCAAAAGTAGTTCTTCAGCTAAGAAAAGAATTTCTTCTTTTGCTGAGACGAGAACTCTTTTGGGAGCACTCGGGCCACTAGATAGTTGGCGATGTGTGCGAACCAAGGAGAAGTAGATGTATTAACTAAAAGCAGCTTCTCATCAGGAAAATAGTCATTAAAAGATTTTTCATTTAATTTTTCTATAAAGGGGTTATCTAATCTGGATAAATGGTCGGCAGCCAAGTTCTCGGCTCCTCGCTTATCACGGATCTCTAAGTCAAACTCCTCGAGGAGTAAGACCCAGCGAATCAAGCAAGGCTTGGCATCCGTTTTGGCAAGAAGGTACTTGAGGGCCGAGTGATCCGTAAAAACAATGATTTTTGAAAGTGTAATGTAAGGGCGGAATTTATCAAAGGCGAATAATACAGCTAAGATCTCCTTCTCGGTTGTGGTGTAATTTTCTTGTGCAGATGTGAGGGTTTTACTAGCGTAATAGATGGAGTGGAAGTTTTTAGATATGCATTGACCTAATAAGGCTCCCACCGCAAAACTACTCGCATCGCACATAATCTCGAAAGGAAGGTCCCACACCGGAGCTATCATAATCGGTGCGTTAATTAACTTTTCTTTAATTGATTCAAAGGCAGAAATATAAGAGTCATCAAAAATGAATGGAGCGTCTTTTTCTATGAGATGGGTGAGGGGCTTAGTGATTTTGGAGAAGTCCTTTATGAAACGACGATAAAAACCAGCATGGCCTAGGAAACTTCTTATAGCTTTTATGTTTGTAGGCGGCGGCAACTTCTCAATAACATCTATCTTGGCAACGTCCACCTCAATACCTTTAGCAGAAATTTTATGACCCAAAACTAACCCTTCCCTCACCATAAAAAGGCATTTTTCCCAATTTAGGGCAAGGTTAGTTTCTTCGCATCATTCTAAGACATTTTCGAGGTTTTCTAAACATCTATCAAAGGAATCGCCGAACACAGAGAAATCGTCCATAAATACCTCCATAATGCTTTCTACGTACTTATCAAATATTGCGAGCATACATCGCTGGAATGTAGCTGGCGCATTGCATAATCCAAACAGCATTCTTCGGTAAGCGAAGGTGCCGAAGGGACAAGTAAACGTAGTTTTCTCTTGGTTCTCGGGAGAGATGGGTATTTGAAAGTACCTCGAGAGACCATCGAGAAAACAATAAAAGCTATGGCCGGAGAGACGTTCTAAAATCTGGTCGATAAACGGCAAAGGAAAGTGGTCCTTGCGGGTGGCGTCATTCAACTTACGATAATCTATACACATACGCCAACCCGTCACCGTCCGTGTCGGGATTAATTCATTATTCTCATTACTAACTACGGTTATCCCTCCCTTCTTTGGAACTACCTGAACGGGGCTAACCCACTTACTGTCTGATATAGGGTAGATAATTCCTGCGTCTAATAATTTCATAACCTCGCCCTTAGCTACTTCTTTCATTTTTCAGGTTTATATGGCGCTGAGGTTGGATAGAGTTACGCGAATTATCTTCCATTAAAATTTTATGGGTACAGAAAGATGGGCTTATGCCCTTGATATCAGAAATTTGTCAAGCAATAGCTCGGCGATGCTTACGTAGAACTAGAAGAAGTTTATCATTTTGCATATCCATGAGGTAGGCCGAAACGATAACTGGTAACTTGGAATCTTTTTCTAAGAAAGCATACTTAAGGTGTTCAGGAAGTTCTTTAAGTTCTAGGGTAGGGGGTTCTTCATAAGTGGATTTTGAGATTCTTTCTTTTTCAAAAATAATATCTTCATAAACTTTTTTATAAGGAACGTAATAAGGGGTGGGGCTAGCAGCCAAGACGGCTTCTTGTAGCGTTTCAGTGGGAAGAAAAGATAAAGAACAAAAATCAGAAAATTCTTTTTCAAACTCAGAAAGACAATAAGAAGATTCACCACTTCCTTGCAGTGATTCAGTTGTAAGAGAAGAGGAGCAAAAATTAGAAAATTCTTTTTCAAAGTCGGAGAGGCAGTAGGAAGAATCATCACTCACGGCGTCTATGAAAAAGCATGAGTCATCGTTTGCTAAGGTGTTCTTCATCGAAGGGGTGATAGAAAATGTGACTTCGTCGTCTCCTACTCGAAGAAAGAGCTTACCATTGCTTACGTCAATGATGGCTCGGGAGGTGGCAAGAGGGTCACCCAAGGATCAGGGGAACCTCGATTTCTTCTTCGATGTCCAAAATGACAAAGTCCACTAGGAAGATGAACTTGTCGACTTTCAGTAGAACGTCCTCCACTATTCCTAACGGGTACTTGACGGATCTATCAGCTAGCTGGATACTCATACGCGTGGGGTTAAGGCTACCAATCCCTAACTTTTTAAACAACGAAAAGGGCATCAGGTTTATACTCGCGCCTAAGCCGGCTAACGCGTGTTTAACAAAAAGATCACCGAAGACACACGGGATAGAGAAACTACCCGGGTCACTAATTTTCTTCGGCAAACCGTTTGTTAAAACGGCGGAGCACTCGGTGTTTACCGTGACGTGCGAAAGATTCTCTAACTTCTTCTTGTTTTTGAGGAGGTCTTTAAGATACTTGGCGTATTTCGGAATCTGCGAAATAGCCTCGTGGAAGGGAAGATTAATGTGGATTTGCTTGAAGATCTCTAAGAAGCGAGAGTACTGATCATCTTGACGTTGTCTATTAAGTTCAGAGGGGTATGGAGGAGTTGAATTATTTTTGAAGATGGGTTGTGGAGTGAGATTATTTTCTAAAATAGGGGTGATAACTTCTTCAGCAGAGGGTGGAAGCGGAGCAGAGCTTTGATTTTTAAAAGCGGGAGCGGAGCTTTGATTTTTAAAAGCGGGAGCGGAGCTTTCCTCGGGCTCTTAGCTTACCATACCGGAGACTTGCTTCCCACTTCGAAGAGTTATAGCTTTCGCTTGCTCTCTCGGGTTGGGTTCGGTATTGGAAGGAAGAGACCCAGCGGGTCGCCCAGAAATTATTTTCGTGAGCTGTCCTACTTGATTTTCTAGACTTTTTACGCTTCCGGTTAAAGTTCTTATAGTAGCGTCATTTGTGGTGATATATTTAGAAAGTAATTCCTCCTAGCTTGGAGGTTTTGGGTAATTTTGAAGAGGTGGTGGTGGTGGTGAAGATAAATCATTTTGCGGGGGTGGGCACATCACATTCAATGGATTACTCCATGAAAAGTTCGGATGATTTCTTAAAGCAGGGTTATATCTATTCGGAAAATTAAAACCAGGCGGATGAAAATTCGCAGTAGAAAAATTATTAAAAGCAGTTCTAGGCATATTATTAACATAATCTAAATGTTCTGGAGTAGGGGTTGTAGATTCCCATACCTGAGGGGTGGAGGCAGCAGTCATCTCCGTGATTTTTTTGCTTAGGATTTCTACTTGCAGAGCGAGCTGGGAGACATTGTCCACTTCATAGATACCTGCAGGTTTGTTCGGGCGGGACCTAAGCACATTCCATTGATAAGTGTTCATGGCCATGTCCTCAAAAAGATCAAGAGCGGCTTCTGGGGTCTTATGATTTAAAGTACCTCCAGAAGGTGCGTCTATCATTTGCTTCGTGCTTTGATTTAGCCCGTTATAGAACGTCTGCACTTGTAATCATACAGGCAGCGCGTGATGTGGGCATCATCTTAATAATTCTTTAAATCTCTCCTAGGTTTCATAAAGGGTTTCAGAGTCTATTTGTCCGAAGGCAGAGATGTCGTTCCTAAGTTTTGCAGTTTTAGCTAGCGGAAAATACTTCGCCAAAAATTTTTCAGTTAATTCATTCCAAGTGGTTATGCTATTCTTCGGAAGTGTGTTCAGCCACTGCTTAGCTTTAGTTTTTAAAGAGAAGGGGAAGAGTCTTAGCCTAATTGCATCATTTTTGACACCATTTATCTTGAAGGTGTCGCAAATTTCAAGAAAGCTAGCTATATGTGCGTTCGGATCTTCATCTTGAAGTCCGTCAAATTGCACATATTGCTGCACCATTTGAATTATGCTAGGATTTAATTCGAAGTTATTATTTGCTATAGCAGGGCGGATAATACTTGATTATGTTCCCTCAAGGTTCGGTCGTGCATAATAGGACATAGTCCTTTGCACAGCCTCATCTACGTTGGGTTCTTCCATTCTTAAAGTAGCAAATGACTCGGAGTCCTCAACCGGCACTTGGATAGTAGGACCTTGAAATCGCGATCTTCTCCGAAGAGTATGCTCAATTTCGTGGTCCAAGTCCAAAATAACCGACAGACTCCCGCGGGTCATGCACTAAAAGAACAGAAAAGAAGAAGAGAAAGGGAAAAAGGATAAACTAGAAAAAAAGATTAAATTTTTTTTTTCTTTTTGAAATAGATTTTTTTATAGATTAACTCCCGAACTTCCCAAGGACTACCCCGTGAAGGGTTCGCAAGGTACTAGAAAAGATAGTGGCGCTTAAAGCCCTTTGCCCTTTTCGAGAGAATTAGGTGGCGTAGAAAAATTGTGAAGTTGGTTACTATTAAGAGCGGTGAATTTTTTTTTTGATTTTTTTTAAAACTTTTAAAGAAAGAGGATGAGAAAGAGAAGAGATAAAATTAATAGGTTCGTGTTTTCAATATATCAACGGAAGTTGGTTCCCCGGCAACGGCGCCAAAAACTTGTTGCGCGCTAGGGTTCGAAGAAAATAAACGCAACCGAACTAGCAACCCGATGAGGCAAGTATACCTATCGAATTGTAGCTAGGGGACCCAAGTGTCGTATTGAAATCCGGGAACTATTTGCTATGCATACTCACACGAACGCTATTATCTTATCGACGGAAAAAACTAGGGTTTTAGAAAATCTAAGTGCAAGGGAGGAAGTAAAGCTATACTAGAAAGAGAACCACCGCAATTAAGTAAAGCTATTAAGTAAAATGATTACTACGAAGGGTTGAAAATATGAAATGGAAATGCACTCGATCAAGATTCACCTCGGCTAAAGGCGATTAAGAAAATGCGATAAAAATCTAAACTTAATAGGATAAAGGTCCTTGACCGTGGAGGTTCCTAAATCTTGAACACGCTTCTCTCGAAGTCGTGCCCAACTGAGTTTAGGAAGGTCCGACCGACTATCGTCTAAATCAGAGGCCTAAAACTCGCTTTACGCGGTGAACCCCACTATTGGATTTTACTCCAATCCGGGAGATTTGGACGTCTGCCTCTCTCGAGGGGTGCGTACAACTCCCTTTACTCTTGAATGCTCACTTCATTCTTTCGGCCTCTCGGCTAGCCCAGAATGAAAGCAAAGGCGGAGAATATATATCGATAATATACCTCCAACCCGTGATTAATCAAGAGTAATTCAAGGCCCTAACCTAAAAAGAAAAGATTAATTAAAACATCAAAACTTAATCGCTCTAACCTCGGATCATCAAGATCGAGTACAAGGAGGATTAGTTAATCATAATGGAGTGGAGGAGGGGGGATGAGTAGTAAAACATAAAAAAACACTAGCAAAAGAAGAGCACTTATATTAATTAAAAGGAGCAAGATACACTATTGAAAAAGAAATTACAAGTGCATGAATTTAAAATCCTATTATAGACCTACAATTAGCACTAAGCAAGAGCAAAGATTACAAAGAAAGCATTAACAAGCTAAGATTAAACTAGGGTTAAACAAAAATTACAAAGAAAGTGGGAGAGAGAGAGAGAAAGCATGAAAAAAACTCAAGATCCAAAGGGGCAGCACCTCCCCCTCTCAACCAAAGCTTGCTGAAATGGAGAGGGGGGGTCTCAATTTATAGAAAAAAATCTCGGGTTGGTCACGCCCTCCGACACGCCCTAGGGGGGCGTGTCAGGGGGTGTGACAGTACTATGTTGACCTCGGGCTCTGGATTCTTGCGGGAGGGATGATTGCTTTGGTACGTCGGTGGTCACGCCCTTGGTCAAGCCCGTGTAGGTGGGGCGTGTGTAAGACCCCTTTTTTTTTTTTTGAAAACCCGGGGTCTTATGCCCAGAACCGCCGCTTTGCGGTGACACCTTCGCACCCGGGAAGGTCGTCACTACAACGCGCCGATTCTGCCGGCCTTTTCGATCACAATCAAGTAGCACGAAGTAAAGGAAGAGAATTGCAGTCCACAAGAAGAAAATATCACATATAAATAAACTCCACGAAGGGAGTGTCCACAGAAAATCATCAGAGTATAAATAGTCTAGAAACAAAAGGGCTCATGCCCGGTACATCAAGTCCTCACTACAAAATCACTCAATGCGGAAGCAAAACTAAATCTCTACTAAAGGGCCGGGACTCACAGTCCCCGTAGTCTGGACTCCCGTGCTAGACTGTCCCATCTCCAAGCGTACCGGCCTCCTGGGCTGCTCCTCCATGCTGGGCTCCGCGATCCCCTAAAATGATATGGTTCGAAAACTGTTAGTCTAAAAGACTAAGTCCTATCATCCCCCACCCCTTCCCCCACGCTCTAAGGCACCGGGCGGAGAGGAAGAAAGGGGAGGACATGAAAGTGGAGAGTAGTCAAAAACAGATGACGGTGGACCTATCTAGCAAGTTATGACATGGGAGCAATATAAGTGTTGAAATAGGTATAACAGAAAGGAAGTAAGTAAGAAATTAAACCTTCGCTTATGTGAGTACACATAAGCCAAGGGATCTTTTGCAAGGCTCCCATCGTATAACGCGTCCCATACCGCTTATACGTTGGGGGTGTCAGTTATCAAACAGCAGCATATATATATTGAAATTAACCTTTGATTTATAAACTTGCCCACACAAGCTTATAGACCAAGGGGTCGTTTTGCAAGTCCTAAAGTATAAGCGTCCCATTCCACTTATACTTTAGGTGTCAAGGTTGTTATGAATGATTATGATATGCAACTATATGGTGGGTATGTTATGTCATGCAGTGCAACTCACCCACCCAACTTTGTGTACACAAACCTTTAGTTCCCCCTTTCTGGAGATAACTCCCAGGATACTCCCGTAGTGGCAGACGGAAGCGGTGGGTTGGGCCTCGCCCACCTCAAAACCAGTAAAAGCACTACTGGTCTGACCTATCGTGCGCCCTCAACACCTGGTGCACGAGGCGGACTCCTGCGTACTCTTGCCGACTGGTCCGCCGGACTTAACCTTGGCTTAGTGCTAGTCACCTTGCCGAGTCAACGATATCGGTGTCGGTGCAATCGAACTCCCCGATATCGAGAACCCACCACCTTAATCCTTCCTATTTTTGTGCACATGCAGTAGTTTAATATATAACAATTTAATGTGTCAAACTCCCGGGCTAAACCGTCTATATTAACCACGTCCGAGACCAAATTCCCCGGACTAAACCGTCCGTATTAACCACCTTCGAGACCAAATTCCCCGTACTAAACCGTCCGGCTCATCTCCAGACTCCATCCCTTAGAACACCACGGAACAGCGCCCCCTTGAACACCTCGGGACGACTTAACCATTACCAACCCTAACTAATGAGTGTGTGCAATGTGAATCCCTATTAGGCTAATTACTCTTTCGTTTGTTTTAAGATTTACGTTAGCCCAGGACTGCCCCCGGCATACCCCGTGAAGGGCTCTCAAGGGGCACTAGGAACCAAGACGGTGCATTACGGCCCGAAGTTCCCTTTCGCAAGGCACTTATTATTGTTGGTTGATCTCCCTTAACCCGATCCTCCTTATAAATTTCATCAAACTAAACCTAGGGTGAATTTGACTCTTCACTCTTACGGGGACGACGATCCTTCGTCGGCCCGTGCACCTTCTAGTGCACACCAACTCATTCCTCACCACACTTGAAACCTCCTATGGTGATCCATCCACTTCTTTAAATCCAACCAACACAAGCTATCCCTTATGCTAACCCAAACCTTATCTTGTTACCCATTTCCCAAAATTTACTAATCGCAGACCACCCTATTCTAAAAGATGTCCTTGATAGGTTGTCCTTGTATTTTCTTCCGAATGACCTGAGTTATTTACTAGGGACCTATCATGACATTATTGAATCAATTTCCGATAATAACAATTTTTTTTCTAATTAATCTAATAATCAATTAATTTTTATTAAATCCAAGGTCTTCCAAATTTGTACAAGGATTATACTTTTCAGTCATGTATAAATCATAATAAATTTAAGACAAATATTAATGTATCTAAAAATAACATATCCAAGGTTTGGCAATTTTTCCTATGGTCTAAGGGGCCTAAACATAATTTTGTAATAATCCAATTTCTTCATGTTTAATGAATAAACTATAACAAATTCTCTTCCAAATAATTTAAATTAATTACAGGATACTAGAAATACTATGAAAACAGTGCTCTACAAGTTTCATAATTTTCCTGCTGGAAATTAATTTTTAATAAATCATTTACCAAAAACCCTAAACTAGCATGCTTGTGAATCAAGTACTAAATCCATAACTCCAAAAATCCAGAGAAAAATCCCACTGATTCATAATGATTTAAAAACACTATTTACCAACTTTCATAATTTTCCAGAAAATATTAAAGCCATAAAATATTTTTAAAACATAGAGCCCTTTAATAAAACTTATGAAGAGACTATTTTATTTAATCAACATAAAATTGAACTAAAATTCATGGGCTTTCCTACTGGCCAACAACATCTAATTCCAGAGTTTCAAGGGGCCTTATTTGAATTAAAGATCTTTAATAAATAAAACATCAAAAAGGGCTATAACCACATTTATGAATGAAGTACTAGAAATACCTATCCAAATATTCTAGGAAAATTATCCAAGGGTCCTAACTACCCTAGAAACACACTACCCAAATTTCATGGCTTTGTAAAGAGTTTAAAATACTATTTTGACCTAAAAACCCTTCTGCCCTAAAATTAGGGTTTAGGTTTTGAGGTAGCTACCTACCTCAAAACTCTCTAAAATTAAATCCAGAGAGTTACAAACTCCTTAAAAACCTCTCCACCAAAACTCAAGGCCATACAAGGGCATTTGCCCCTATGTCCTTCACAAACCCTCAAAGTCCACATTTAGGGTTTGAACTTGGGCACTAGGGTAACCTTACCCTAAATCATCCCATCCTCCCTAAGGCTAATCTTAGGATCAAAATAAACCAGTGTTCAAAATCTCATCCTCTGTTGGGGTGAGATGATCACACAAGAGTCCAAAGAACCTCTCACTAAACTTCCTTCTACTAGGTCAAAATTAGGGTTTAGAGTATTCCTAATCAAAACTCAACCAAATGAGTTGAGATTTTAACCAGACCTAAATACCTATACCAGGGACACCTCACCAAAATTTGGGAGGGTTTGGAGGTCATTTGACCCTTCAACTACCTTAACCTAGCTTTTCTAGGTTTAGGGCAAAACCCTAGGTTATACTTCTTTAAATGGATTCCAATTTTTACAAGAGCTAGATCTAGCTGATATTAAGCCTCTGTACAAAATTCAAAGCATTTGGACCAAGGGTTAGTTGTGGGGAATTTTTCAAAGATCTGCCCTAATTGTAGGACCTACCCTAGAATAATGACCCTACAGGTCAGAATACTTGTCATAAAATTTTCCATAACCTATCAAACTGTAGATAATTAAATAGCCTACAACATTCATGTTGATCAAAATTGATGAACAAGCCTCTATGGGGCCTAAATAATTTTTATAGTAAAACTGCCCTAAACCTAGGACATACCCATAATAAAATGGCCCTACAGGTCTAGGTACTCTACCAAATTTTCACCACAGCATATCAAATTGTAGGTATTGAAAGGACCTACAACTTTCATGCTAACAACTTTTTCATCAGGTGCCCATAAGGGGCCTAAAATCCAAAAACAGTGAACTGCATATTTAAACAAAACAGAAAAACAGAAAAATAGAAATAAAGATCCTGCACGAATCTTGAAGCGCATCAGACGGCAACTGTTCATCTTCTCCGATTGAGGCCGAAATAGTGCTTGCGCAGGCCATTTTTGCGGGCCATCTACCGTCGGCCTGAGGCGGCGCCACCACCGGGAAACTTACCCTAAATGTTCCCGGTGGTGGGGGCTATCACCGGCCGGAGCTAGGGCGGCCGGAGGTGGCGGCGCCGCCCTACCCGAGAGCTCCAAAAAACCCAAAAAAATGGAGATTTTCAAAAAAAATAAAAACCAAACTCGGTTTTGATGAGCATGGAAATGGATTCTAAGCATTCCTAGGATCTAAGCATGAGAGAAGGAGAGGAGGAGGACCTGAGTTCGGGCTCGGATGCGGGTGGAGCGACGGGAATGCATGGCGGTGGCGGCGGCGGCGATTTCTCCTTTTGTGGCTCCAGCAATGGTTCTCCCTCCTTCTAAAGCTTTGAAACTCGTCGTCTTAACTTGCTGGTGAGGTCTATATGGCCAAGAGGGGAGGGGGAGGGCTGTTATGAAGAAAGCCATTAATGGCCATAAATGGGGGGTTCGGCCATGGTGGAGGGGGGGTGAACCTAGGTCTAGGTGGCCGAGAAACGGCTGGAAATTCCTCCCCTTCCCTAGGGGAGTTGAATTCAGCCATTAAGGGTGGCTTTTGGCCTCCCTTGGCCGAAATCCTCCTTCCCTCTCTCTTGAAAATTTCTCTCTCCTCCATTATCATGAAAATGGAGCTCACTTTCTCTCTCCTAGTCACCTATGTTGACTTGGTCAAATCCCTAGGATATAGGCAGCCCAATATAATAAAAATAATCATGCAAGAGCTAGCCCAAGGGGGAGGATGGTTTGAGGTTGGGTTAGCCCATATAGGCTAGGTTTGACTTGATTTGGGCTTGGGGTTGACTTGGTCAAAATGTCCACTATGGTTGACCCAAGTGGGTCCTTGGTGACTCATTGAGCCCACATTAGGTCTAAGGGAATTTTTTGAGTCACAATGAACCTACTAGGCCACCCAAAATCAGAGTTTTGAAAATTACTATTTGCAGACCAAGTGAGTCTCAACTTGGTTTTTAGGTCACTTGGTCTCCTTGGCTCACCTAGGTTACCTCATATGACCTAGTTATGCTCAAGTCACTCCTAAGGGGGGGTCTAATTGGAAAATGGGATGTTACAAATCCCAATAAACAAAACAAAAATTTCGTTCTCGAAATTAAGGTTAAGTCTACGGGGATTTCCACCAGGTTAGCCTAAGCTTGTAACATCCCATGGAGGGTGGAAGCGCCTACTAAGTTAAATAAAGCAAGGGCTAGCCCCAATAAACAAAGGATTAGCCTCTACCTTTTTAAATAATTCTACTAGTACAAGAGAATAAGGAAAAACACTAATACACCGGAGGAGTTGCGAGGTATACCTGGCTAAAAAGCTCCGGGTATTTTTCCTGCATCAGGTCCCGAGGCTCCCAAGTATGCTCCTCTCGTCCGTGGTTCCTCCACAAGACCTTGACTAGCGGGATCTTCTTGCGGCGCAAGACTCGTATCCCCTGGTCATCGATCCGTATCGGTTCTAATTTCACAGACCGATCCGAGGCTACCGGCCCATCAGTGGCCGTAATCTGCAACTCCGGGCGTAGTAGAGCCCTCTTGAGTGAAGATACGTGAAAAACGTCATGTAAGCCAGCCAGCTCCGGTGGCAGCTCCAGCCGATAAGCTAGAGGACCGATCCGCTCCAGGATCCTGAACGGCCCCATGTATCTCGGGCTGAGCTTCTTCCGCCGACCTCGCACCCGTGAAACTCCATGCATCGGCCGGATTTTCAAGAACACCTGGTCCCCAATCTGAAACTCCACCTGACGATGCCGAGCGTCATAATACTTGGCTTGCCTGCTCTGCGCCTCTAACATCCGGTCCCGGATCAGTCTCACCTGAGCCTCAGTGTCTTCCACAAACTCTGAGTCCAGAATCTTCGGATCCACGTCCTGCAGCCAAGACAACGGTGTCCTACACCTTCTCCCGTACAAGGCCTCGTAAGGAGCCATCCGTATGCTGGACTGGTAACTGTTGTTATACGAGAACTCCACCAATGGCAACATCTTCTCCCAGGGCTCTCCGCGGTCTACAATACATAGTCTCAGAAGGTCTTCCAGCGTCCGATTGGTACGCTCCGTCTGCCCGTCAGTCTGGGGGTGGAAGGCCGTACTGAAAGTCAGTCGGGAACCAAGGTACGCCTGCACAGATTTCCACTCTCTGGACGTAAACCGCCCATCTCGATCTGATACGATCGTCCTTGGCACGCCGTGATAACGAATATACTGCTCCACGAACTTCCGAACCAACACTCCAACAGAGTCGTCCTTCCTGATCGGGATGAACCTAGCCACCTTCGTTAGACGGTCCACGATCACCCAGATCGAATCGTTTCCCGTCCGTGATCGAGGTAGGCCATGGATGAAGTCCATCGCGATGTCCTCAAATTTCCACTCCGGCACCGGGAGTGGCTGCAATAAACCAGCGGGATGTCTACACTCTGCCTTTACTAACTGGCACGTCTCGCAGTGGGTCACGAAGTACATAATGTCCTTCTTCATCCCTGGCCAAAACACCATCTTCTTCAAATCTGCCGTCATCTTCGTGATCCCTGGGTGTATAGAATATCTGCTACAATGCGCCTCCGTCATGATGTCCTCCCGAACTCAGCCTCCTGCAGGTATATAAACCCTGCCTCTGAAATGTAGCAATCCGTCTCGCAGGGTATAATCTCCGGCCGAACCCTCCTCCAAGGCTTGGAATATCGGCTCTGCCCATGCATCTGTCCTTTGTCCATCCCGGATGTGGTCCCGAATATCATCAATAGCCACCATCGATGCCAGATACTCCCTATATAGCTCTGGGTCATCCTCAGACACTAGGGATATCTGCATATCTCTGAAGGTCCGAACTAGCTCCATGGACATAACCTGGGGCCTGGCTTCGGAAGTGGCCGCTCTCCGACTCAACGCGTCGGCCACCACGTTTGCCTTCCCTGGGTGGTAGTGCATCTCATACTGATAATCTGCTAAGAACTCCACCCAGCGCCTCTGCCTGATATTCAGCTCCTTCTGCGTGTCCACGTATTTCAAGTTCTTGTGATCGGAGAAGATATCGCAGTGGACTCCATAAAGATAATGGCGCCAGACCTTCAGAGCAAAAACGACCGCTCCCATCTCGAGGTCGTGCACCGAGTAGTTCCTCTCATGGGTCTTCAACTGGCGGGAGGCATATGCTATGACATGTCCGTTCTGCATCAGCACCGCTCCCATCCCTTGGTATGATGCGTCGGTATACACCTGGAATCCTTCCTTTCCAGATGGAAGGGCCAGTATCGGGGCTGAGATGAGTCGGTCCTTTAGCTCCTGGAAAGCCGCCTGGCACTGCGCGGTCCAAACGAAAGGCGCCTCCTTCCTTGTTAAAGATGTGAGGGGGAGGGCAATTTGAGAGAACCCTTTCACGAACTTCAGGTAATAACCGGCAAGTCCGAAGAAACTTCGTACATCGGTGGCTGTCTTCAACGGCGGCCAATCTCGAACTGCCTGAATCTTTGCGGATCCACTGCCAACCCAGCTCCGCTGATAATATGGCCTAGGAAAGCCACCTCCTTCAACCAAAACTGACACTTGCTGAATTTCGCATAAAGGTATGCTCCCGCAACCTCTGTAGAGTCAGTGCCAGATGCCGGGTGTGCTCCTCCTCCGTCCTAGAGTAGATCAGGATGTCGTCTATGAACACTATAACGAACACATCCAGGTAGGCCTCAAAAACCCGGTTCATGAGGCTCATGAACGCCGACGTCGCATTTGTGAGCCCGAAGGGCATCACGGTGAACTCATACAAGCCATATCTGCTACTGAAGGCCGTCTTCGGAATATCCTCCTCCTGGATCCGCAGCTGGTAGTATCCTAACCTCAAGTCCAGCTTCGAGAAATAGTGGGCTCCCTCCAGCTGGTCGAACAACTCGTCTATCCGGGGGAGCGGATAGGTATTCCGGACGGTCAGTCTGTTTAGTGCTCGATAATCGATGCACAGGCGAAGTGTCCCATCCTTCTTCTTCACGAATAGGACCGGAGCTCCCCATGGCGAAGAACTCGGTCTAACAAATCCCGCCTCCACCAACTCTTGCAACTGAGTCCGAAACTCCGCCAACTCTTTCGGGGCCATCCGATAGGGAGCCCTGGATATCGGCTTAGCCCCTGGCACCAACTGAATATGGAAATCCTTCTCCCTGTGCGGAGGCAATCCTGGCAGCTTCTCTGGAAACACATCGGTGTAATCACACACCACCGGTATATTGGCAATCCGGTCCTTCTCCTCGGTCATCTCGAACAACACCTGATATACCATGTCTCCCTGCAGATGGGCCTTGACGGCCTGAATAGAAGATAAGAAAATATAGGATGCAGGTCTAATACCTTCCATCACGATGAGAGAATCCCCATATCTAAGGGTAACCTTCTTGGCCAAGCAGTCAATCTGGGCATGGTTCCAGTGGAGCCATGACATACCCAGAATCATATCATAATCTGGCAGTGGCAAGATCGTTGCTGACGCTTCGAAAGGTTTCCCGCCTATCCATGCCTCCATATTGCAATGGGATGAGGTGAACAGCTCCGACCCGTCAGGTAGCCGTATCTTCATCATCGACCCCGTGAATTTCTCCACGCCATCCAACCCTTGGATAAAGGTCTCCGACACAAACGAGTGCGAGGCACCCGTGTCGAAGAGAGTATGTGCGGGTTTGCCGCAAATGAAAACAATGCCTGAGATTGTGACTTATCTTAGAGTTCTGTTCTTGGTTTTTACTACCTAATGCTAAAGACAATAGTTTCCTAGGAAAGGATGGAAAAAGAATTAAAGCAAAGCAAACAAAACATTGTCGTACCTGTGATCACATGCTCAGGATGCCGGGGTTGGGCCAGGTCCAGTGCATATACCTGCTCCCTTTCTTTCCTACGGTCTCCGCCCTGGTATCCTTGTCCTTGGCCGCGTCCTCGACCTCCATAGTGCTGAGCAGGTGGGGCAATCTGCGGTGCTAGAGGGGGCCCCCTCCTCATAGGGCAGTTCCTCTTGATATGCCCCACTTGTCGGCAGTGAAAACACTCTGGTAGAGGGTAAGCCCTCCCTCCTGGTCGCTGCACATCCTGCATCTGTGGCCTTGATATCTCCCGCATCTGGAGAGGCTGGGGAGCCAGAGTCACCTGCTCCCTCGGCTCCTGTCTCACCTCCTGACGAGGCTGATCCTCCATCCTGCCCACCTCAGTAGCACGGCCTCGTCGCTGCTCATTTCTTGCTCCACGGTTCTGATCCTCCATTGGCCGCTTCCGGCCTCGGGTAGCGTGCCAGTCTGCTTCGATCCTCTTGGCCATCTCTAGAATCCGAGGAATAGGCCCATCGGACACGAACAATAGAGCCTCCCTCAAATCCTCCTTCAAGCCCTTGTAAAACCTCTTTGTGTACCCGGCTTCGTCCAGCTGATAAGAATCTGCATATCGGGCTAGATGATCGAACTCCCGATGGTACTCCACCACCGACCTGGTGCCCTGCTTTAGCTGTAAGAACCGGTCTTCAAGCTCATCCCTGGCCGACTGCGGAACAAAATGTTCCAACAGCGCGACCCTGAATTCTCCCCAAGTGACCTCCGCAACCTCCCTGTCGGCATAAGTCTTGTCCAGGAGCGTCTTCCACCACATCTTGGCATGGGACTCTAGGCATGAGACCACCAGTGCCACCCTCTCCTCCACCGGGCATCGCATCCCAGTCAACATCTCATGCATGATGTCCAGCCACTCCTCTGTCCGAACTGCCGTCTCTGTCCCCAAGTAGGACGGGGGAGAAAGTCCTCGGAATATACTCAGCCAGTTGGCTCCCGGAATCAACTGCGGAGCCGGAGCCTGTTGAGCCCTGAAGGCTTCTAGGATGGCTGTCAAAGTCTGCCCCATGTCCGTCTGAAGGAAAGGAGCGGGAGCTGGTGGAGGTGGTACAGCATCCGGAGTCTGCAGAACCTCCCCTGTGGAGTAGGCTGTGCTGAAGGCTGCGGAAGGAAAGAGTATTATGAGAAATCGTTTCATAAGAACTTAAAGGTGGACAATTATATGTGATTCCCCACATGGGCACACCACTGCTTCCGCTGCTTAGTTTGTCCGCAAACTAAACTGGCGCGGGGGTGACCCAGAGATTTGTGGACTGCTACTACTCCGATCGATGTTTCCCTCTGATACCACTTTGTAAGACCCCTTTTTTTTTTGAAAACCCGGGGTCTTATGCCCAGAACCGCCGCTTTGCGGTGACACCTTCGCACCCGGGAAGGTCGTCACTACAACGCGCCGATTCTGCCGGCCTTTTCGATCACAATCAAGTAGCACGAAGTAAAGGAAGAGAATTGCAGTCCACAAGAAGAAAATATCACATATAAATAAACTCCACGAAGGGAGTGTCCACAGAAAATCATCAGAGTATAAATAGTCTAGAAACAAAAGGGTTCATGCCCGGTACATCAAGTCCTCACTACAAAATCACTCAATGCGGAAGTAAAACTAAATCTCTACTAAAGGGCCGGGACTCACAGTCCCCGTAGTCTGGACTCCCGTGCTAGACTGTCCCATCTCCAAGCGTACCGGCCTCCTGGGCTGCTCCTCCATGCTGGGCTCCGCGATCCCCTAAAATGATATGGTTCGAAAACCGTTAGTCTAAAAGACTAAGTCCTATCATCCCCCACCCCTTCCCCCACGCTCTAAGGCACCAGGCGGAGAGGAAGAAAGGGGAGGACATGAAAGTGGAGAGTAGTCAAAAACAGATGACGATGGACCTATCTAGCAAGTTATGACATGGGAGCAATATAAGTGTTGAAATAGGTATAATAGAAAGGAAGTAAGTAAGAAATTATACCTTCGCTTATGTGAGTACACATAAGCCAAGGGATCTTTTGCAAGGCTCCCATCGTATAACGCGTCCCATACCGCTTATACGTTGGGGGTGTCGGTTATCAAACAGCAGCATATATATATTGAAATTAACCTTTGATTTATAAACTTGCCCACACAAGCTTATAGACCAAGGGGTCGTTTTGCAAGTCCTAAAGTATAAGCGTCCCATTCCACTTATACTTTAGGTGTCAAGGTTGTTATGAATGATTATGATATGCAACTATATGGTGGGTATGTTATGTCATGCAGTGCAACTCACCCACCCAACTTTGTGTACACAAACCTTTAGTTCCCCCTTTCTGGAGATAACTCCCAGGATACTCCCGTAGTGGCAGACGGAAGCGGTGGGTTGGGCCTCGCCCACCTCAAAACCAGTAAAAGCACTACTGGTCTGACCTATCGTGCGCCCTCAACGCCTGGTGCACGAGGCGGACTCCTGCGTACTCTTGCCGACTGGTCCGCCGGACTTAACCTTGGCTTAGTGCTAGTCACCTTGCCGAGTCAACGATATCGGTGTCGGTGCAATCGAACTCCCCGATATCGAGAACCCACCACCTTAATCCTTCCTATTTTTGTGCACATGCAGTAGTTTAATATATAACAATTTAAAGTGTCAAACTCCCGGGCTAAACCGTCTGTATTAACCACGTCCGAGACCAAATTCCCCGGACTAAACCGTCCATATTAACCACCTTCGAGACCAAATTCCCCGGACTAAACCGTCCGGCTCATCTCCAGACTCCATCCCTTAGAACACCACGGAACAGCGCCCCCTTGAACACCTCGGGACGACTTAACCATTACCAACCCTAACTAATGAGTGTGTGCAATGTGAATCCCTATTAGGCTAATTACTCTTTCGTTTGTTTTAAGATTTACGTTAGCCCAGGACTGCCCCCGGCATACCCCGTGAAGGGCTCTCAAGGGGCACTAGGAACCAAGACGGTGCATTACGGCCCGAAGTTCCCTTTCGCAAGGCACTTATTATTGTTGGTTGATCTCCCTTAACCCGATCCTCCTTATAAATTTCATCAAACTAAACCTAGGGTGAATTTGACTCTTCACTCTTACGGGGACGACGATCCTTCGTCGGCCCGTGCACCTTCTAGTGCACACCAACTCATTCCTCACCACACTTGAAACCTCCTATGGTGATCCATCCACTTCTTTAAATCCAACCAACACAAGCTATCCCTTATGCTAACCCAAATCTTATCTTGTTACCCATTTCCCAAAATTTACTAATCGCAGACCACCCTATTCTAAAAGATGTCCTTGATAGGTTGTCCTTGTATTTTCTTCCGAACGACCTGAGTTATTTACTAGGGACCTATCATGACATTATTGAATCAATTTCCGATAATAACAATTTTTTTTCTAATTAATCTAATAATCAATTAATTTTTATTAAATCCAAGGTCTTCCAAATTTGTACAAGGATTATACTTTTCAGTCATGTATAAATCATAATAAATTTAAGACAAATATTAATGTATCTAAAAATAACATATCCAAGGTTTGGCAATTTTTCCTATGGTCTAAGGGGCCTAAACATAATTTTGTAATAATCCAATTTCTTCATGTTTAATGAATAAACTATAACAAATTCTCTTCCAAATAATTAAAATTAATTACAGGGTACTAGAAATACTATGAAAACAGTGCTCTACAAGTTTCATAATTTTCCTGCTGGAAATTAATTTTTAATAAATCATTTACCAAAAATCCTAAACTAGCATGCTTGTGAATCAAGTACTAAATCCATAACTCCAAAAATCCAGAGAAAAATCCCACTGATTCATAATGATTTTAAAACACTATTTACCAACTTTCATAATTTTCCAGAAAATATTAAAGCCATAAAATATTTTTAAAACATAGAGCCCTTTAATAAAACTTATGAAGAGACTATTTTATTTAATCAACATAAAATTGAACTAAAATTCATGGGCTTTCCTACTGGCCAACAACATCTAATTCCAGAGTTTCAAGGGGCCTTATTTGAATTAAAGATCTTTAATAAATAAAACATCAAAAAGGGCTATAACCACATTTATGAATGAAGTACTAGAAATACCTATCCAAATATTCTAGGAAAATTATCCAAGGGTCCTAACTACCCTAGAAACACACTACCCAAATTTCATGGCTTTGTAAAGAGTTTAAAATACTATTTTGACCTAAAAACCCTTCTGCCCTAAAATTAGGGTTTAGGTTTTGAGGTAGCTACCTACCTCAAAACTCTCTAAAATTAAATCCAGAGAGTTACAAACTCCTTAAAAACCTCTCCACCAAAAATCAAGGCCATACAAGGGCATTTGCCCCTATGTCCTTCACAAACCCCCAAAGTCCACATTTAGGGTTTGAACTTGGGCACTAGGGTAAACTTACCCTAAATAATCCCATCCTCCCTAAGGGTAATCTTAGGATCAAAATAAACCAGTGTTCAAAATCTCATCCTCTGTTGGGGTGAGATGATCACACAAGAGTCCAAAGAACCTCTCACTAAACTTCCTTCTACTAGGTCAAAATTAGGGTTTAGAGTATTCCTAATCAAAACTCAACCAAATGAGTTGAGATTTTAACCAGACCTAAATACCTATACCAGGGACACCTCACCAAAATTTGGGAGGGTTTGGAGGTCATTTGACCCTTCAACTACCTTAACCTAGCTTTTCTAGGTTTAGGGCAAAACCCTAGGTTATACTTCTTTAAATGGATTCCAATTTTTACAAGAGCTAGATCTAGGTGATATTAAGCCTCTGTACAAAATTCAAAGCATTTGGACCAAGGGTTAGATGTGGGGAATTTTTCAAAGATCTGCCCTAATTGTAGGACCTACCCTAGAATAATGACCCTACAGGTCAGAATACTTGTCATAAAATTTTCCATAACCTATCAAACTGTAGATAATTAAATAGCCTACAACATTCATGTTGATCAAAATCGATGAACAAGCCTCTAAGGGGCCTAAATAATTTTTATAGTAAAACTGCCCTAAACCTAGGACATACCCATAATAAAATGGCCCTACAGGTCTAGGTACTCTACCAAATTTTCACCACAGCATATCAAATTGTAGGTATTGAAAGGAACTACAACTTTCATGCTAACAACTTTTTCATCAGGTGCCCATAAGGGGCCTAAAATCCAAAAACAGTGAACTGCATATTTAAACAAAACAGAAAAACAGAAAAATAGAAATAAAGATCCTGCACGAATCTTGAAGCGCATCAGACGGCAACTGTTCATCTTCTCCGATTAAGGCCGAAATAGTGCTTGCGCAGGCCATTTTTGCGGGCCATCTACCGTCGGCCTGAGGCGGCGCCACCACCGGGAAACTTACCCTAAATGTTCCCGGTGGTGGGGGCTATCACCGGCCGGAGCTAGGGCGGCCGGAGGTGGCGGCGCCGCCCTACCCGAGAGCTCCAAAAAACCCAAAAAAATGGAGATTTTCAAAAAAAATAAAAACCAAACTCGGTTTTGATGAGCATGGAAATGGATTCTAAGCATTCCTAGGATCTAAGCATGAGAGAAGGAGAGGAGGAGGACCTGAGTTCGGGCTCGGATGCGGGTGGAGCGACGGGAATGCATGGCGGCGGCGGCGGCGATTTCTCCTTTTGTGGCTCCGGCAATGGTTCTCCCTCCTTCTAAAGCTTTGAAACTCGTCGTCTTAACTTGCTGGTGAGGTCTATATGGCCAAGAGGGGAGGGGGAGGGCTGTTATGAAGAAAGCCATTAATGGCCATAAATGGGGGGTTCGGCCATGGTGGAGGGGGGGTGAACCTAGGTCTAGGTGGCCGAGAAATGGCTGGAAATTCCTCCCCTTCCCTAGGGGAGTTGAATTCAGCCATTAAGGGTGGCTTTTGGCCTCCCTTGGCCGAAATCCTCCTTCCCTCTCTCTTGAAAATTTCTCTCTCCTCCATTATCATGAAAATGGAGCTCACTTTCTCTCTCCTAGTCACCTATGTTGACTTGGTCAAATCCCTAGGATATAGGCAGCCCAATATAATAAAAATAATCATGCAAGAGCTAGCCCAAGGGGGAGGATGGTTTGAGGTTGGGTTAGCCCATATAGGCTAGGTTTGACTTGATTTGGGCTTGGGGTTGACTTGGTCAAAATGACCACTATGGTTGACCCAAGTGGGTCCTTGGTGACTCATTGAGCCCACATTAGGTCTAAGGGAATTTTTTGAGTCACAATGAACCTACTAGGCCACCCAAAATCAGAGTTTTGAAAATTACTATTTGCAGACCAAGTGAGTCTCAACTTGGTTTTTAGGTCACTTGGTCTCCTTGGCTCACCTAGGTTACCTCATATGACCTAGTTATGCTCAAGTCACTCCTAAGGGGGGGTCTAATTGGAAAATGGGATGTTACAGCGTGACAGGCACGTCATGTCCAAATCATTGGTCGGAAATCCGTCAGTCACCGAAAAGTGGATGTCACGCCCAAGGTCACGCCCGTGACGGGGGGCGTGATAGTACTATTTTCGTGCTGTGGAGAAACGACATTTAATGCGGCGGCAGGCTTTGCGGCAGAGGGCGACACGCCCATGGTCAAACCTGGTGACATGCCCAGTGAGGGCGTGTCAGGGGGCCATGACATAGGTTTTGTTCATTTTCCTATCCCTTCCAACAAAAGTCCTCGGGATCAGGTGACACGCACAAGGTCACGCCTAGGGAGGGCGTGACAGGGGGGCGTGTCTGGTCATTTTTGACCAATTTCCTGAAAACCTGCAAAAAGACAAGAAAATGTTAGTGACAATAATATTTACATAAAAAGGATAAAAATAAACTAATAATAGACATGATTTGTACACTATAAAATAGAAAATACGATAATAATTTAGGCAACAAAACGTATTATCAGTTATAACACAAATGGACTCAAGAATGTCCACATAGAAATGAAAATACGCATATTTGAGAAACCTGTGTGTTCCTAATAGTATTGTTTGCCTTTTTGTAGTCGTTAAATTGTGTATTTTACACGTATATGTGACTAGAAGTGGTGGGGGCAGTCTGTACCCCAACATTTTATTGAGAGTGAGACACCAGCTAATATGCCCACACCTCCTCCTTCTGCGGAAACATAATGCTTAGTTTGCTGAGGCAGTATTTACAATGATGAATGCACAACTGACTGGGCATGTGCGACCTGCGATGGTGCTAGTTCAGGTTAGTGTAGCCGAGCTTATAACTGCTAGGCAAGTGCCTGCTAAGGCTTTAATAGATAAGCGAGTGTCTGAATGGTAGCTGAAACAATTTATGAGCTTTAGTCCTCCTATATTTATGGGTGCAGGATCCCCAACGCAGGTAGAGGACTGGATTTCATGATTCAAGAGGATAATGACAGCGATCGAGATAGAGGAGGGAAAGAAGGTCACCTTGGCCACTTTCCTGTTAGAAGGATAGGCTCGGCTTTGGTGGGATGAGTTGGAGTTACACCACTTCGCGGGCCGACGACTATCGGAGGTCTCGATGGAGGAGTTTTTGGGACTGTTCTTTGCAAATCATTTGCCATCGTTGTAGTGGATTGTCATGGAAATGAGTTCCAATAGTTGAATCAGGGTGAGGGTAGTATGTATGGCTACCTGCATGAGTTTACTAGGTTGGGAAGTTATTAGGGATCTACTTTTGTTGACGAAGAGCTTAAGACCAATAGGTTCTATGAGGGACTTTTGGATGAGCTGAGGTACCACTCTCGGGTCTGATGAACAAGGGTTTATAAGTGTTGGTGAATACGGCTCGTTCGTTAGAGAAAGACATGAAGAGGGTGCAGGGCAAGAGGGACTTGGCTGAGATAAAGCCAGAGTTCAATGTGTCGCATTCTACAAAGTCTGAGTATCTAAAGAAGTGGAGAACAAAGTCCATGTCATCTATACAAGCTCCATCTACTGTTGCTTCGAGAGAAACATCAGGGTGAGGTCCGATCACATGTTATACATGTGACAAGGTGGGAAATATAGCCCGAAACTATTGGATTGGCCCTCTAAAGACAGAGAAAAAGGCATGAACATCTTACGCTGAGAAGGGAAAGATGGTGGAGTCCACTGTATCCCAGTATGCTCCAGCTTATCCAAGGGTGCATAATCTTGGCCAATAGGAGGCCATCAAGCAGGCTGATGTCGTCATAAGTACGAGTAGTATAAAGTTTTTATGCTTTATATACTTTATACCCTGTGAATTGCTTGTGTATAACATGATAAGTATAGGCTTTATCCTTATTCGTGACCATCCGGTGAGATCACTGTTCCCTTCTCAGCCCGCAAAATAATACGGATTTAGATTATTGTTCTTGCTGTAGGAGAAGTTTGGGAACGCCAGCACCGCGCCATGACAATCCGACGTTCATCTCGCCTCCAAACCGTAAACAAGGTCCTCATCTACCTCTTCTCTTATGGATAGATCTTAGGATCTTAGAAAGGAAGTTCGTGCTCAAAGGAGCCGGACCTTTCTCGTGTTTTCATGGAAAAACCATGAAAAATATATTTTTGGGTACACCGGAAACTGCCACCTCCTTCGGCCAAACCATCGCCGACCGATAGCCATCGCCTTGACGGAGGTGGTGGTGGTGGCTTTTCAGGGAAGTGACCGGACGGCCGATGACGGATCGCGGAAGAGCTACAGGAAAAATATGTTTCTGAGTTTAGTTCTCGGGTTCTGTAGAAGATGAACAGTAAAATAATTTTTATAATATAAAATTAAGTATATAGTATATAAGGTAAATATACATAAAATGGGCCATTTTGATGTTGCAAAACGAGGCACTTAAATGTCGATTAAGGAAAAATGCCCAGTCACGAAGGTTGTAGCCCTTCTAGTCTAGATTAATTTAAAAATGATTTCAACTCGTTTGGGTAAGTAGTTTGACCGCAGCACCCATTTTAGTGGGGGTTGTACCTAGAGTTGGGCAGGAACAAAAATCAATGCCCACTCTTCGTCCCTTGTCCAAATGACCTGAAATTTGGGCAGGGGGTTACCCTTAGCCTTACCTAGAGGCTGTCCAAAATAGTGAATTTTTGGAGATACTTTGCCTAAGATTTTTGTTTTAATTTAATAAAGTTCGAGTAATTTATCAAAGTAGTCAAATTACATCTAAAACCTCCCAAATTTTGGTGAGTTGTCCCTGGCTATTAACCCTAGCTCTGTACAAAATTCCAACTCATTTAGAGAAGTTTTGGGTAGGAAATCACCTATCCTTCACTAGGCATTAATGAGGCATTTTGATTAAAAAGTGCACTAAGAGGTTGGAACGGTCGAATAACCTCAACAGAGGCTGATATTTTGACCACTGACTTAGATGGGTTATTACAACCCACTTGGAGAAAATGTTGTGGTTTAGGGTTGATTTACCCTAGGATCCAAACTCAAACTCTAAAGGGAGGGTTGTGAGGGTTGTAAAGGACAAGGGGGCAAATTCCCTCGTATTGCCTTGAAATTAAGTAGAGTCTACGTTAGCATATTATAAATCATCTGGATGGAATCTCGGAGGTTTTGGAGATAGGTAGATACCTCAAAACCCTAACCTCAGTTTTAGGGAAAAATCTCAAATAAGTAAAAATATGTCACTAAACATTATTTAAAAGCTGTGAAACTCAGGTAGAGTAAGTTTTGGAATGGGTAGAACCTATAGCAATTTTACTGGATTTTTTGATGTTTATTTCTAGCACTTCATTTGTAAAGTTTATTATAGCCCTAATTTATGTTTTAATTATTTTGAGTTTTCTATTCACTGAAACCCAATGAAATCTGGGAAGTATATGTTTTATGTCAGAATGGTCGCTCCTGAATTTTTGTATAATTTTTAGTTGATTATATCTAGTACTTCCTTCACAAGTTCCAAAAAGAAAAATTATGGTCAATAAATCATTTAGAGCAAATTACCTACTGTAAAATTATGAAACCTTGCCAATGATGTTTTCAGATCAATATTTAGTTGTATAATTTTATTCATGATATTTATAAGAATATCTACAATACTTGCTTCACAAATTTAGCTTTTTGAGATTTTTGTAATTATTTATTCTAGAACTAAATCCCAATTGAAGAATTATGAAATTTGGCCACTGATGTTTTTAGGACAGTATTTGCTCTATAAGATTAAATAAGAATTTTTGGATGATTATCTACTGCACCTACTTCATTAATGGAAGGAGATAAGATTTATTATCAAAATTAAATTGGATTCCCTAAAATACTGGAAAAATTGTTATATCTTGGCTTTACTATTAAATTGTTGTTTAGAATTTATCATGATTTTATGAAGCTTTATACATAACTGAAAAGTGCACTTCATGTTCAATCTGTAGCCTTTAGAAGCTTTAAAGAAAATTAATTAATTGCCAGATAAATTAGGAAAATTACAATTTTCTGGATTTAGTCTATTTTTGTCATGATAAGTCTCCAGTAAATAATTTAGGGCATTTGGATAATTATCTAGATTATCTCATATTCGGTTCGACATATAGTCTAGGTTGGTCTGCATATAGCAAATTGTTAAATTGCAATAGGACATGATCTGGGATAGTTGTTGGAGTAAGTCATTTTGTCTGGGTGGATAGATGTGGATGATATCACAATAAAATGATATGAAGAGTAGGGAGAAGTGGTTTGGCTAGAGTTTAGAGGTGCTCGGGTTCGACGAAAGATCGTCTTCCATGAAGAGAGGAAGGTTAAAAATCATACTAGGTTAGTCTATCGTAACATAAGAATGGAATGGGTAAAGGGAATCAACCAATAACAATAAGTGCCTTGCGAAAGTGAACGATGGGCTTCAGCTAGCATCATAGTTCCTAGTGCCCTTTGAGAGCCCTTCATAGGGAATACCGGGGGCAGTCCAGGGTTAACGTAAACTGTATTAACAAACTTAAAAGAGTAACCTAGTAATTAGGATCTCACATTTCACAAACACTATTAGCACATGAAGATTGTTGGGAGCTTCGGCTCGTTTTGTTTTGAGACAGACAGTTTGGTCCGGGGAGCTTCGACTCGATTAGTTAAGAGATGGACGGGATGGTCCGGCGAGCTTCGGCTCGATTGGTTTGATACGTTAAACTTGCATGTGCATAAAAGGAAAGAAAATTAAGGGTGGTGGGTCCTCGGTATTGGAGGGTCGATGCACCGATGCCAATACGCTAACTCGGCAAGTGTGTTTAGCACTTCGCCAACAGAAGTCCGGTGCGCCAGCCGGTAAGAGTACGCAGGAGTCCTCTTCGTGCACCAAGCGTTGAGGCATTTGATAGGTCTGACCGGTAGTTCTTTACTGGTTTAGAGGTGGGCGAGGCCCAACCCACCGCTTCTGTCTACCACTAAGGAGGTATCCTGGGAGGTAACGGCTCCGAAAGGGGGAACTAAAGGTCTGTGTGCACAGAGTCGGGTGTGTGAGTTGCACTTGCATGTTCCATCATATCCACATGCATGTAATAGAATAATCGATTCATTTAACCCCTGACACCTAAAGTATAAGTGGAATGGGACGCTTATACATTAGGACTTGCAAAACGACCCCTTGGTCTATAAGCTTGTGTGGGCAAGTTTATAAATTAAGGTCAATTATATATATATATACTGCTATTTAATAACTGACACCCCAACGTATAAATTGGTTTGGGACTTTTTATACGATTGGAGCCTTGCAGAAGACCCCTTGGCTTATGTATTCTGACAAAAGTGAAGGTTACTTTTTCATATTTAGTCTTATTGCCATTATTTATTATAGAATTGCTAGATTAGTTCCACTGCCACCTGTTTCTTTGATTTAATCTCCACTTCATGTCCTTCCCTTTCTTCCTCTCCGCTCGGTGCCTAGGGGCCATAGGGGAAGGGGTAGGGGATGATAGGGCTTATTCTTTTTGACTAACGGTTTTCGAACTGCATCATTTTAGGGGATCTTGGAGCCCAGCATGGGGAGCAGCCCCAAAGACCGGTGTGCTTGGAGATGGGGCAGTCTAGCTGCGGAGTTCATACAGCTGGGACCGTGAGTATCGACCTTGAGTAGATATTTTATTTATGCTTCCGCATGAGTGACCTGTAGTGAGGATTATGATGTACCATGCATAAGCCCATATTTTAGTACTCTGATATATTATTATGTGGACACTACCTTTGTGGAGATTTTACTTATATATATGTGATTTTCCCGTGGACTTGCTTTTACTTCATTTTGCTACCTTTCTGTGATTGAATTGGCTGGCAGAATCGGCACTTTGTGGTGATGACCCCTTCAGGGCGTGAAGGTGTCACCGCAAAGGGGCGGTTTTGGGCCTAAGACCCCGGTGTTTTAAAAGAAAAAAAAAGGGATCTTACATTGGGTACGTCCACTTTCCCTCACCGTTCTAGTAAACCACTAGACTCGGCTACTCAACTATCTCGGATTAAAAACCAATCCTACGTCTCGGAACAAAGATCCTACAACCTCGATACAAATGGATCTTCACTCGGAAGATAAAACTTCTACAACTCGGAGAAAAATCTCCTATAAGAGTTGATAATCAAAAATTGAAAATACAAACAAATGATCTTCGAATCTTGAGATGTTCTGACTGAATCTTCTTCTTTGAGAGTTGCGGCTTTATCATATTTATTGAAGAAGAACTCATGGATAGAACTAGATATGAAGATTTTCTTTTGACTTTACCCAATCGGGACATTGATGGAGAAAGAGAAACTATCACGATCAGGAAATCAATCTTTGTCTGAATCCTTTGAATCAGAAACCCTAACTCTTGCACGATGAAGATCGGTGGCGGCGGCGGGTCTCATTTTGGAAAGACAGAGATTGAGGATTCAACGACTTGAAAAATTATGACAGCGTGTAGATCCTTCGTATTCTTGGTATTAGGGTTAGTCGATTGACATGACTTTATATAGGATCTCTCTAACAGTCATAATTAGTCTTAATTACGTACACGTGGACAAGTCACATAAAGTGATTTGAAAATCCCGTCATTCTAAACTTAACAGAAATTTTGCAGAAAATAACTTACGTTTCTCGAGAAGAATGATATTTCTCGAGAAGTAATGTTTATTACTCGAGAAGAAGACAGAGGATTACTCGAGACAACATTTCTGCTAAATGGAACTTCAGTTCTCGAGAAAGAAGAATACTACTCGAGAACTAAGAATTGCTTCTCGAGAAAAGGCAGCTAATGGCGTTGAGTCAGGTCTTAGCACTCAACTCTCTCAATGCTTTTACTGTTGAGTACTTGAGTAATGTTTTAATTTACCGAGAACAATGAAACGGATTGCTCGAGAACGAGAATTGATTTGTCGAGAGAAAGAAAGTTTCTCGAGAACTAGGAATAGTATTTCTCGAGAACTAAGAGTTGTTCTCGAGAACTACACTTAGAAAATTTTTTGATATAACAAATCAGTACTCAAGAAGTAGAGAAGGAGTCGACTCGATAACTAAACATAGTTTCTCGAGAACTAAGTTAGCACTACTCGAGAACTAAGGATAATACTCAAATAATGTTACTGACTACTCGAGAACTCTCAAATATACTACTTGAGAACTAAATTTCTATTTCTCGAGAACTAAAGGACTACTCGAGTAATGGACTTAGAGAATTTCTATTTTTAAGAAAACTTTTCTTTTGACTAAGCTCAACACCAACATCTCATCTCTAGATCCAAGTGCTTTAAAATGAACTGTATCCCAAAAGAGAGGCTACACATGATTCAACACCTTGGATCACACAATGAGGAATTACATTGTATGGTCCTGTGTTTATGACCCACTGCAGACTGACATTGGTCTACACTTAGCAATAAAGTCCTGCAAACACATAACTAAAATAGAGGATCAAATACAACTTAATTCATCTTAGTTCAAGGGTGACTTCTTGCAAATTTGGGGTATTGTGGATGCAATACCCAACAATCTCCCCCTATTTGTAAAAGTTAGAACCCTCTACACTAAGGTGATTTATATCACAATAAAAAGAACTGGAGATGAAAAGTTAAGAATACAAAGAAATGCAAGAAATAATGATAGACACATAATTATCAAAACTAGAGTTTATATAATTAGAATAGTTTCATATTTCAAGTCTATATTCATTCAATTCATATTCTCAATATCCAAAAATACAGTCCTATCTCTGATGTTGTAGATGATGTAGCTTTTCAGACTTCTCTTATTACCTCCTGAAATAGCTGAATGGCTTTGGGTAGTACTTAGGTGGTCTTGGGGGTGCCTTGGGATTATTTCTGTCATACTCTCTGTCATAGATCCTTCTCTTTGTCATGGATTTCTCATAGAGGTCCTATTCAGTAGAACTGTAATGGGTAGATTTGTTTTCATAGTAATCCATTACTAGCTTAAAAGTATCTACAATCAAAGTCTTGGAAGTGGGGCTCCAAATTTCAGCATAATTTTGGGCTTTCCTCTTCTCTGTCTTTAAGTTAGGAACTGATTTTGAGGCAGAGGGACCTTCATCATATTTTCTTTTCTTAGGAATGTGAACTTCAGGTAAGTCCCAGGGAATAATATCATCCCACACTTGAGTGTAAGAATCTGGAGGAATAGTCTCATCAGATGGTCTAGGAGAGAATGTAGGCATAGTAGAAGGAATAGGCATCTGAGCAGACTGAGTTTCAACAAGAGGATTGAGATGATGAGGAATAATATTAGGATCAGATTGAAACTCTTGAAATATATGATTGTGCATTCAGACTACTGTATCTTATGTATGAAATTTGACAGACTGGATTTTGGCAAGCACATGCTTATTGATTCCTGTTAACTTTTCAGTTCAAAGAGCATGATCATTTTTAGTGAATTCTTCTACAAGTTTGGCTATATGTTCTTTTATTAGATTCTCCGCCTTTCTGATTTCTACATAGAGAGAGCTAATTGTGCCATCTTTAAAGTTGCCAACTTCCTTAGATACCTTCATAACATTTTCTTGGCCTTTCTTCTCAAGAAAAATCTGATTGTTTGCCAGAGTTTTGCATTGATTCATCACTTCACCAACACTTGTAAAAGTGTGGTCTAAGGCTTTCCCACCAATCTGAAGTAGATTTTTTAGTCGATCAATGTTATGTTAAATTTCTACAAATCCTCCGCTCACCTCCTTTTCAAGAGTAGTGACTTTAGTTTGCACTGATAGCAAGGAATCATCAAAATGCTTTATTTGGTCAGCAAACATCTGTTCAATTTTACTTAAAATATCAAGAGAATTGGTAGAAGTAGAAGTAGTAGCAGTAGCAGTGGTTGCAGCAGCAGCAGTAGGAACTTTCCATGGAAGAATTACTTCAATTAACACAGAGCTTGGAGCTCTCTTGGTGTGATCAGGAACAGTTTCTTCTTCTACATCAGTAAAGACAGGACGAGAGAAATTTAAGTTCCTCAAAGTAGGTTAATTTGGTTTTGGAGAACCTTGGTCATCATCAGAGAGGAGGATAGTGTCTTGCTTGTCTGAATCATCAGGTTCTGAGATAGCAGGAGGTGACTTTGAAGAATATACTGGTGATGCAACAGGTGCTAGAGATGGAGTTTATCTAGAGTTTTGACCCGAGGTGGCTCCTTTTCAGTAAGTTCCTATATCATTCTATCAATATATTCTGATGTGGATAAGAGAGTATCGTCAATTTGTTCATCTGTATAAAGTGCTATAGAAATGTTTGTATCAGGAGATCTGACTTGAGAGGAGGAAGGAATTCTGATTGCAGGAGCAGAAGAGACAGGCTCCCCCTCAATTGCTATTTTATCAGTGTGAGCACTCTCAGGATGAGAGGGAGATGGGGTCCTATCCTTTGAGGTAGGGGATTCTGAAATCTTAGTGGCCTGAGATGGATTCTGTAATTTGACTTCCTATCTTTGAATGGAAGCAATAGAAATTTTCTTCATGTAGTGGATGGGAGTACCCTTTTAGGTGTCAAAAACTTGAGGATTTATCTCATGAAGCATTAGAGATATTATCCTTGCAAAATTTGGGGCCTTAATGCTCTCCCATATTTTATCAAGAATCATCATTCCAAATTAAAATTTCTTCCTGCACACTATGGATGTGAGAACTGTAAACAAGTCATTAGATATAAATCCTATAGAACCTGTCTTGCACCAGAGGATTTTTTAAGGATGTCTACCAGTAGTTTGCTCTCTACATTTAAATATGGTCTTCTAACACAATTAGATTCAAATGAGATTCCACAGTAACTGCAAGCCCAAGCATTTTCTTCGGCAGCTAAATCATCTTCTTCATCTACAATTGGTATCCTTAACAGTTGAGAGACAATGGTATTATTCAACTTGATCTTAAATCCTTTAACCTTAGATTTCAGGACTTGGACATATCTCCTTACATTGATATTCTTGAAGAATTCTTCAACTTCTGGAAATAGTATTTTGCAGGGTTCTTGAAGAACAAACAACAAACCTGCGCTGTCGAGAAGTTTGAAGTCATCTAACAGTTCTGTGATCCCAGCAACAACTAATTCACTTCCAACACCGATCTTGGATTGCAGCGGCATGGATTCTTTAAGAGAAAGATGAGCGGTAGAGTGAAGACGATAACGACGAAAACCTTGGTTCAGCACCGGAAGACGAAACGATTTCTCGAGAAATAGATTTTTAAATCGTGTAGGTTTAATGAAATCTAAAGTTATCTATTTATATAAGTCTAGTAATAATGATTAGGTCTAAATTAAGCCTTAGATTAGGGCGGAAAGCAGGCTTAGAGCGAAACAGAAGAATTCGGAAAATTTCGAAGATTGAAGATTCATTTCTCGAGTGGAGACTTAGTTCTCGAGAAATGAATGATTGTTTCTCGAGAAGTCAGAACCTATTTCTCGAGTGATGATTTTACTTCTCGAGAACAAAGTTATTACTCGAGTAATTATACTCGAGTGAGATACTTCTGTTTCTCTAGAAGAAGAAAAGTACTCGAGTATTATAGTGCACTTCCCAATAAGTCATCCTGTTTCCCGAGAAATCAAGTCCACTTAGAGAAACATCTATCCTTTTTGGCTTGTTCTTGATTTTTGAGCCTTGAAATGATTCCACCTTGTTTATTCTTCCTTGTTGAGCATGCCAAGTTCAGTTTTAAAGAAGTTGAACTTGGTCTCGTCCAACGGCTTCGTGAAAATATCTGCAACTTGCCTGTCTGTAGGAACATATGCAGATCCACATCCCCTTGCTCCACATTCTCTCGGATTAAGTGATATCTTAGCTCGATGTGCTTTTTTCTGGCTGTGCGAGACTGGGTTGTTGGATATTTTATTGCGCTAGAGGAGTCGCAAAACATTGGAATGTCTTTGATCTTCATGTTGTAGTCTTCTAGCTGATTCTTCAGCCAAAGCAACTGTACACAACAACTGCAAGCAAAAATGTATTCTGACTCGGCCGTTGAGATTGCGACATAGTTTTGCTTTTTGCTACTCCATGAAATATGTCTTCTTCCAAGGAATTGACATGTCCCGGAAGTGCTTTTTCTATCATCTTTACTACCTTCAAAGTCAGCATCTAAAAAACCAATCAGCTCATTGTCATTACTTCTTGGGTACCATAAGCCAAGATTTGGTGTACCTTTAAGGTATCTCAAAATCCGCTTCGCAGCAGTGTAGTGAGATTCCTTAGAGTTCACTTGGAATCTAATACAGACATATGTAGAGAAAATTATGTCTGGTCTACTAGCAGTAAGGTAGAGCAAAGATCTAACTATGCTTCGGTACTTGGTTTCATCAAAATGTTTCCCTTTCTCATCCTTGTCAAGAGACATGGCAGAACCCATTAGAGTCATAGTAGAGATTGCGTTCTCCATTCCGAATTTCTTAATTAGATCTCTAGTGAACTTAGTCTTGGAGATGAAAATTCACTCTTCAGATTGTTTCACCTGAAGCCCAAAGAAATACTTCAGCTCTCCCATGATGCTCATTTCAAACTTACCTTGCATAAGTTTTGAGAACTTCTTATAGAGGTTGTCATCAGTAGAGCCAAATATAATATCGTCGACATCGATTTGCACTAGCAAAATCATGCCTTTTTTCCTAAGAAATAATGTCTTATCTATCTTTCCCCTTGTGAACTTATTCTCAAGGAGAAAACTAGATTGGGTTTCATACCAAGCTCGAGGAGCTTATTTCAAACCATACAGCGCTTTAGATAATAGATTAACATAATCAAGTAGGTCAGAATCAACAAAACCTGGGGTTGTTCTACGTACACTTCTTCCTTATGTCACCATTAAGGAAGGTGGACTTCACGTCCATTTGATAGATAATGAATCCCTTTAGTGCAACATACGCTAAAAATAACCTGATTGCCTCCAGCCTAACCACTGGAGCATATGTCTGGTCGAAGTTGATTCCTTCTTCTTGACAATATCCTTTGGCGACGAGTCTGGCTTTGTTCTTTATGATCGTTCCATTTTCATCCATTTTGTTTCTGTAGACCCACTTTGTCCCGATGACATTCTTTCCTTTGGGTTGGGAACAAGTTTCCAGACTTTATAGCGCTTGAACTGGTTTAATTCCACTTCCATGGCCAAGATCCATGATGCATCCAAACTTGCTTCCTCGAACTTCTTTGGTTCAACTTGTGAGAGGAAACTTAAATATAAATTCTCTTTAGTTGTACCTCTACGAGTTCTGACACCATCCAGGGGATCTCTTATGATTTGGTCTATTGGGTGATCCTTCAGATGTCTGAGCTCTAGGGTCCTTGCATCTGGAACTTCAACCACTGGAGTGACTTCATCAACTTGGACTACTTCTTCATCTTGATCATCTACCTCTCCAATAGGGGTTGGAGTTGTTATCTTGATGAATTTTTCACCTTCATCTTTGTTTGGTTCATCCAAGCTAATTTCTTTCAACTTTGCACCTGCATCTTCAATAAGCACACTAGAAGAGTTGCTTTGCACCAAGCTCGTCTCATCAAATACAACATGTAATGATTCTTCTACAACCAGAGTTTTTCTATTAAACATCCTATATGCCTTACTATGGTTTCTATATCCTACAAAAATACCTTCAAAACTCTTTTCGCGAAACTTGGTAGTGTAATACTTACTATTGTTAAACACGAAGCATTCACAACCAAAAATTCTAAAGTATGAAACAGTTGGTTTCCTACCCTTTAAAAGTTCGTAAGGTGTCTTATCATGATTCTTATTTATGAGTGCTCGATTTTGCACTTGGTATGCAGTGTTGACGGCTTCTGCCCAGAAGTACTCCAGTAGTGAAGCATCACTCAACATAGTCCTGCAGGCCTCTATGAGTGTTATGTTCGTTCTCTCAGCTACTCCATTTTGCTGTGGAGTACGAGGAGAGGAAAACACCTGAAAGATACCTAGGCTTCCATAAAATTCTGTCATGGCCCTAGACTTGAATTCAGTTCCATTGGTTCTTTTGATCTTGACTACGGAATAATTGTATTCATTTTGGATCTGCCTAAAAAAATTCGTAAAGATGTCAAAGGTATCTGAATTTTGTTTCAGAAAGAACACCCACGCAAAGCGTGAGTAGTCATCAAAAATAACCGATGTATATTCCTTGCCTCCCAAACTTCTAATTTGTAGTGGACCGAACAATTCCATATGAAGTAGATGTAGACATCTATTTGAATCTTTGTCAATAATGCTTTTAAAAGTAGCTCTTGTTTGCTTACCTTTCACAGAAGCATGAAAAGGACAATCTTTGACGTGCCTGACCTTTAGGGCATCACGTACCAGGTTTTGTGAAAATAATTTGTTAATAGTTTTTAAATTAATATGTGTTAATCTCTTGTACCATTGGTCAACAAGAGACGCACAATCTATTGCTAAAAAACACACTAGTGTAGAAGAATCTATACAAATGAAATTTAAACAAAATATATTCTTGCTTCGAGTGCCGAATAGAATCATTTCCATATTGTCAACAGACTTTATCAAGCACTTGTCAGCATGGAACTCAACTATGTATCCTTTGTCGCATAGTTGGTTTATGCTTATGAGATTGTATTCCAATCCCTCGACAAAAGTTACATCCGAAAAGGATACACTACTGTTAGTGATCATACCGTAGCCTTTAGTTGTTCCTCGGTCTGAAACTCCAACGACGACCTTTGGTCCGTTCAACATTGGAAAATAGTTTTGAAGTAGGCTTCTTGTCCCGGTCATGTGCCGAGAGTATCCACTGTCCAAATACCAGATTGGCATTTTTGTGGCCTTTGGACATTCCTGCAATCAAAATCAGTTTGTCTTAGAAACCCACACACGTTTGGGTCCATGGTCTTGTGTTAGAACACTCCCCCTACTAGGATTAGTAGTATGAGTGGTCATTCTCATGTTACAAACCTGAGGAGTAGCAACCTTCCTTGGATTAAACCAACATTCGATGGCAAAATGACAAATTTTGCCACAACACCAACAGTCAAACCTGTTGTATCTTTGCCTTAGGTACTCCTGCTTGACCTTCTGAGATGGTGGTCTAGCAGGGGTTGCATTCTTGGAAGAGGAGGCTTCATGATGATGGCAATCACATGATATCTTCTCCTTTGCATGCTTCTCTACAATGGGTTTTTCTTTTAGAGCTTCCTTGAAGTTGTGACCATGATTATAAGGACCATAGCCCTGAATAATGACTTCTTCATAAGGTGCCTTAAAGACACTCTCACCAAAGTTTCTGGGGTGAGTCCATCCTTGGTAACGAGACTTTGGCTCTACATAAGTTGGCCTTGTCAAGTAGACGAAGGATGAGTCCTGATCAAACTTATTCATTGGAAAAATGACTTTCTCAAAGATAGTCTGATCTAGAGGGGCCTTCAATTTTTCTTTGGCCGAGGCCTTCTTGGCGGCCTTATTCGTTCTCTGAGCCTTATTCCTCCTAGAAGATTTACTAAGAGGTTCCACATGGCCTAGCCCAACACCCTTGGCTTTAGCTGAGTATTCAGCAATGAGAGGAAGGATAGTCTTAGGCTTTGAGTAACTTTCAAAAAGTTAATTTTCAGCACCAAGTTATTCTTACAACTCTTTAATGATTTTCTCTTTCAGGTCGAGGTGCTCTAGAGTCTTATAATTTTCTTCAATAGATTTATTGAAGTTCTCCTGTAGTGAGTCAGTCTTAGCGACTTCCTCTCTCAAGGTGCTCTCTTTAGCTCTTAGAGACTTTATCTCTTTAGCTTGAGTTTTCACGACTCGTCGACCTTTTTCTTAAGCCTTGATTAACTCGTTGTATTAGGCCATGTGCTCAGACTCATTGTCAGAAGAGCTATCCTCATTACCATGTTCAAAAACATCAGATTCAGAAAGTGAGGTATGATAATTTACCTTCCAAGTTAACTAGGGTTCTTCTTCATCGTCTGTTTGAGCCATAAGCCCAAAGTAGGATTCCTCCTCTTCACTCGACTCAGATGAGTCAGAGTCACTAAGAGTCTTGCCCTTATTAGCTATAAGGCTCTTCTCTGTCCTCTTCTTAACGTAAGAGGACTTCTTTTCTTCTCTCTTGCCACCCTCCTTCTTATGGGGGCAATCAGCAATGATGTAACCTGGCTTGTTACAATAGTAATAAACTATGTCAGTCGAAATATGTTAGTTCTGTTTAGAACCAAACCTATCGTGGCTTCTTGGGCCTTTTTTGTACCGATCACCGTCGTGTCGTGATATTCTGTGAGAGGCATCCTTGCCTTTCTATTGCTTCTTCTTGTTCAAGAATTTCTTGAACTGTCTTGAGAGTAGAGAGAACTCTCCTTCAGATAGCTCTGATCCTAAAGTGCTTGGCTCAGATGATTCCACTTCACTTTCTTCTGGAGCTGGTGTTGCTGAGGCAGCTTTGCTCTTCTTTAAACTATCTGCCTTTAAAGCAATGGACTTTTCCTTTGAAGAGAAACGACTTTTCTATTCTTTAGCCTTTATGGAGTTCATCTATAGTTCATAGGACATTAGCTTGCCATAGAGATTCTGTGGGTCTGTCTCAGCTAGTTTGCAAAACTACCGGATGGCACAGACTTTGTTATCCCATTCCTTTGTGAGAGACCTCAGAAACTTATCATTCAGCTCCCCATTAGTAAAGACCCGACCAAACACTCTTAGGCCATTGACTATCTTGAAGAAATTTTCGAAAGTTTCTACAATGGTATCTTTTGGCCCATGCCGGAAGGCTTCGTACTTCTGATTCAGGAGAGACCTTCTATTATCCCTTACCTATTATGTTAATTCCATTAAGGTGGCAAGAGACTGCCATATTTCCTTAGCAGATTGGTAATGAATCAGGTTTTGCAGCATTGAGTCATCAACTGCACTTGCTATTATATTTTTAGCTTTCTTATCCAGTGAGACAAGTGCAATCTCGTCCTTGACTACATCCATTAATTTCTTAGGTACTTGATTAGTTGGATCTAAAGTGGAGATGGTCATGGGAATGTGAGGACCTTCTTCAACCATCATGAAGATCCGGGGATCCACAGCTTCCATGAAAAATTTAATCCTTTCTTTCCACATGGGAAAGTTGTTCTTGGTACACAGAGGAAGCTTAGCAAAATCTTTACCCTTGTCCATGCTTGGCAAATACTCAAGAGACAACTGAAGAGGAAATTGATCAAGGTTTAAACCTTTTAATGACCAACCTCCCTTTAATACCAATTGAAAGAGTTCAATTGTCTACCTAGATCACCTAGAGGGGGGGGGTGAATAGGTGAGTTGTGCGTCTATTTGCGGAATAAAAAAATTGCGATCTTGCACACAAATTAACCAAGCAATCACAGATGACAAAAGATTTATAGTGGTTCCCCAGCCTTGGGTACATCCAGTTTCCCTCACCGATCTAGTAAACAACTAGACTCGTCTACTCCACTATCCCGGATTGAAAACCAATCCTACGTATCGGAACAAAGTTCCTACAACCTCGATCCAAATGGATTTACACTCGGAAGATAAAATTTCCTACAACTCGTAGAAAAATCTCTTACAAGAATTGATAATAAAAAATTGATAATACAAACAAATGATCTTCGAATCTTGAGATGTTCTGGCTGAAACTTCCTCTTTGAGAGTTGCGGCTTTATCAGATTTATTGAAGAAGAACTCACGGCTAGAACTAGATCTGAAGATTTTCTTTTGACTTCACCCGATCGAAACGTTGATGGAGAAAGAGAAACTATCACGATCAGGAAATCAATCTTTGTCTAAATATTTTGAATCAGAAACCCTAACTCTTGCACGAATAAGATCGACGGTGACGGCGGGTCTCATTTTGGAAAGACAGAGTGAGAGGATTCAGCGACTTGAAAAATTATAAAATCTTGTATATCCTCTGTATTCTTGGTATTAGGGTTAGTCGATAGACATGCTTAATGACGTACACGTGGACTAGTCACATCAAGTGATTTGAAAATCCCATCATTCTGGACTTAACCGAAATTTTTCAAAAAATGACTTACGTTTCTCGAGAAGAATGATATTTCTCGAGAAGTAATGTTTATTATTCGAGAAGAAGACAGAGGATTACTCGAGACAACATTCCTGCTAAACGGAACTTCAGTTCTCGAGAAAGAAGAATACAACTCGAGAACTAAGAATTGCTTCTTGAGAAAAGGCAGCCAATGGTGTTGAGTCAGGTCTTAGCACTCAACGCTCTCAATGCTTTTACTGTTGAGTACTGTCTGAATTTCCCGAGAACAAAGAATCGGATTACTTGAGAACGAGACTTGATTTGTAGAGAGAAAGAAAGTTTCTCGAGAACTAGGAATAGCATTTCTCGAGAACTCAGAGTTGTTCTCGAGAACTACACTTATAAAATTTTCTAATATAACAAATCAGTACTCGAGAAGTAGAGAAGGAGTCTACTCGAGAACTAAACTTAGTTCCTCGAGAACCAAACTTAGTTCCTCGAGAACTAAGTTAGCACTACTCGAGAACTAAGGATAATACTTGAATAATGTTACTGACTACACGAGAACTCTCAAATATACTACTCGAGAACTAAACTTTAATTTCTCGAGAACTAAAGGACTATACGAGTAATGGACTTACAGAATTTCTGTTTTTAAGAAAACTTTTCTTCTGACTAAGCTCAACACCAACATCTCATCTCTTGAAACAAGTGCTTGAAAATGAAGTATATCACAATAGAGAGGCTACACATGAGTAAACACTTTGGATCGCACAATGAGGAATTACATTGTACGGTCCTGTGTTTATGACACACTGCAGACTTACATTGGTCTACACTTAGCAATAAAGTCCTGCAAAAATATAACTAAAATAGAGGATCAAATACAACTTAATTCATCTTAGTTCAAGGGTGACTTCATGCAAATATGGGTTATTGTGGATGCAATACCCAACAGGTAAGCACAAACACGTGCCCGCAACCTCTCAAAGGTCGAATTCGCAGGAGGAGGACCCAGACAAGATGATACCAAATTGTAACACCTCCATCCGTCACATGAAATATAACAGAGGGTCCAGCCAGGACCCCACGCTATATCCTACAGATAGTCGACAGAGTTACATGTTAATATCAAAGACTAAACGAATCCTAACTCAGAGTATTCTAGCGAAAGCTTCAGGGGTTAAATTTTGAACTCAAGTAATTTAAATATACACTAATAAAAACCATATATGAATGTTTACAAAAATACACAAAAGTCAAAACGGCCTTAAGGCCTTACAACAGTTTCCTCTTTCACAAGTATTTTCATACATTGGCACGCAGACCGGCCACACATGAAAAAGCTAAAACTCTTTGCTTGGCTTTCGAGGGACGAAACAATAACAAGAACAGCAATCCACTATTTCCCGCTCAACACTCTAGTACCTGCACAGGGACATTCCACTAGATGATGTCAAATAAGGCAATGGTCAGCTTTCAGCTGACTAAATTATAATGATCCTACCCCATTCTTGGGCCAGTGGTAATCCTTCCTTACAGGCAAAACATTAACACATAGATACATCACAAGAAGTCACACTAAATGTACAACCCGTATTCGATGAGGGGAGGCCCCACCACAGCCAGGTCACCAGAAGTCAAAGTCAATGATTCAAGAACGAAGTCAAGATCAAGCCGCGAGCCAGCAAAAGGTATGGGCGAGTATGGCGAGCTCCCCACGCATACTCACTAGGTGGCGACTAAGGCGAGATACTCGCCCGTCCCGTGCGAGCTCCCCAGAAAATCGCCCGATTGCTGGGGTGGGGGTATAAGTAAGACCCCCCCCCCCTCTCTTTGGATTTCCCTATAAATAGGACCCCAGGAGTACAAAGGAGAGGACCGAAAACTCTCGGATAGTTACTCGTGAATTCCAGCTCGCGCATCTCCTTCGTATCTAGCTCGACCATTCTGGTTGAGAAGGGGTTGCTTCACCTAAGCAATCGAGAATGTGGTGGGACCTTCCTGCCGCAGCGCCTGGGTCTGGTTTCTTTTGCTCGTCCCTTTTGCATCTAGGGCCATCCGATTTCACTGCAACACCGGTAACCTTAGGCCGCCTAGTCCGATTCTGAGGTCGGGATTTTCTCGGCCTCAACACTTGGTGCGGTGAGCGTGGACAGCAGCCGAGGAGGAAAGTTCGTAGTGATGAAAGATGGTCAATGGAGGCGATCAAGGCGAGTTGGCGGACAACTCGGCAGGAGAAGGCACCTCGGAGCGAGGTGGCGGGTTTGTGACGGTAGCAAATTTCGAGGAGTTCGCGAAGAGGATGGAGAAGGCGATACTCATCGGATTCGCCAACCTCCGGAGGTCACGGCAACTTCTCCCTATCGCCTGACCCCGTCGGGCGAGGAGGAGCCAACCCGGCGAGCAGGAAAGGAGCCCGCCTGTGCGAGAGAAGAGCAACCGGTGCCGCCGCGTCAACACCCAGCGAGAAGTCAGGGCATCTAGTTCCGAGACCCCGAACTCTCGGCGAGGTATGGGAATACTCGCCGATGGAGCGAGTATGAGTATTCGAGTGAGGAGTACAACCGCCGTCGCCAGGAAGGGAGGAGCCCCTTCTGCGCTGATATCCTCGCGGCCCCCGTCCCCGACAATTTTCGAGAGCCCGCCCTCACCTACTACTCCGGCAGAGATGACCCGGTAAGGCATATTTTGTGGTTTGAGGATGTGGTCTCGATCCGCAACATGTCCGACGCCTTCAAGTGCCGCTTCTTCTCCATCACCTTCAAGGGGAGTGCAAGAGACTGGTTCCACCAACTACCGGCAGGCTCCGTCTACTACTTCTCCGACCTCCGTCGGGGTCTCATAGCGAGATTTGCGACATCCAAGAAGAGGAAAAAGGAGGCGACAGCCCTCTTTAAGATCGTGCAGGGACAGCACGAGAGTTTGGGTCATTACATCGACTAGTTCCAGGAAGAGGTTTTGGAGGTGGAAGAGATGGATGGGTTTACCTTGATGGTTGCCCTCAAGTTTGGCCTGAAGCAGGGATTCTTCAACATGGAGCTGGGGCATAGGCCGCCGAGGTCATTCGAAGAGATGGTGGAGAGGGCCAATGTCTTCATTCAGGGGGAGGAGAGGAACAAGGAGTTCCTGGTAAGGCTGGATGGGGATAAGCCACTAGGGGAGAACAGTGGAAGACTGTTGGAGAGGGAGAGGCGTCCGGGGAAAAATGATGGCAGAAGGAAGGAAGAGCTGAAGGGGAAGAGGAGAGAGGAGCCCAGGAGGGAATAAGAGTTGAGGAAGGAAGAAAGGTGGCTCGTCGAAGCCCCGGAAGGAAGGAGGGAAGAAAGAAGGTTTCAGTATCCGAGAGATCGTCCCCAGTGGAGGCGACCGATCCGCCAGGAAGAGAGGAGAAACAACAACCTTAGGGAGCAAGGAGGAGGAAGGGAGGCGATGACCATAACGCAACTGGCCGCAAAGTGCCGACGAAAGGAGAAGCGACATGAGAGGCAGCAGGAAGAGGCCATTCCCCTCTACTGCGATATCCACCGAGTAGAGGGGCATGGGACCTTGACATGCCCCGAGTTTTGGGAGGCGAGGAGGAGGTTGGAGGCGACAGAGGCAGAGAGAGCAGCCAAGGCAGGAGGCCCCAGTCGGGCAGGTAGCCTTCTAAGCTCCGCAGAGAAGGAGGAATGAGGATAGGGTTGACCAGGGGTGTCGGGGAAATGTTATTCCTGATCCGGGAGGCGGACACGTCGGGGTGATCAATGGGGGCGCAGGGCTTAGAGCTTCCCGTAAGGGTAGTCTCCACCAGATCTACAAGAGGAGCGTCGCCTCGACGTCACAGACTCCTCCGCTTTTGAATGAGATAACCTTCTTGGAGGAGGACATGCTGTGGAACGAGAACCCCTTACATCATGCGTTGGTGATACAAGCGACCATCGAAGATTTCACTATCGACTGAATCCTCGCGGACAACGGGAGCTCGGTGAATGTCATCCTCAAGAGGACCTTCTTCGGGCTTCAGGTGGAAGCGTCCAGGGTCCAGGATGTAGACGGACCTCTCTTTGGCTTCTTAGGAGAGAATAAAGAGGTGGAAGGGGGAGTGGAGCTGCTGGTCACCCTCGGGGGTACTTCAATCCGGTGTCAATTTTTCATCGTCGACGCACCCAGCGGCTACAATGCCATTTTCGAACGACCTCTCATCAACTACTTCAGGGTCGTCCCGTCGTGGTACCATCAATTCCTGAAGTACTGCCGGGCTGACGTCCAAGTCCGAATCAGGGGGGATCTGAAGGCCTCCCGGGAGTGTTACCTGAACGCTGTCAGCACCATCAGCTGGATGGGTGACGCGGAGAGGCTGGAGAAGATGATGGAACAGGAGGAGGGCCTGCAAGCTGCCGAAGAGCTAGAGAAGGTAGAGGTGATCTCCCCGAGAGGAGAGCCTGAGCTGCTGAAGGTCGGAGGAGCCTTGCCCCAGAAAGGGAAGGCGGAGATAGCTGCTTGCCTGTAAGAGAATTCTGACATATTCGCGTGGAGTGCCGCTGAGATGCCAGGGATTGATGCCGATGTTGCCTGTAATCGCCTCAACCTGGATCCTGAGGTATCTCCGGTTCGTCAAAGGCAGAGCAAGAGCGCCACCGCACTGGCCGAGCCGATCAGGGAGGAGGTGAGGAAGCTACTAGAGGCGGGGTTCATCTCGGAGATCCAGTATCCAGGCTGGGTCTCCAATATTGTAATGGTAAAGAAGTCTGAAGGGGGATGGAGGTTATGTATCGACTTTTCCAGGTTAAATAAAGCTTGCCCGAAGGATTGTTATCCCCTGCCTCAAATCGACGCGCTGGTTGATTCCGCCATCAGGTTTCCTATGATGAGTTTCCTTGATGCTTTTTTAGGGTATCACCAGATCCGAATACATCCCCCCGATTGCGGTGACATCTCCTTCATCACCGGCGACGGGTGCTATAGCTACAAGATGATGACCTTCGGGCTCAAAAACGCCGGCGCAACGTATAAAAGAATGAATGACCAGGTGTTCAAAGAGCAGAAGGGGCGGAATTTTGAGGTCTATATGGATGACCTTCTTGTTAAAATAAAGAGCGTCGCGAAGCACGTAGAGGATTTGATGGAGACCTTTGCCACCCTGAGGAAGTACAAGATGCGGCTTAACCCGGCCAAATGTTTCTTCGGTGCGGGAATGGGGAAGTTCCTGGGTCATCTCCTTACTCCTCGGGGGGGTGGAGCCTAACCCCGACAAGGTGAAAGCCATCATGGATATGGCCTCCCCAAGAGATTCCAAGGAGGTCCAGAGGCTGACTGGAAGGTTGGTGGGCCTTAGTCATTTCCTCTCCAAGGCCGGAGAAAAGTGATCCCCATTTTTTAAAGCCCTTCGGGGGAAGCAGAAATTCTAGTGGACCACGGAGTGAGAGGAGGCTTTCGAGAAGCTCAAACAAAAACAAACCCGAGCTCCTCTCCTCCAAGGTCCACAGGGCAGCGAGGACCTCTTACTTTATCTGGGAGTGGGAGCTGAGGCGGTCAATTCGGTGTTGGTTTGAGAAGAAGGAAGGAGGCAGCTCCCCATCTATTACGTGAGCCGGGTGTTGCGGCAGGCAGAGAGATGGTACCCTATCCTGGAGAAGCTAGTTTTCGCTTTGGAAGTTTCGGCTCGGCAGCTCCGCCCATATTTTCAAGCTCATTACATCAAGGTGGTCTCCGATCATCCCTTAAGGTGTATCTTGGATGGAGTGGAGCATTCTGGCAGGCTGGCCAAGTAGGCGGTGGAGCTAAGAGAGTTCGACATCTCGTACTCTCCAAGGGTAGCCATCAAGGCCGAGGCGATAGCAGATTTCCTGGCCGACTTCTCGGCTGAGGTAGAGGTAGACATGGGCACTTCCCGACCAGTCTCTTGGAAGATGTTTGTGGACGGAGCATCCGACAAGTTTTCCGTGGGAGCCAGAGTCGTGTTGGTTAGCCCCCAGGGAACCAGGATCGAACAAGCCGTCGAGATCCTCTTCCCAGTTACGAATAATCAGGCGGAGTACGAAGCCATGGATGCCGGCTTGCATCTCTCCAAGGAGCTATCAATCAAGGACATCCGATATTTTACCGATTCAATGGTAGTCGCTTCCCAGATTCGGGGAGAGTTTGAGGTATATGACCCCACCCTGCAGCAATACTTGGTCAAGGTTAAGGGTCTGATCGGGGGGTTCCAGTACTTCTTCGTCGAGCATGTGCCCCGATAAGACAATACCGAAGCTGACTAACGTGCCAAGTACGGTCTCCGGGCCGAGGGGACGGTCAACGAGATGTTTCGACCATCCATCGAAGAAGGAGAGATGATGGAGATTGAGCAGCTGTCCTCGTGGAAGGATCCGTTCGTTACGTTCTTAATGACGGGTCAGCTGCCCTCGGACGGGCAGGACCGAAGGAAATTTCTATACAAGGCCGCGTACTACCTGCTGCTTGACGCTGAGCTTTATCGCAAGTCCATCTCGGGCCCCTTGGCCAGATGCTTGTCGGAAATCGAGGTCCCCCGAGTTCTCGAGGAAATTCACTCAGGGGAATGCGGCAGCCATTCCGGGACCCGCACTCTGGAGTAGAGAATCCTGAGGCATGGCTACTTCTGGCCCACCATCCGAAAGGACGCGGAGGCTTTCTCCAATAAGTGGTCCCAGTGCCAGCTTTTTGCGCCCCTCCAGCTTCAACCGGCTCAACACCTCCGCTCAATCACCGCTCCGTGGCCCTTCTCCATCTAGGGGATGGATCTGGTCGGCCCATTCCCTCAAGCTAGTGGACATAGGAAGTTAATACTAGTGATGATCGACTACTTCTCCAAGTGGATCGAGGCCAAAGCCTTGGCCAAGACCACCTCCCAGATCGTCAAGAATTTTATCTGGGGGGAAATCGCGTGCAGGTTTGGGATCCCGCTTGCCATCGTCACCGACAATGGGCCGCAGTTTGCCAGCTTGGAGTTGGAGGACTTCTGCAAGCAATTGGGCACAGACCTTCGGTTCGCTTCAGTACACCATCCTCGGAGCAACAAGCAAGTAGAAGCTGCCAACAAGCTCATCGTCAACCTCCTGAAGAAGAAGGTCACCAATCTAAAAGGAAGCTGGTCCGAGTAGCTCCCCTCGGTCCTATGGGCTCTGATAACGACCCCGAACTCAGCAATGGGTGAAACGCCTTTCAAGTTATCCCACAGATCTGAGGCACTCATCCCAGTGGAGTTCGAGGTGCGAAGTCCGAGAGTGGTTATGGCCGAAGGCGGGAGCGAGGAATGGCGACTGGAGAATGAGGATGCCAAGAGGCTCTCCCTGTATTATGTGGAAGAGCTTCGAGACTTGGCCTCCATACGCCAAGAGGAAGTCAAGAGGCGCATGGCGATGCACTTCGACAAAAATGTCTGCCTAAAAAACTTCCTCGCAGGAGATCTTGTCATGAAAAAGGTAGACGCCGCCGGGCGGGGAGCCGCCGTGGGCAAGCTGCATCCCAATTGGGAAGGCCCTTTCATTGTCCAAGAAGCCCTGGTCGCAGGGGCTATTACCTACAAGATTAAGCAGGGGAGCATCTAAACAGAACCTGGAGTGGGGATGATCTGAAAAGATTCTATCCCTAGTTGTAACACTTGTATTTATTTCTGTAAAGAGGTTATTTTAATATACAATGGTGGCTGGATTATTCTCGTTTTTGTATTAATATCCCTCAAGGCTTCTAAGTGCTCCTAGGATCCGCCTCGCATTCGACTCCGGGGACTAGTGGTCAGTTTGTTCCTTATACACAACCCAATATGGATGATAGGACGATGGTGCGGGACTTTAAGCGCTCTTGTAAGACCGAGCCTCTGCACTGTCAGCCGAGATCAGCTCCCCCCCTTGCATGTTTGCCTATGTCCCCCCGAGTGCATCTCTCTTCCAACTTGAGGAACTACTAGGAATGAATTTGCACCCTAATCCCCCGGACTCGAAGAGAGGCCGACCTCGTCAAGCACCCATAAGATGAGGATTTCGAGTTATCGGCAAAGCATGATAGCTTGCCGCAAGAAGGGTATGAACGAACAATCCCAGGGGCGTGTGTTGGTTCCGAGTGCATCCTAAAAAGACCCTCGATGAACATCACCCCTCGTTCGGACGCTGACACTCGCGGCCATTAAGCGTATCTGGAAGCCATTGTCACTACCAAATCGAGGGACGTGCCTTCGACCCATTCTTACTAAATAACCCAGTATGGATGATAGGACGATGTTTCAGGAATTTAAGCGCTCTTGTAAGACCGAGCCTCTGCACTGTCGGCCGAGATCAGCTCCCCCCCTGCATGTCGGCCTATGTCCCCATCAGTACATCTCTCTTCCGACTGGAGGAGTTCTTAGGAGCGGGTCTGGACGCTCCCCCCTGATTTGGCAGGTTCAAGAACATCTCCTAAAGGAGAAGATTGCATTTTTATCGAGATGTCCATACTATTAATTCTCAAACGTCTCCCAAGTGACAGGATCTCCTCAATTGAAATCAAGACTTCGAGTGGAGCAGCGTAGTAAGACCGGTATCCCCACGAGCTCCTCTCCTCGGGAATCGGCCGATCTCCTCGATTGAAATCATGACTTCGAGTGGAGCAGCGTCGTAAGACCGGTATCCCCACGAGCTCCTCTCCTCAGGAATCGGCCGATCTCCTCGATTGAAATCAAGACTTCGAGTGGAGCAGCGTCGTAAGACCAGTATCCCCACGAGCTCCTCTCCTCGAGAATCGGCTGATCTCCTCGATTGAAATCAAGACTTCGAGTGGAGCAGCGTCGTAAGACCGGTATCCCCACGAGCTCCTCTCCTCGGGAATCAGCCGATCTCCTCGATTGAAATCAAGACATCGAGTTGAGCAGTGTCGTAAGACCGGTATCCCCACGAGCTCCTCTCCTCGGGAATCGGCCGATCTCCTCGATTGAAATCAAGACTTCGAGTGGAGCAGCGTCATAAGACCGGTATCCCCACGAGCTCCTCTCCCCAGGAATCGGCCGATCTCCTCAATTGAAATCAAGACTTCGAGTGGAGCAGCGTCGTAAGACCAATATCCCCACGAGCTCCTCTCCTCGGGAATCGGCCGATCTCCTCAATTGAAATCAAAACTTCGAGTGGAGCAGTGTCGTAAGACCGGTATCCCCACGAGCTCCTCTCCTCGGGAATCGACCGATCTCCTCGATTGAAATCAAGACTTCGAGTGGAGCAACGTCGTAAGACCAGTATCCCCACGAGCTCCTCTCCTCGGGAATCGGCCGATCTCCTCGATTGAAATCAAGACTTCGACTTGAGCAGCGTCGTAAGACCGGTATCCCCACGAGCTCCTCTCCTCGGGAATCGGCTGATCTACTCGATTAAAATCAAGACTTTGAGTGGAGCAGCGTCATAAGACCAGTATCCCCACGAGCTCCTCTCTTCGGGAATCGGCCGATCTCCTCGATTGAAATAAAGACATCGAGTGGAGCAACGTCGTAAGACCGGTATCCCGACGAGCTCCTCTCCTCGGGAATCAGCCGACTCCTCGATTGAAATAAAGACTTCAAGTGGAGCAGCGTCATAAGACCGGTATCCCCATGAGATCCTCTCCTCGGGAATCGGCCGATCTCCTCGATTGAAATCAAGACTTCGAGTGTAGCAGCGTCGTAAGACCGGTATCCCCACGAGCTCCTCTCCTCGGGAATCGGCCGATCTCCTCGATTGAAATCAAGACTTCGAGTGGAGCAGCATCGTAAGACGGTTATCCCCACGAGCTCCTCTCCTCGAGAATCGGCTGATCTCCTCGATTAAAATCAAGACTTCGAGTTGAGCAACGTCGTAAGACCGGTATCCCCACGAGCTCCTCTCCTCGAGAAAAGGCCGATCTCCTCGATTGAAATAAAGACTTCGAGTTGAGCAGCGTCGTAAGACTGGTATCCCCACAAGCTCCTCTCCTCGGGAATCGGCTGATCTCCTCGATTGAAATCAAGACATCGAGTTAAGCAGTATCATAAGACCGGTATCCCCACGAGCTCCTCTCCTCGGGAATCGGCCGATCTACTCGATTGAAATAAATACTTCGAGTGGAGCAGCGTCGTAAGACTGGTATCCTCACGAGCTCCTGTCCTTGGGAATCGACCGAGCTCCTTTACTCAACGCCTGCTAAGCCCGAATTTGTATCGAGGAGCGATCTTGCCTCGGGCGAGTAGGCGAGTATGCCTCGCGCGAGTCGCGCGTGTAGGCGAGTATACCCCGAGCAGGTAGGCGAGTTACTCTCAGGCAGGCGGGCGAATGTTCCTTAGGCGTACGGGTGAGTGGATCGCGACGAGCGTGCGATCGGTGTTCGGAGCGGCATATACGCGAGATAAGCAGTCGTCTAGCGAGCACTCCTCACCGGGCCTATGAGCCTAGCGAGCGATATCAACCGTCACGCGAGCAAAGAATTACAAAGAATAAAAAACTTGTATAAATATGTAAAGTTTACAAGTTACAAAAGTTCAAAAGGTCCCCCTGCATCCGAGCATGACGGAGATTGGCAAGCAACTATAACTCATCGTCGCTAGTATCCGGCCGATATTCATCATCTCCGACGTCCACGTCTTCCTCTTCCTCGCCATCTTCGTCATTGCTCTCACCGCTGCTGCTGTCACTGCCATTGCTGTCGGAGTCACTGGAGCCTGACGGAGAAGGGGCGCGGTCTGGCGAGATCGTCCCCTCAATGAGCAGCTCAGGGAATAGCTCGTCAATGGTGAGTTGCTTATCCCCCTCGACAAGCTGTCCGTTGATTCTCAGACGTGCGAGTATGATGTTGCCAGCCGTCTGCGCTATCTCGCGGTGGATAGAGGACCTCTCCTCCCACAGAACTCGGGACCGTTTGACAACCCACAGCGGATCGTCCTCGGGTCGCGGTGCCTCCGGCAACGGAGCAGAGGAGCTCGCGTATCCTTCTGCGGCGACTAGCCGAGTCTCCATCTCGGCTACGCGAACTTGGGCAGCCTCCAGCTCAGCTTGCGACAGGGCGAGCTTCTCCTCTTACTCAGATAACCTCTTCGCAGCCTCGATTTCAGCGGCCTGCGAGTCATCGAACGTTAGTACATATCAAGACGAGATGAATCGCATATCGCCACCCGAAGGTCATTTACCTCAAAGTCCTTCTAGCGGTCTGACTGCATGCCGAGTTCTATGGCTTTCTTGGAAATGGTTTTCAAAGCTTCCGTTATCTCCAGCAACTTCCTCGCCGTGAAATGCCCCAGCTCAGCAGTTCGCGCGAGCGAGTAGGCAGACTTATGTGCAAGCTCCGGCGGGGCGAGCGCTAGCATTGACTCGGCGTTGACCCGCCCATACAAGGCATGGAGGATGGCGAAGGCCTCCCCCTTGTCCACCCAGTCCGTCGACCAGGATGGGAGGTTGGTGCTCAGCGACACCAGATGCTCCTCCGCCGACCAAGTCACCAGCGGGAGACCATGGGCATCTACCACCCCTCGCCCGAGGTTGTAGTTGGGGTGGAAGCGAGGTGCACGAGCCTCCAACGGCGACTCGGGGTCGTCGAACTGAGGCGACGACACCTTCTCCTTCTTGTTCGCCGGCCATGTCGACCTCACCCTCGCTTTTCCCTTGGCGACTTTCTTTTTCTCCCCGACATCAGGAGGAGGGTGAGCCTCAAAAAGAGGGGTGATGATACGTTTTGTAGCCTAAACTATTAGAGTACCTTTAGGTTTTAATACATAAACCATGTCTTGTATTTTCATTTTTTGACCTCTTTTTGTATATAATTTCATCACTAAGATGTTTCTTTTTGTTTTTCAGGTTTTTGCCAGATTTTGCTGCGACACGCCCCCTGGTCACGCCCTCCTCGGGCGTGTACCAAGGGCGTGTAACCCAGTGGAATGAAGCCGCCAGTCCGAAGTCAATCTCCACCAGAACTAGCTGTCACGCCCACTGACACGCCCACTGACACGCCCTACGTGGGCGTGTCTGACAGGCGTGACCCGCCAAGTCCCGAGAAGTCAGTACCGAGCTCAATTTCAACGCGCCGAATCCGACACGTCCATATGTCACGCCCTCCAGGGGCGTGTTCGATGGGCGTGTAACTCAGCAACCGCGCCAGAATTAAATGCCAACGCTCCAGATGTCGCACCGAATCAGACACGCCCTATGGTCACGCACTCCATGGGCGTGTCATAGGGCGTGACCCAGCCCGAAAAAATTCTATAAATAGGGATCATCTTCTAGTGTTTTAGAACCCCGATTTGGAGAGAAAAGGTGCTGCTGTGCTGCTATTTAGTGTTCAAGTTTTCTCTTTACAAGCTTTTTAATTAGTTACTTTTTATGCAATTGCTTATAGCCTTTCTGTATTATTCTCTTATCATATTCATAGTATTTGTGGAAGCTTTCTTAATAGTACATGTATGCCCGCCTTTTTACGCACCACTAAGAAATAAAATAATTTGTCTTTCTCTTTCAATTCTGCTCGCTGTTATCTTTCAAAGTCTTAATATCATTTTCTTCCTCTATACTATGAGTAACTAATCCTCCTTGTACTCGATCTTGATGATCTGAGAGTCGAGCGATTAAGTTATGATGCCTTGAGATTTACCTTTTCTTTTTAGAGTCATCACCTTGGATTACTCTTGATTTATCTCAGGCAGAAGTTATATCATCGATATATATTTTTGCCTCTGCTTTCATTCTGGGTTAGCCGAGAGGACAATAGAACGAAGTGAGCATTCAAGAGTAAAGGGAGTTGTACGCACCCCTTGAGAGAGGCAGACGTCCAAATCTCTCGGATTGGAGTAAAATCCAATAGTGGGATTCACCGCGTAAAGCGAGTTTTAGGCCTCCGATTTAGACGAAAGTCAGTCGGACCTTCCTAAACTCAGTTGGGCACGACTTCGAGAGAAACGTGTTTAAAATTCAGGAATCTCCACGGTCAAGGCCTTTCATTCTATTAAGTTTAGGTTTATTGTTATCTCATTTCTTAGCTAACTCTTGCCGAAGTGATTCTTGATCGAGTACTCTTCGATTTCATAGTTTCAGTCCTTTATTGCAATTAGTTTCTCAACGCGGTTTTCTTTTTGATAAAATAATAGTCTTCGTGTGAGTAAGTTTATTCAACAGTTCCCGGATTTCAATACGACACTTTTTGTCCCCTTGCTATAGTTCGATAGGTATACTTGCCTCATTGGATTGCTAGTTCGGCTGCTTTATTTTCTTCGAAGCCCCATTTTGCACAACAAGTTTTTGGCGCCGTTGCCGGGGAGTCAACTCTTGTTGATATATTGAAAACACGAATCTATTACTTTTATCTTCCTTATTGCAAACCAAAAAAAAAACCAAAAAAAAAAACAATCAGCCAATACTTCTCTCTTTCTTCTTCCAGTGCATGACCCGGGGAAGTCCGTCGGTTATTTTGGACTTGGACCACGAAATTGAGCGTACTCTTCGGAGAAGATCACGATTTCAAGGTCCTACTATCCAAGTGCCGATTGAGGACTCCGAGTCATTTGCTACCTTAAGGATGGAAGAACCCATTGTGGATGAAGCATTGCAAAGGACTATGTCCTATTATGCAAGACCAAACCTTGAGGGGACAGAATCTAGTATAGTCCGCCCTGCTATAGCAAATAACAACTTCGAATTAAAGCCTAGCATAATTCAAATGGTGCAGCAGTATGTGCAATTTGACGGACTTCAAGATGAAGATCCGAATGCACATATAGCTAGATTTCTTGAAATTTGCGACACCTTCAAGATAAATGGTGTCACAAATGATGCAATCAGGCTGAGACTCTTCCCGTTCTCTCTTAGAACTAAAGCTAAGCAGTGGCTTAACACCCTTCCAAAGAATAGCATAACCACCTGGAATGAATTAACTGAAAAATTTTTGGCGAAGTATTTTCCGCCAGCTAAAACTGCAAAACTTAGGAATGACATCTCTGCCTTTGGACAAATAGACGCTGAAACCCTATATGAAACCTGGGAGAGATTTAAAGAATTATTAAGGCGATGCCCACATCACGCTCTGCCTGTATGGTTACAAGTGCAGATGTTTTATAACGGGCTAAATCAAAGCACAAAGCAAATGATAGACGCAGCTTCTGGCGGTACTTTAAATCATAAGACCCCGGAAGCCGCTCTTGAGCTTTTTGAGGACATGGCCATGAACACTTATCAGTGGAATGTGCCTAGGTCCCGCCCTAATAAGCCTGCAGGTATCTACGAAGTGGACAATGTCTCACAACTCGCTCTGCAAGTAGAAATCCTAAGCAAAAAGATAACAGAGATGACTGCTGCCTCCGCCCCTCAGGTATGGGAATCTGCAACTCCCCCTCCCTCCGAACAATTGGACTATGTTAATAATATGCCTAGAAACGCGTTTAATAATTTTTCTGCTACAAATTTTCATCCTCCAGGTTTTAATTTTCCAAATAGTTGTAACCCTGCTTTAAGAAATCATCCGAACTTTTCATGGAGTAATCCATCGAATGCAATACGCCCACCACCGCAAAATGATTTTTCTGCACCACCGCCACCACCACCTCTTCAAAATTTTCCAAAACCTCCAAGCTTGGAGGAATTACTTTCCAAATATATCACCACAAATGACGCTACGATAAGGACCCTAACCGGATCCGTAAAAAATCTTGAAAATCAAGTAGGACAACTCGCAAAAATTATTTCTGAGCGACCCGCCGGGTCTCTTCCTGCCAATACCGAACCCAACCCAAGAGAGCAAGTGAAAGCTATGACTCTTCGGAGTGGGAAGTGAAGTTCTGGTATGGTTTGCACAGAGCCCGAGGCAAGCTCCACCCCCATTTCAAAAAATCTAATTTCTTCCACGCCCTTTGCCAAAGAAGTTATCATCCCACTTTCCACATTAGAAAAAGATCTCACTCCACCACCCACCTTTAAAAATGATCCAACCCCGCCTTACCCTTCCGAACTAAATAAACAACGTCAGGACGATCAATATTCTCGCTTCCTAGAAATCTTCAAGCAAATTCATATAAATCTGCCATTCCACGAAGCTATTTCGCAGATGCCGAAATACGCAAAGTATCTTAAAGATCTTCTCACCAACAAGAAGAAACTAGAAAACCTTTCGCATGTCACGCTAAATGCCGAGTGCTCCGCTGTGTTAACAAACGGCCTGCCGAAGAAAATCAGTGACCCGAGTAGCTTTTCTATCCCGTGTGTCTTCGGTGACCTTTTTGTTAAACATGCGTTAGCCGACCTAGGCGCTAGTATAAACCTGATGCCCCTCTCGTTATTTAAAAAGTTAGGAATCGGTAGCCTAAATCCCACGCGTATGAGTATCCAGCTAGCTGACCGATCAGTCAAGTACACGTTAGGAATAGTGGAGGACGTTCTAGTAAAAGTCGACAAGTTCATCTTCCCGGTGGACTTTGTCATTCTGGACATCGAAGAAGACGTCGAGGTTCCCCTGATCCTTGGCCGACCCTTCCTTGCCACCTCCAGAGCCATCATTGATGTAAGCAATGGTAAGCTCTTCCTTCGAGTAGGCGACGATGAGGTCACTTTTTCTATCACACCTTCGATGAAGAACACTCTGGCAAATGATGACTCATGTTTTTTCGTCGATGCCGTAAGTGATAAATCCCCCTACTACCTCTCCGACTTCGAAAAAGAATTTTTTGATTTTTGTCTTTCTTCTTCTCTTCCCCTTGAATCGCTGCAAGGAAGCGATGAATCTTCTGATTGCCGTCCTGACATCGAAAAAGAATTTTCTAATTTTTGTTCTTCTTCTTTTCATCCAACTGAATCACTGCAAGAAGCTGTATTAGCTGCTAGCCCCACCCCTTATTATGTTCCATATAAAAAAATTTTTGAAGATATTATTTTTGAAAAAGAAAGAATTTCTAAATCCTCGTATGCTGAACCCCCTACCCTAGAACTCAAACAACTTCCTGAACACCTTACATATGCTTTCCTTGAAAAAGAATCCAAGTTACCAGTTATCGTTTCAGCCTACCTCACGGATACGCAAAACGACAAACTTCTTCTAGTTCTACGTAAGCATCGCCGAGCTATTGCTTGGCAAATTTTTGATATCAAGGGCATAAGCCCGTCCTTCTGTACCCATAAAATTCTAATGGAAGATAATTCACATAACTCTATTCAACCTCAGCGCCGTATAAACCCGAATATGAAAGAAGTAGTTAAGGGCGAGGTTATGAAATTACTAGATGCAGGAATTATCTACCCTATATCGGATAGTAAGTGGGTTAGCCCCGTTCAGGTAGTACCTAAGAAGGGAGGGATAATAGTAGTTAGTAATGAAAATAATGAATTAATCCCGACACGAACGGTGACGGGTTGGCGTATGTGTATAGATTATCGTAAGTTGAACGATGCCACCCGCAAGGATCACTTCCCTCTACCGTTTATCGACCAGATTTTAGAACGTTTGTCCGGCCATAGCTTTTACTATTTTCTCGAAGGACTCTCGGGGTACTTCCAAATACCTATCTCTCCCGAGGACCAAGAGAAAACTACGTTTACTTGTCCCTTCGGCACCTTCGCCTACCGAAGAATGTCGTTTGGATTGTGCAATGCGCCAGCTACATTCCAGCGATGTATGCTCGCTATATTCGACAAGTACGTAGAAAGCATTATGGAGGTTTTTGTGGACGACTTCTCCATGTTCAGCGATTCGTTTGATGGATGTTTAGAAAACCTCGCGAAAGTCCTGAAGCGATGCAAAGAAACTAACCTTGCCCTAAATTGGGAAAAATGCCATTTTATGGTAAGGGAAGGCTTAGTTTTGGGTCATAAAATTTCTGAGAAAGGTATTGAGGTAGACGTTGCTAAGATAGAGGTTATCGAGAAGCTGCCGCCGCCTACAAACATAAAAGCCATAAGAAGTTTCCTAGGCCACGCAGGTTTCTACCGCCGCTTCATAAAGGACTTCTCCAAGATAACTAAGCCCCTCACCCATCTGCTAGAAAATGACGCTCCATTTATTTTTAATGACTCCTGCCTTTCTGTCTTTAAACTAATTAAAGAGAAGTTAATTAATGCTCCAATTATGATAGCTCCGGTATGGGATCTTCCTTTCGAAATAATGTGCGATGCGAGTAGTTTTGCGGTGGGAGCCGTTTTAGGCCAACGCATATCTAAAAACTTCCACCCTATCTATTATGCTAGTAAGACGCTAACATCCGCTCAGGAAAATTACACCACTACAGAGAAAGAACTCTTAGCTGTCGTCTTCGCATTTGATAAATTCTGCCCCTACATTACACTTTCAAAAATTATTATTTTTACAGACCACTCGGCCCTAAAGTACCTTCTTACCAAAACAGATGCCAAACCGCGGTTGATTCGCTGGGTTTTACTCCTCCAGGAGTTTGACTTAGAAATCCGTGATAAGCGGGGAGCCGAAAACGTGGTTGCTGACCATCTATCCAGATTAGATAACCCCTTTATAGAAAAATTTAATGAAAACTCTTTTAACGATTATTTTCCTGATGAGAGGCTGTTGTCAATTCACACATCTACTTCTCCTTGGTTCGCACACATTGCAAACTATTTAGTAGCCCGGGTGCTCCCAAAAGAGTTCTCCTCGCAACAAAAGAAGAAATTCTTTTCTGAGCTGAAGAACTACTTTTGGGAAGACCCGCATCTTTTCAGAATCTGTGCGGATCAAGTGATCAGGAGATGTGTTTCCCATGATGAAGGAATCGATATTTTAAAACATTTGCATGAAGGTCCGACAGGTGGGCACTATCAAGCTACTCGCACCGCTCACAAGGTGCTCTGCGCGGGTTTTTACTGGCCTAGCCTATTTAAAGACGCGCAAGCCTTTGTGAGCAGGTGTGATAGTTGCCAATGGTCGGGCAACATTTCTAATAAAAATGAAATGCCGCAAAATTATTTCTTAGAGTGCGAAATTTTTGACCTCTGGGGAATTGATTTTGTCGGCCCTCTTCCTTCCAGCTTCGGAAACAAATATATTTTAGTTGCCGTTGATTATGTTTCACGATGGGCTGAGGCCCAAGCTCTTCCCACGAACGACTCCCGAGTTGTTGTTATGTTTCTAAAAAAATTATTTTCTAGATTCGGTACGCCACGTGCAATCGTTAGCGATAGGGGCTCCCATTTCTGTAATGCGCAATTTTCAAAAATTCTTACCAAATACGGTGTTACGCAAAAGCTCTCAACTGCCTACCACCCCCAAACTAACGGACAAGTCGAAGTCGTTAATAGAGAAATAAAAAGAATATTAGAAAAACTGTTTCAACTTCTAGAAATGACTGGTCGGCTAAACTTGATGATGCTCTATGGGCCTACCGAACAGCGTACAAAACCGCCCTCGAATGTACGCCATATCGTTTGGTCTATGGAAAATCGTGCCATCTGCCCGTTGAGTTAGAGCATCGCGCTTTTTGGGCCTTAAAACTTTTAAACTTCGACCCCCACTCAGTCGGTGACCTCCGTAAATTTCAATTAAATGAACTTGATGAGTGGCGCTCTTATGCATATGAAAATAATAAACTTTATAAAGAGCGGACGAAGCGTTTACACGATAAACACTTAAGGCATCCGAAGGCCTTTAAGCCAGGCGACCAAGTCCTTCTGTACAACTCTCGTTTACGTTTATTTCTTGGAAAATTAAAATCACGATGGTCTGGTCCGTTTTCTGTTTTGGAAGTTTTTCCTTATGGTACTGTTTTAATTTCACACCCTAATAAGGGAAATTTCAAAGTCAATGGTCAGCGTCTTAAACTTTATTTTTCTGGTGATGATGTCATTCATAACACTATTAAGTATCTGCTGCACGAACTCTAATTTCGAACATTTATTCTTTTTTTTCAAAACAATTTCTGGACAAAAAAATTCAGGACAATATTCTTTTCTTGGGTCGAGCTCAACGACCCTTATAAACAAAGGGCGCTCTTGGGAGGCAACCCAAGTTATCCTTTTTTCTGTTTCCTTTATTTTACAATTTTTACCCCGGACTGCATCGACAAGCTGAAGCTCCTGCAAACGCCTGCTCCAATGTGTTGATTCCATCATACTGTCCAAAGAACATATTTGCGGGAGCAACATCACTCGAGTTCCGCAATATACAAATCCGGGGAAGTACCTGTTTTTCAATTCTGTTCTTCAGTATTGTACTTTACTTTTCTCTCCTTCTCCAATCCCCTTCTTTTTACATTGAGGACAATGTCCATTTTAAGCTTGGGGGAGAACTCCCTCCTATTTATTTGTTAAGGACTTCCTCCTTTCGAGTTTATGTTCTGCTTTTTGTGCATCTCCTTTTCAAAAATCCAATAGTTTAGGCATTTCCTTGGTATTTCAAAAGTACCCCTACTTTTGTTTTGTTTTTCTCAAAATCTTATATAAAGCAATTAGCTATTTATAAAATTTCTAATCCTTCTTTTTAATTATGTTTCACAAGTAAAATGTTGGCCATGCTGTGTTTCTAATTCACAGTAGCATGCTAAAGTGAAACGTTTTTTTTTTCTAAAAATTGTTTTTTTTGAGGTTTTCTTTATTTATTTTCTTTACTTTTTTTTAAAAAATTCATCATCCACTATTTCTCTTCTTTTCTTTTTAAATTAATTTTTGCAAAGTCAACTTCTGATTAACATAGTAGATATGAACAACCTAAGACTCATATTATCCTAAGAATTAAACTAAGTTCATTAGTCTATATTAAAATTTAGGACCTACTTTTTGAACTTTTTCAAAACTAATGCTTTAGGAAAATTCTAGGTGCATGAAAATGATATAGGCCATTTTTATGCTCGTTTGAACCTTCTTGCGAACCCTTAAATTATCTCCCTAGTTAGCCTCTTTTGAGCCTTTTTCCAATTTCAATTGAAAGCTCCACATTTCATTTTTACCAAAGCCAAAGTTCTCCAACCCTTCTTATCACGCTAAAATTTTGAGCTTCATAAATTTCATATTGTGATAAGTTTATTTTAGAATTTGTGGAAAGCCTTTTTGAAAAAAAAAAGATGCTCAGAAGAAATGTTTACGGTTGGTTGGCCAATTCAATATATATAAAATGATGGCCTTTTTGTAAAAAAAAAAAAACACAAAAACATGGAATATAAAGAGGGAGAAGCTAACATTCCATTTATTTTGAAGCTCTTCATTTTGGTTTAGCAAAATTTTAAGCCTTCATGTTTATCTTTGGATTCCATTCCTAATTTTATGCCTAAACCAAACATTTTTGTCCTATAAAGCCCTGCTGATTCATGCCCCTAGATTTTCTTCGAAGCTAAGCAAGAAAAATAGTAGACTAGTAAAGTCTAGATTTGAAATATAGATTATTATTCTTGTTTAATTTTGGTATAAAATGCTTCTTAAGATCAAGTAATATTTCAATTTGTTTTTCATTTTGTGGCTTTGTTTGAATTGTTTAAAGAATTCTGTTAAAATTTTGGATGATTTATTTTTGTTAAGTAAAGTTTATAAAAAATTAAACCATGATTAAATAAATTATTTTAGGTTTACGTTTCGCCTTCTCCCTACTTAGAATTTCGCATAGTACTTGTGATAACATAATTAGAACTTCTGATTAGTCACTTTCATGATAATCTAGTTTTTATATATTTGCTTGGGGACAAGCAAAACATAAGCTTGGGGGAATTTGATGATACGTTTTGTAGCCTAAACTATTAGAGTACCTTTAGGTTTTAATACATAAACCATGTCTTGTATTTTCATTTTTTGACCTCTTTTTGTATATAATTTCATCACTAACATGTTTTTTTTGTTTTTCAGGTTTTTGCCAGATTTTGCTGCGACACGCCCCCTGGTCACGCCCTCCTCGGGCGTGTACCAAGGGCGTGTAACCCAGTGGAATAAAGCCGCCGGTCCGAAGTCAATCTCCACCAGAACTAGCTATCACGCCCACTGACACGCCCACTGACACGCCCTACGTGGGCGTGTCTGACAGGCGTGACCCGCCAAGTCCCGAGAAGTCAGTACCGAGCTCAATTTCAACGCGCCGAATCCGACACGTCCATATGTCACGCCCTCCAGGGCGTGTTCGATGGGCGTGTAACTCAGCAACCGCGCCAGAATTAAATGCCAACGCTCCAGATGTCGCACCGAATCAGACATGCCCTATGGTCACGCCCTCCATGGGCGTGTCATAGGGTGTGACCCAGCCCGAAAAAATTATATAAATAGGGATCATCTTCTAGTGTTTTAGAACCCCGATTTGGGGAGAAAAGGTGCTGCTGTGCTGCTATTTAGTGTTCAAGTTTTCTCTTTACAAGCTTTTTAATTAGTTACTTTTTATGCAATTGCTTATAGCCTTTATGTATTATTCTCTTATCATATTCATAGTATTTGTGGAAGCTTTCTTAATAGTACATGTATGCCCGCCTTTTGACGCACCACTAAGAAATAAAATAGTTTGTCTTTCTCTTTCAATTCTGCTCGCTGTTATCTTTCAAAGTCTAAATATCATTTTCTTCCTCTATACCATGAGTAACTAATCCTCCTTGTACTCGATCTTGATGATCTGAGGTTCGAGCGATTAAGTTATGATGCCTTGAGATTTACCTTTTATTTTTAGAGTCATCACCTTGGATTACTCTTGATTTATCTCAGGTAGAAGATATATCATCGATATATATATTTTTGCCTCTGCTTTCGTTCTGGGTTAGCCGAGAGGCCAATAGAACGAAGTGAGCATTAAAGAGTAAAGGGAGTTGTACGCACCCCTCGAGAGAGGCAGACGTCCAAATCTCCCGGATTGGAGTAAAATCCAATAGTGGGATTCACCGCGTAATGCGAGTTTTAGGCCTCCGATTTAGACGAAAGTCAGTCGGACCTTCCTAAACTCAGTTGGGCACGACTTCGAGAGAAGCGTGTTTAAAATTCAGGAATCTCCACGGTCAAGGCCTTTCATTCTATTAAGTTTAGGTTTATTGTTATCGCATTTCTTAGCTAACTCTTGCCGAAGTGATTCTTGATCGAGTACTCTTCGATTTCATAGTTTCATTCCTTTATTGTAATTAGTTTCTCAACGCGGTTTTCTTTTAGATAAAATAATAGTCTTCGTGTGAGTAAGTTTATTCAACAGTTCCCGGATTTCAATACGACACTTTTTGTCCCCTTGCTACAGTTCGATAGGTATACTTGCCTCATTGGATTGCTAGTTCGACTGCTTTATTTTCTTCGAAGCCCCGTTTTGCACAACAAGGGGTGACAACTTCCTTCGTCGGAGGGAGCGGTTTCTCTGGAAGCTCGTTGGCTACTGCAAAAGCACGCGATATGGTTAGTACAAGCTTCGACAAAAGGTAGCGAGTCGGAGAGCATACGACCTCTCGACAGTCCTTACCCTCGTTGGGATGAACTGCCTCCAGCGAGTTGACATTGAGCTACCAGTAGATAACGTCGAATCGGCGACCTCGGAAGGATTCGAACAGTTGCTCGCGAGCGCCTTCCAAGATCGGCGGGAGGAAGGCGACGTCGGCAGGTTGGTGCGGCCTTCCCAAGAGATCCCCGAAGTCGCCATACACGACCACCAGAAGCTCGTTACAGCGATGGACTTTGTTCGCAGTCCCCACCAGAGTGCAAACGTGACTACTGAAGAAGACGACCCCCTCCGATGTCGCGGCAAAGGCGAACACTCGGCGAATAATGGAGAGGTCAAAGGCGATCCACTCCTCCCGAAGGTAGCAGAGGAACCCCATGATAATCGTAATTCCGTTTGAGTTGATATGCGCTGGAACGATACCGAAATATCGCAAGATTTCACAGAGCTTGGGCCAGAAAGGAAGTCGCAGACCTGCATCGAAGTGGCGCAGTGAAAACACGAGCCCGCCCTCAATATAGGTATTGAGTCGCTCGCTGCGAGTAGGAAGCCTCGCCGAGTATCCTTCCGGCAATAGACGCTCCCTGAAACCCTCCAGATCCTTGTCTGAAGTTATCGACTTCTTGAAAGCCGCATTAGCGAAATTGATGGCGTGAGCTTGTCGGTGAGCACTAGCGTCATCACCAACCATCTTCGTGAGCCATGTATAAGAAAGGGGGCGAGCAGGAGAAGAAAGAAAGAAGAACCGAGCAGAAGGGATACTCGCGAGGCGGATCGAGAAGTTTGCAGCAACGTACTTATGTTCTACCTACCCTTCATATTTATAGGCCTAAGGCAAGAATGGGGGTATTCGTTTCAACGAGCATCGATCGACGTCGCGCGAAGGAAGGGGCTACACACCAGCGACATCGGGCCTATCTCGCGCAATGAAGCAAGGAAACTGCGGCGCTCGCAAAAAACCTGCACGAGTAAACTCAGATACCATGGATGTAAATAAAGTCGCGAAAGAATCAGTAGCGAGATGAATAGTCACCCGGTTTATTTAAATAATACTGTTCGTTACAACAACGCGAAATGGCGAGGCGATCTAGAACAAAAAACAAAATTACGTCCTAGCCGGCCGCTCTGGAGTATGAGGATGTCGCCCGGCCCAGCCCATCTCGTGCGCCCTCTGAAAGTGCTCCGTCGCTAGTGCCATCGCGTCTTCGCCAAGCCATAGCTGCTCTTCCATCCTCGACAGCCGCCCCACCGAGCTCATACTCGCTCGAATCCCAGCCAACTCGTCCAAGACGAGCTGGAGGCGGTGGTTGTTCAGCGCCAACTAGCGATCGTTCTCCTTCACCATGTGGAAGCGAGCCTCGTAGCTCTCCAAGGTGGTCTGGAGCTCCTCTACCCTCGCCATGCGCACCTCCAGAGCCGAGATACGGCAGTGAGGCTCGCAGAAGGCGAGCTGGTCGAAATAAGTCTCCAGCTCTATGTAGGCGCGAGCTGTAGTATGACGGTACTCTCTCCCCGACAACCCGATGGCATCGATGAAGGCCGACCCAGGAGAAACCGGGCGATCTGTCATTAAGGAAGGTAAGTCGCAATAAGAAATCAACGACAAAGCAAGATTAAGGATGGCACACTTAGACAATCTATTGACTATAACCCAGACAGTAGCATGCCTACGGGGAGATCTAGGCAAACCAGTAATGAAATTTATAGAAATACTCTCCACTTCTAATTCGGTATATCCAAGGGTGATAACTTACCTCCAAGACTTCTATAATCTGAATTAACTTGCTGACAGGTATGTTAATTAGATACAAACTTTGTTATGTCTTTCTTCATACATGCCCACCAAACAATCTACTTCAGATCTCGATATATTTTGTTGAACCAAGATGGTATAAAAAACTAGAAACATACACTTTTCGAAAAATCTTTGCTCGAATAACTCCAATAGCTGGAATACAAAAGTGCCTTAGAACTTCAAGGTGTCATTATCATCCACTGAGATGTCTGGAAGATCTCCACTTTCAACTTTACCTCGAATGAACTTAAATTCAGGATCATCCTTCTGATGTAATCTCGTAAGAGCAATCCATGAAGACTCTTCCACTTCTAAGCTTGTTGGTGAACCACTACTTCTAGTATCAATATTCATCAATGTCTACCGGCGATTAAATTAAGATATTAAAGACATGTGAGTCTTTACGACTTAAGGCATCTGCTATCACATTAGTCATACCCAGATGATAAAGGATCTCAACGTCATAGTCAGCAACATACTCTAATCCCCTTCATTGAAGAAGATTTAACTCCTTCTGGGTGAAGACGTACTTCAAACTCTTATGGTCTATATAGATCTTGCATGACACTTCATATATCAGATGTTTCCACGGCTTCAAAGCATAAATTACTGTTACAAACTCCAATTCATACATAAGATAATTCCTTTCGTGAACTTTCAATTACCTTGAACCATATACAATCACCTTTCCTTCTTTCATCAAAACATAAGCCTAACTCATGAAGTAACCACATAAATCGCATACTCCAATCCCTCAATAGGCAAAGCCATGATGGGGGCAGAGCATAACCTCTTCTTAAGTTCCTGAAAATCTTCCTTAGAATCATTGCCCCAAATATATGTTGCATTCTCCTACGTAAGTCTAGTCAAAGGCACGAATAATGTAGAAAATCCTTGCACAAATTTCCTATAATAACCTATCAACCCTAAGAAATTCCTTATCTCCTTAGGTGTTGTAGGTCTCTTCCAATTCAAAACTGCAGTTATCTTTGATGTATTTATAGAGATTTCATCCTTACTAATATTATCATCGAAGAAAGACACTTGAGACAACCAGAACTCGGACTTGATCAACTTCGTATACAACTTGTGCTCCCTCATAATTGACAAAACTAAGCGCAGGTGCAATGGATGCTCTTTAGCATCTCAAGAATGCACCAATACAACATCGAGAAAAATGATCACAAAATGATAGAGACAGTTTTTAAATACTCTATTATCATGTCCATAAATGTAGAAGATGCATTCGTTAATCCAAATGACATCACCTGGAAATTGAAATTACCATACCGACATTAAAAAGTAGTATGCGGTACATCAAACTTACGGATCCTCAACTGATTTTAACCAAAACAAAGATCAATCTTTGAGAAAACATAACTATCCCGCAATTGATCAAACAAATCATCAATCTGAGGTAACAGATATATGTTCTTGTTAGTTACCTTATTCAGCTCCCAATAATCAATACTCAACCTCATCGATCCATCTTTTTTTATTTACAAAAAGAACTGGATCACCACAGGGTGAAGACCTAGACCTGATAAAAACATTATGCAATAATCTATCTAACTGAGTATGCAACTCCTCTAATTCACGCATCGCCATATGGTACAGTGCCTTCATAATAGGACGATTCCTGGACTCAAGATCAATTATGAACTTCACATCTCTTTCAGGTAGAAGTTCAGGAAGATTAACAAGAAAAATATTAGGAAATTCTCGCACCACTAGAATATCCTCAATACGCAACATGCTATGGGAAACTTTCAAAATAGAAACAAGATAAGCAGTACAATCAGACTCTAAATATTGTCAAGTACGTACCTCAAAAATGTCAGGGAAATTCTAATGCGGCAAACCATACATGCTTATGGGTTGACTATTGTCCATCTTGAAATCTAAAGGCTTAACTCTGCATTTGATGACCGCATCTATCTGGTCAACCAATTTATGCTCAAGATCACGTCAAAATCATCCAGATCTAGCACCTTCAAATCAGTATACGCAAGAAAGTCTCCTAAAAGAATAGGGCATTTCTGAATACTATGATTTGATAGCACTGAATCTCCTGAAAGAAACTTAACATTAAGTGTTGACCCAAAAATCAACAATCCTCTCCAAAGTGGCTTTTTTCCAGGGCCTGGAGATTTTTTCTATTCTTTCCTCCTAGCGTATTAGGGTTTTTTAACCGCCTACTCGCACGGAGCAGTCTACCAAAACTAGTTTGCCCAGAAAATCGGACAACGCAGCTCAACTCTAGAAGGTGGTCCCGCTTCTCAGTCTGCCACTAGTGGGCGGCCTCTCCTCTCAATACGCCTCTAGTGGGAGGCCCCCCTCTCAGTCTGCCACTAGTGGGTGACCACGCCTCTCAATACTCCATTAATGGGCTGCCTTGCTTCTTAGTCCGCCACTAATGGGTGGCCTCTCCTCCCAGTCCGCCACTAGTGGGCGACCTCTCTTCTCAGTCTGCCACTAGTGAGTAGTCTTGCTTCTATGTCTGCCACTAGTGGTTGGCCTTGCCTCTCAGTTTGCCACTAATGGGCGGCCTCGCTTCTTAGTCTGCCACTAGTGGGCGACCTCACTTCTTAGTACACAACTAGCGGGTGGCCTTGCTTCTCAGTCTATTCTCCTAACCACCTAAATGTTAAAGATGACATCATAAACCCAAGTTCCAGAAGTTTCCTACCTTGAGCCTATAAGTTGGCCCCCATACCTCTTCATATGAAAGGAGAGGGGACGTGACAGGGGGTGTACCAAGACTTGTGGTTATAGAAAGTCTAACTGCCATCACAATGACGATCTGACCTCTCAAGGCCGCATCAAGGAGGCCTCATCGACTATCCCTTGTGGCTAGGCGACTAGAAAAAATATTCAATCCCTCAATAACAGCTCTCAAGGTAGTAGTTTGCACATCACTCTGTGATTTACCTCAAGGGCGGTCTCGGCAACCTCAACAACCAGACCGCATAGTTTGACCTGGCGGACTCAGTCAGGGCGCATTTAGAGAAATGGTCAAGCGACCTCAGTGGACTCTGTGAATAGAAGATTAGGGACCTGCAGTTGTGGTCTCTATGATTGCAAACCTTATCCTTTGACCAATAACTGGTAACATTGTGTCCTTGCCGCTTACAATAAGCAAAAGTAAGATCTCCCTTGGGCACATTCTAAATCGCATGCACCTGAAGCTACTTTTGAGCACCAAATCTCTTGTATCACTTTTCAAATGGATTGCATGACCGACCATAAAAGTTATACACTACCTTGCTCCCTTTCTTTGAAGCAGGGCCAATACCCAAGAACTTTCACTTCCCTCAGCTTTTCTCTTTTCCTTCCTCAACATCAATCCACGATTCTTAGCATTATCAATAACCTCTACCTTCTAGGTTACTTCAACAACTTCCACATAACTTTTTGATTTGTATGTGCTGGCTAACTATTGGATGCCACTTCTAAGACCACCCAAAAAGTGTTTTACTCTACTCGCCTTTGTGGAGAAAAACTCCGGAGCAAACCTGCTTAACTTGTTGAACTCCACCTCACACTCACCAACAGTGAGTTGTCATTGATTAAAATGCAAATAATTGTTCATCAACTTGTATTGCTTGACTGAAGACAAGAACTTCTTTAGCAACATTAACTTGAACCTTTCCCATGAACACCCCTTAGTGAAGCTTTCTTTTCCCTGATCCACCAGCCTTTAGCAAGGCCCTTCAAATAATAAGCAGCCACCATCACCTTCTAGTCTTGGGAAATCCCAGAATAAGTGAATATCTCCTCAATAGTTATAATCCAATTATCTAATGACATTAAAGTAGCCTTCCCATCATAGGTAGGGGTCCTAGACACTAGAAATGCAAAATAAAATTCATCTTTTGTGGAAGTTTTGTAGTATGAGCTAGGTTAGCATGAGGTACAAGAGGAGCGGGAGGATTATGTACAGTCTAACCTGCCGCAGGGTCTTGCACTTTAGGCTGCTGCCCTGTAGTGGCAGTCAACAATTCCTAAATCTAAGCCTGCATCACGACCATTTGCCTTGATAGTGTCTCATTACTCTAACGTAGCTACTCAATCATTGCCTCATTGTGCGAACATGAAGACTCACCCTCAGACTGAGGATTCAGCCTCAATGCATAATGCTTTAATGAAATCTCCTATGAATACAAAAGAACATCTCATCAACTCCTATCTTATTAAACCTCCACTAAAATACTAGAATTACTCACTAAAATCGGCTCAAAAATGTGTAGACACTTACTCTTTCTGCTACCTTCTTTTGTAAATTCATAAAATGATGTTATGTTTAACTTAGAATGATGTGTTATCATCCCCTTAACTCTGGTGCATATAATATGAATGCTTTGATCATCACTTTAAATCATGTCTGTACAAGTGTCATCTTGTAGATCTTAACTTAACATGCGTGCTTATGCAATGATATGTTATGCATGTCATGCAATGAATTCTAAAAGTCTTTTGTTCATGACATGTGTAGTCGTACATATGAGATATTATGCATTGTACTACTATATACTATTGCATGTAACATAAAAATAAAATCTTATCAGCGTCCATGTGATGTTAAGTCGCTAATTTCAACTTAACAGTCACATGTTGCTGCCCTTATGTGGATCCATAAACAAACACATATTATGCATCGCATACAACATGCCTCGTATATTTCTGGCATGCTTATGAGTATAGTGTTCATGCTTCAACCAAGATATACTGACGACACATTAGTGTGTTTATGCAAATGGAAAATAAAATAAAAAGAAAGATTATTTATAATGCCTCTGATACCAACTGTCATACCCTGTATTTTATAGCATTTATATGTTATCAGAGTAAGAGAAAATACACGTTGTGATGCCACGCTATACTGTGGAAAAATGCAGACACTAAGACAATTCTATCTTTTTATTTATTTTCATAAAAAGACTTATATTTTATGTTTAAAGGCATTATTTTAATTTTTAGTTTAAATCACAGTGTCCCTCGGTTCAGTGGATCAACTTATCCACAATAACGAAAAGTATATACACTATAAAAAACAGAATATTTGCTTCATTTTGTCAAACATGAGTGTGTAGTATAAGTAAAAAATTATTTCATTATCTATAAAGTAGGATGACATTAAGTTACAAAATGTCATGAATTTAAGCTAGAATGCAACTTTTACATATCTAAAATTTCAAACATACAACCTAACATAAAACATTTATAGAGAGTATTGATAAATAACACAAGTGTGGAGCATTAGCAAAAAATCCAATAAGGAAACTTTCACATACAAGAGTAAAACCTATGAGCGTCAATAACCTGACACAAACTCATAAAAATAAAGACACATGTTTGAACTAGAAGAGTAAACAACAACTAACTCACAGTAGTGAGGGGAAAACAGATGCACTAACTAAGACTGGAATCTCAAACTCTAATGGCAAAAGTCGTTATTGATTCGATCCTGAGGAATTCAAAAAAAGAATTCCTTAGCAGAAAAAGAATGCACTAGTAGCAGCTAAATCTAATAAATCATAAAATCAAACAAGTAATAAGAGGCACTTTCCAACAACTTAAGCTTTTATCCAGTTATAAGTTATAAAAATAGCATGTTTATTTAGTTTAGTAATGAGTAACCAAAAAAAATCTTGCACCAAGTACAATTATGATATTTTTCTAAAATTTAAACAAATAGAAAAGAATAATTGAGACTGACCAGCTCGATAAAGAGCAACATTAACACCTGGCATAAATCGGTATTGAGTCGGTGACTCTCTTTACAACACAAACCATCAGACCATTATATCACATAAGGCAATGTGGTGGTGGATCTCATTACAACACAAACACACAATCCATTATATCATAAAAAGCACTGTGGTGGTGGTTATCTTTCTAACACAAACTAACAGTCCATAAAGTCACAAAAGAAACTGTGGTGGTGGCTCTCTTTCCATCATAAACCAACAGTCCAAAACAAAATCACTAGGTGTAATGATTCACAAACAGACACTGTGGAGGTGGCACAATCCAATAACACCTATAGTCCAACATAAAATAAATTATATATAGCTGTTGTGCTGGTGGCATCTTTTATATTCACACCAACTAACCACCAAATTCCAAGAATTTGGAAAAGGAACAAATAGAAGAGTTCCTGAATAGAAAGTATATATATTATCATTTAGAGTAAGAGTAATATTAGTCTTATAAAAGAAATGCATAAACAGAGTACTGGCACCATAACACACTTGGCATCGGGGAATCCCGACGAAAAAATAAAAGAAGATAACACAACAATAAGCCTACACGACGATATCGTCGTGGCTGATACGGTTATATCGTCGTGGCCAGCATGACAATATCTCCGCGGCCAGAACGACGATACCGTTGCGGACGACACGATGACATCATCGCAGCTGGCACGACGAAATCGCTGCGGCATATACGACAATATCGCCGATATCATCGTGACCTACATCGATATCATCATAACCTACGATGATATCATCATGACCTATGACAATATCGTGGTGACCTTTACGACGACAAAGACAGGAACTTCCTATATCAAAAAGAAAATTCATACTCATAAATTTTGATAACTTTCATTCATGAATCATATATAAGCTTCATAAACAAATAAAAATTAAACAACACAGAAGAAATAAAATATTTACACAGGAATAAAGAATTTGCATGAATATCTGATAAAATAGTATAATTAATGCTTTAATAAGATATTAGTCAAGAAATTTTATGTGTGGGAAGGAAGAATTATATAATAAGGCTCAAGATTTTATAATTACATGACTTCAAACAATTAGAAAAAGAAACTTCAAAGTGTCTAAAGCAAGTTGATAATGATAAATTTCTATCATTATATATATTTTTTATATAACAGAAATGAGAATTAATTTGCTAAAACTGAATGTAAAGAAGGGGAAGGATACAAAATTCATAAGAACAAGGAATTCACAGGGGAACAAGCAAGCGAATAAAACCATCACTGGCTTTGTTTTCACTTGATTTTAACCTCTAGAGCACTCTACGCAAAAGATCGACTCAAACGAAGGTGCGATAAGGAAAACTTAAAGTAAAGGCAAGAATAAAAAGTTAGGATCACTTACCCTAACGCCAAAAAATCCACGAATTGGAAAGAATACTTACCATGCATGCAAAGAGCTCGGTGAGAGCTTACTGAATCTATTCTCCGTCGAAGAATTCTAGCATCGGAGCTCTCGAAACAGTGTCCGGAAGGCTCCCGGAGACAAGATCTACTCCACCAAACTCTCTGGTTAAAATCCCTCGGGGAAGGAGGAGTGAAACAAGATAATATGAAGATAGGATTTTACCTTGAGAAAAAAACATGAAATGGGAAAGATAGTTGTCAAGTTATCATCTTCAAAAGTTGACTCAAATTTTAAGAGAAGGCTTTAATATGAGAATTGCTAAAGGCATCAAAGATTTAGCTATTGGCACAATTTTGTTAAAGGCACAACACACTGCTAATGGCACCCCAAATTGTTAATGGCACAACAAGAATTTAAAGGCACCTTAAGTGAACCCTTCTATAGGTAATTTTGCAAAAATTAATTTAAATAGTGAATATAAACGTCTCATTATTTCTATCAAGTATAAAAAGAAATCAAATGTGCACCAATAAGAGATAGAACATTTGCAATGGAGTATAAAAACCTGAAAAGTATAATTGGTTGAAAATGCAATATTAAAACAAAAAATGAAAGACGGGGCTAAGGGGATTGGAATGTTCGACTGAAGGTGAAAAATGAAAAAAAAAAGAAATCAGACGAGGCAATATTAGGGATTTACCGACGAAATCACCGACAAGAAAAAGGAAGGGCGAGCGGCGATCTGGAATGCAGGGGAAGAGCGATGCCTGGAGAGGAGTTTTTGAGAGGCTGGAGGAGATATAGAGGCAGATGGAGAAGTTTTTTTTGAGGTCCGGGGAGGGCCAACGAGGGAGAAGGTGTCCAATGGGAGTGAGTCGTCGTAGGGTTTCTGGGTTCTGATCGCGAGCAGGAGGGAGAGGTACCAAATTTTGAGTACTATTTAGTTTTTTTAAAGATTATGTTTAACCCATAAATTTACAATGTTACGATGTCAATAGACAAATATGCGGTGCTTTTAACAATTCCCCTTTATTATAACTCTTTATATATATATAGGGTTTGGAATATATAAGCTCAAGATTTTTTAAGCTTAAAAAACATGAGCTGGTTCTCTTATAATACATATAGGAATTAGACAAATGATATATGCATTTTATAGCCAAGAACGAGATCTACAACTTTCATGCTGAATAGTATTCCAAAATTTACACGGTTTAGCCGAATCTGGCCCGAAAAGTTGTTTGCTCGAATTTTTAAATTTATTATTATTATATTCATTTCAAGCCAGCAACCTTTTAGGGAAGATTCCGGCCAAACCGTGCCAATTTTGTAAGAAAGTTCAAAACAAAAGTTTTAGATCTTATTCTTGGCTATAGAATGCATATATTATTTGCCTAATTCCGACATGTATTGTGGGAGAATAAGCACAAGCTTTTTTAGGCTTAAAAATACTTGAGCACATTTATGTTATTTTGATATATTTATATATATATATATATGTATATATACATATACACATACATATTTTATAATTGGATATAATTAATTTAAGGCATAGGCCCTTATTTGGGAAAATGTAATTAAACCTGCTTCGATTCTGACAAAATGCGCACTAACGATGACACGTCGTTAACTCCGCGTTAACATAACGCCCTTATGACAAATAATACACAGATTAGAAGATTAAAATTAATTATCGAAAATTCAGGGGGGTTACTCCCCCTACATGCAAAGCACAATGTCGCACCCCACGCAAGCCGCGCGGGCGAATACAGGAAGCGTATGGTATGCGGCTACGCACCCCCTGCATGCAAGATGCATGGTCGCTCACCCCTTGCATGCCCAGCAAATAAGTGTGCTTACTACACGCCCTATGCACGAGCACCCCTGCACACCCTACGTACAGGCACCCCCACATACCCTGTACATGGGATGCCCCGCACGCACTGAGCACGGGCACTCCCGCATGTCTTGCGCGCGGCTGAATCGGCGGGCAGCTGCCCCACTACACTCCTTGTATCCGGGCACACATCGAGTTCTAGAATGTCACACATGCGCACAACGCGGATGCGTATTACACTTACATCACCTCCTCTTCCGCGAACCTCCTTCCGTGCTCCTTGTTTTTTTACATATTGGTATCTAGAAACTGCTCGCGCATAGAAAGTCCCTGCTCTCGGTTCGCTCAGGCAACAGACTCCGGGAACATTCAGTGACAAATGACGGGTTCCCATATTTATAGGAATTTCGGGCTATAAATAGCCAAAATTCCCAAATCCCCCACTTACATAGTGGGGATCATGGAGGGAACTATAATTAACCACCGCATGTACAATATGCACTCACGATTCACCTCCCCACCCTCCTCCCTTCATGGTTACACACACGCGGCTGTGAGGGCCCTCAGCCAGGCTCACTCTCACATGTGAAAGGATACTAGGGGTCAGGTCGGAGACCTGGCTAGCCACAGTCTAACCTTAAGGACACACGCACTCGCTTGCAGTCTTCTCGTACGCACATAGTCGTGATGGGCAAAGACCAAACTCCCTGCTAGCCACTATCGTGCCATGTGATTGCACATATGCGTCCGCAAGGGGTCACAACCACACTCATGATCAGCTATCACTGCGGCTCGCGACCACACACGCGTGACTACAAGTTGTCATGTCCAACCTCCTGGGAGGCCTCTGCCATGCCCCTCGATAATGTGGATGTCGTTGTAGAGTGTCACAGTCGGTCTCCCTACTAACGACCATCATGTCTTGCGACCACATGCGCATGGCCATAAGAACTCATGGCCAACCGTGCTCCGCCAGCTAGCGGCCATGAGGTCCCACATCCGTTCTCACCACATGCCATTGCTCCCTCCTCCTCAGTCGGCTTCCCTTGCCATGGTATTATCGTCGATCACAACCATCGCCCGACCTTCCTCCACCGTCATGTGATCTCCACCGCCTGATCGTCATATAACCCCCTTTCGTAACCACACATCATGGGTGAGTGCACATAGCCAAAAATTAGGTAAGTTGAATTCCATCAATACAATAAATTGCATCTTTAGAAAGGGATAAAATATAACTAAAACACATTTTATTATTAAGAGTTATATTTAGTAACGAGTTTTTTCTGTCGGTACAAAAGAGTACTTTTTGTAACATGTATTATATATTTTATTATAATAACAAATAATTCATTATTATAAATACAAGTAATTGTAACAAGACTAATTTTATTTTACAAATAGTAACATGCCCTTATAATAAGTAGGAATTGTAACCACATCATGAAAGTTTTTTGTGGCTATGAGATTTTTCATATTATTAGTAATATTTTATTATTAAAGTTTTTTATGATAAATATATCAAATTTAATAGTAAATAAAAATATGACATCATGTTTTTAATATATTATCAAAATAAAACTAAAGATCGCATAAAATAACTTAAAAATACTTTTTGACTTTACTTATCTTCTTAGTCCAAAAATATAATAGCAAAATCGACGATTATTCCAAACCTAACTACATCTACTTACTAAGTGATAAACTTGTGTGTCATTACACACACACACACACACACACACACACACACACACACACACAAACACATGAGTGACAGTACACGGGGGAGCAGGGGAAGATCCAGGAGATTTAGCTAGGGGGCCAGTCACCAAGCGAAGCCAAACATATTTTAAAAGAAAATTTTAAATGTAAAAAATATATAGACTGTTTTTTGCTAAAATATAACATATATTTCAATAAGTCAAAAAAGATGCAAACAACCATATACATGTTACTTCAATTGTGCACGATGAATTTTCACTTCATAGAATTCATCTATGAGACAATCTTTGTCAATTTTCTCCGTTATTTCACGCTCAATATATAAAGTCATGTAATTTTCAAGAAATTCATCTTCTATCCTGTTACAAAGTCTCGTTTTAACAAGTTTCATAGCAGAGAATGATCTTTCTATGGTTATTATTCAGAACGGAAGAGTCAAAATGAGACTAATCAATTTGTTAATAAGATAGTAAGTCTTCGATTTTTTCATTTCCACCAATTTATCATATAACTTGGAAATTGTAGATAAATTTCTAAAGTCCTTATAAGAAGGAATATTGAGTTGATAATGCTGCAATTGAGTATTTAATACATAAATTTCTTATTCACTGAAATCTTGAGGGTAGAAATTCTTTGCAAGGGCACATATATCATCAATCTTGAAAGACTTGTATTCTTTACTTGGATCTAATGCCTCACTAAGATGGAGTTCCATAGAATTTTCACTAAATCTAGAATTTAGTTCCAGCAACACACAATATATTGAGGCATTGAAAATATATACTTGAACATGATGTTTCACTATAATGATATCACGCGGACTTCGAAACCGACGATCACTATATTGAGCATTCATGTCAGGAACTTTAACTTCATTTTTCTCACAGAATATGTTCACATCTTGTAAGAACTTTTCCCACCTAGATTCTCATAACTTCTAAATGAGAGTTTTTGTTGTTAAAACTAAATTTATGGCATTCAATATATCCTGAGATTGATGTTGCAATGCTTTGCATAAAATGTCACTGATTCTCAAAATTTCTTTCATCAAATGCAAAATGAAAACAAATTCGAATACTCCAATTTTTCTAAAGGGTGCTTCAGGATCCCCTTGTTGAGCAGATGTTCCTCCATTATCACTAATATCAAGCAATACAGAGCATGTAGCATTATACATATTTTTAACACTATAAACAAAGTTCAGATACGAAGACCATCTAGTGTTACCATGTTGTTGTAGTGAACAAATTTTATTTACTCTCGTGCCAGTCTCAACTTCACTTAGAGAAATCATGTGATCGAAGTACTACTTTTGAGCAGCTCGCAATTGATCATTGCATTTAGAAGAAGGACCAACATTATTAACAATATATATCAGCTCATTAAAAAAATTATGCACTGCCTTTCCTTCCATTGATGTTGCAGCAAGAACTATATGAAGCTTATGTGCAAAATAGTGAACATAATAAGCTTGAGAGCATTCATTAAGGAATAAATATTTTAAACCCTTCCATTCACCATGTTTGTTACTTGCACCATCATATCCTTAACCCCGTATATCCTGGATACTCAAATTATGACGAGAGAGGACTGCTGAAATTTAATTCTTAAGAGTAAGTGCACTTATATCTGTAACATTAACAAGATCTAAAAACCTTTGTCGCACCAAGCCAAGAACATCCACAAATTGAATCACGATAGCCATTTGCTCTCTTTTTGATTCGTCTCTAGATTCATCAACTATTATGCAATATTTGGAATCGTTAATTTCCTTATGAATTACATCTTGTACTTTTCTATACATAATCGAAAGAAGATCCTTCTGAATATTAGGCGATATGTACATAGCATTTCCTGACGCATTTTCTAACACAACCTCATCAACTTCCTTGTTATAATTCCGAAGCAATTTGATTACTTGCACAAAATTCCCGTGATTAATAGATTCTTGAGTTTCATCATGACCTGGAAATGCAATTCCTTGAAATGCATAATATCGCAATGCATCAATTGAAGTTCCAACCCGTAACCAATTCATTGTGATTTGCTGAGATGTTTGTCTTTCCATTACTTTATCTATATGTTGAGTTTGAGCAATTAAATCCGCACAATTTTTGACTGCAAGGTTGTGTGGAGAATAATGATCCTTCCCTACATGAGTCAAAAAAGCACAATTCTTTCCATTGACTTTCTTCCAATTCCGAAATCCTTCCATCATGAATGAGTTTGTTTCATATCGACCACTATTTTGTTTATTGAAAATATAGCAAGGTGCACAATATGCAGCATCTTTTGCAGGATAATACTCCAACCATTAAAACTTCTCGAACCACGACTATTGAAATCTTTGCTTATGTTCACCTGAGTATGGATACTCTTAAAGTTTGTGTTGATAAGGCCCAAGTTTAATATAAGCTCGTCACATTTCATCATGTTGATTTACAGGATAGTCGCAAATCTGTCATCATAATCTATTATCATGCTCGAAAATGATTGAACCACTTTTAGCTAGTGAAGAATCAACATTACATATATCTTGAGATTGAACATTAACTTGTTCTATTGATAAAGATGTGTCAGCTCCATTTGTTGATTTTTTGTTGAAAAATGAATCAATAGTTTTCAAATTTTTTCATGATTACCTGTATAACAAAAACAAACTGCGAAACATTAAACATGCAATAAACATTCACTTATGACAATTGACACATAATAATAGGCTCATCTACAAGCCTACAAGTTTTAGGATGTCGCAACTAAACATTGGGAGGAGCAAAATAAGACTATGAAGAAGTCATAATCTTCCTATTTCTTGCATCTGGTGTTAGGAAAAATAGGCGTTTGTTGAAGTCAAAACACTCACATAACTTAAATCTAATAAAGAGTTATCAAAAGTTCAACTCAAACCAATTATTCCATTTAAATTTGAAGTACACATGACCTATATTAATGACATGATGACACCATTAAATTCTATATTCGATAAGGAATCAAGAACCAAGGAAGAAATTCGAATAGAGAGTTTTGAGCGAAAGTAAAAAAAAAGAAATCATCATTTTAAAAACAAATAATAACCTCTTCAGAAGAATCAAAACAGATTGATAATCAGCGCCCTTGAAATAGGTAGATGGATCTAGACACTAGAGTCTGGAGGCGTGGTTTGCGTGGAGATATAAAGCCAATAAGGAAAGGGGGCACGGTGGCGGCGTGGAGCGGGAAGGAAATGGCTTGGGCAGCAAGACTTTAGACAGCGGTGTGGAGCGGGAAAGAAATGTCTAAAGTTCTCTCTCTAGATATATATAGATATATATATAAATATATATATATATATATCAATATTATATTAAAAAGAAATATCAGTAAGATGACCGTGACAAGCTAAATGAGACATTGAACCAATCACAACCGTCCATCATAAACAAGCAAAAAAATCATGTGCCCCTAAACAGTGGATCGTACAAAATAAAATGTTAAAAATCCACGGCCCATCCCATGCACTATATATCCCGCTCCCTCGCACCCGCACCGCTACTGCACGCTCGACAAATGTTGTCTCATTTTTAGGGCAAAACAGGGTGGGCGACTCGGGAAAATCTGTCGACAACGGGCGACTGCGGGCCTGTATAAGTGGCACCACCGCGAAGTCAGCCACAAACTTCTCCAAATTCCCTTTGCCTCACAATCACCACCGGTTCTACTTCGCCGGCCATCCGTCAAAGCAAAGGGGGAAGCGCCACCAGGAGATTCTTTTCCGGCCCGAGACCTAGCCACAATAGACTCCTGCGGTTCTACATCCCCCGGTTCTCCATCCAGCAACACACCTTCACTTCACCAATTCCATCCAAAAATTCTACATCTACTTGCAGGTAGATGTTTGGTTTTTGATCTCATTCTTTATTTTGTTTAACACATCTACAAATTGAAAAAAAACATTTAGTCAGAAGTATTATCAGTAGTTTTCGATTTCTCTCTTGATTTCGTTTAACATATCTAGAAAACCCTGTGTGGGCAACATTCGTCGTTAATTTATTTTCTCTTACTCTACTTTTAAAATCAACTTGAACTGTAGGTACGTTGATTTATTTTTCCTCTTACTATGCCCAACCACTAATGTTATGATGTTAAGTTTAAGAATGGTAAGCCAAAAAACTTTAACTGGAGGTAGGTTGATTTATTTTTCCTCTTGCAATGCCCAACCACTATTGTTATGAAGTTAAGTTTAAGAATGTTAGGTTTAGATTATGTTTATTAATGTTAGATAATGTTTGACTTAACCATCATTGGGCAACATTCGTCATTTATTTATTTACTCTTACTCTACTTTAAAAATCTACTTGATTTTTTTTCCTCTTGTAATGCCCTACTACTGATGTTATGATGTTAAGTTTAAGAATGTTTGGTTAAGATTATGTTTAATAATGTGAGATAATGTTTGACTTAACCATCATTTTTTATTCTTAAGTATAACCCGACATTTTTGGTTCAAAGCAACAACACCGAGCTATTAGTTGGAGTTTGGAAAACACCCAATGGTTGCCTCGAATAATATATAAAATGTTAGTTGTTATGCTCAAGCAGCGGGTTGTATAATTGCACAGGCCTGATTTAAAATAAGGTAATAAAATTGTGTGATAATTGCATCATCCCAACCCCAGTCCTAACATTGAGTTGTCTTACAATTAGATCTACAGCAATCTAATTCTTTACAATGGGTTATGCAATTCACATGAGACCCTCTACTCTCAATTTGAGATCAATCTCATTTCTGTTCGAAATTTTGCTCTAACATTTTAATTTTCAATTGTTCTTTGTAGAGAGTACAAATCTCCTTATCATTAATATTACAAACTGTGAGTCCTAAAGGTAGTAGTCCCCAACTGATCAACAACAGAAAATTCTTTACAATGTTGGTTCTTCAAATTACCATATTATTTCTACAACTTACACATTCTGATGTTCAAGGTAATGCTTATAATTAAGGTCTGCTATTCAACATGTTATGTTCTATGCGAGTTATGATGATCTGCAACCTTTTTTTTTAAAATTTGTTCATATTTATTTAATGACACCCCTGATTATTAATATGCATAAGATGTGAACTCTGATTTATTCAACCTTTTTTTTTATTTGTTCATATTTATTTAAAGACACCCCTGATTATTTATATGTGGAAAAATATCTAATTTTCTTTGTATTGATGCAGAAATCCTGCACGCATCAATCAAAATAAAACATAGGGTTGACTTAATTTTTATTTTAGGGTATACTGTCGCTCGAGCCACGGAGGGCTCCCCGTGCACTGTTCTCCAAAATAGGGTAGTGTTCACCTTCAGTTTTTCTTCTTCAATTATTTAATTTCACTAAATTAAACTTCTTTACATTTTAATTGATGGCATTTCCTCTCTGACTAAATGATAATTTCAACAAGTAATTTGCTCTATGCACGCTCTCCAAATATAGATGCCAACGAGGGCCCAACTATAGGTACGTGCTCAATGAAGACGAGAGCTTCGTCATCTTCATGCAGCAAACCAACATAACCGTTATACAACTGATGAAGAAGGTGGAGAGGGAAAAAACACAAAAAAGGGGAATGTGAATATATATGGAGACAACATTATATATATATCAATACTATATTAAAAAGAAATATCAATTAGATTACCGTGATAAGCTAAATGAGACATTGAACCAATCACAACCGTCCATCATAAAACAAGCAAAAAAATCGTGTGCCCCTAAATATCGGATCGTAGAAAATAAAATGTTAAAAATCCTCGGCCCATCACATGCCCTAAATCTCCCGCTCCCTCGCTCCCGCACCGCTACTGCACGCTCGACAAATGTTGTCTCATTTTTAGGGCAAAACAGGGCGGGCGACTAGGGCAAATCTGTCGACGACGGGCGACTGCGGGCCTGTATAAGTGGCACCACCGCGAAGTCAGCCATAAAATTCTCCATATTCCCTTTGCCTCACAATCTCCACCGGTTCTATTTCGCCGGCCATCCATCAAAGAGGAAGGGGGAAGCGCCACCAAGAGATGCTTTTCCGGCCCGAGACCTAGCCGCAATAGACTCCCGCGGTTCTAGATCCCCCGGTTCTCCATCCAGCAACACACCTTCCCTCCATCAATTCCATCAAAAAAGTCTACATCTACTTGCAGGTAGATGGTTAGGTTTTTGATCTCATTCTTTATTTTGTTGAACACATCTACAAATTGAAAAAAACATTTAGTCAGAAGTATTATCAGTAGTTTTCGATTTCTCTCTTGATTTCGTTTAACATATCTAGAAAACCCCGTGTGGGCAACATTCGTCGTTAATTTATTTTCTCTTACTCTACTTTTAAAATCAACTTGAACTGTAGGTACGTTGATTTATTTTTCCTCTTACTATGCCCAACCACTAATGTTATGATGTTAAGTTTAAGAATGGTCAACAAAAATACTTGAAATGGAGGTAGGTTGATTTATTTTTCCTCTTGCAATGCCCAACCACTATTGTTATGAAGTTAAGTTTAAGAATGTTAGGTTAAGATTATGTTTAATAATGTTAGATAATATTTGACTTAACCATCATTGGGTAATATTCGTCGTTTATTTATTTACACTTACTCGACTTTTAAAATCTACTTGATTTATTTTTCCTCTTGCAATGCCCAACTACTGATGTTATGATGTTAAGTTTAAGAATGTTAGGTTAAGATTATGTTTAATAATGTTAGATAATGTTTGACTTAACCATCATTTTTTATTCTTATGTGTAACCCGACATTTTTGGTTCAAAGCAACAACACTGAGCTATTAGTTGGAGTTTGGAAAACACCCAATGGTTGCCTCGAATAATATATAAAATGTTAATTGTTATGCTCAAGCAGCGGGTTGTATAATTGCACGGGCCTACTTTAAAATTATTGAATAAAATTGTGTGATAATTGCATCATCCCAACCCCAGTCCTAACATTGAGTTGTCTTACAATTAGATCTACATCAATCTAATTCTTTACAATGGGTTATGCACTTCACATGAGACCCTCTACTCTCAATCTTTGATCAATCTCATTTCTGTTCGAAATTTTGCTCTAACATTTTAATTTTCAATTGTTCTTTGTAGAGAGTACAAATCTCCTTATCATTAACATTACAAACTGTGAGTCCTAAAGGTAGAAGTCCCCCAACTGATATACAACAGAAAATTCTTTACAATGTTGGTTCTTCAAATTACCATATTATTTCTACAACTGACACATTCTAATGTTCACGGTAATGCTTACAATTAAGGTATGCTATTCAACATGTTATGTTCTATGCGAGTTATGATGATCTGCAACCTTTTTTTAAAATTTGTTCATATTTATTTAAATACACCCCTGATTATTAATATGCATAAGATGTGAACTCTGATTTATTCAAACTTTTTTTTAATTTGTTCATATTTATTTAAAGACACCCCTGATTATTAATATGCGGAAAGATATCTAATTTTCTTGGTATTGATGTAGAAATCCTACACGCATCAATCAGAATAAAACATAGGGTTGACTTAAATTTTTATTTTAGAGTATACTGTCGCTCGAGCCACGGAGGGCTCCCCGTGCACTGTTCTCCAAAATAGGGTAGTGTTCACCTTCTATTTTTCTTCTTCAGTTATTTAATTTCACTAAATAAAACTTCTATACTTTTTAAATGATGGCATTTCCTCATTGACTGAATGATAATTTCAACATGTAATTTGCTCTATGCACGCTCTCCAAATATAGATGCCAACGAGGGCCCAACTACAGGTACATGCTCAAAGAAGACGAGAGCTTCGTAATCTTCAGGCAGCAAACCAACATAACCGCTCTACCACTGATGAAAAAGGTGGAAAGGGAAAAAACTACAGCTTGCCACCTGGAATATATCGCACTAGTGGAAGGTCAAGAATATATGCATCGAATCAAGACTGACGTGATGTGACAAATTTAAGAAGACGAGAAGCCCGACTGGTAACACTTGCATCTCCAATTATCTGGGATGAGGCACCCATGACAAACAAGAAAACTTTTGAAATACTAGACCGTACGTTGCGAGATGTGCTAGGAAATGACAAACCATTTGGGGGAAAGGTTCTTATAATGGGGGGTGATTTCAGATAGGTTACACCAATCGTTGTGAATGGTACAAGACTAGAAATAATTGGGTCAAGCATCGTTGAGTCTTTCTTATGGCCAGAAGTGAAGTTTCTTAAACTAGCAGAAAATATGAGGGTACGCGATGATGTTCGATTTGCCGAATACTTGCTCAGAGGTTGAAATGGCGAGGAGCCAATCGTAGAGAATGATATGATTCGTCTTCTTGACACAATTGTTATATATATACAGAACTTTAGACCGCGGTTCTTCTAAGAACCAGAAGTACCGCTGTCTAAAGTTCTATATATATAATATTAGTATGGATGTTTTAAAAAAAAAAATTTTTTTTGGGGGGGGGGGGGGTGGGGGGGGCCGGGCCCCCATGGACCCTCCCTTGGATCCACCACTACGGGGAAGGGGGGTTGTGCCCCGCACGACAGTACATTCGTCCGCGATCGGGCAGGCTGCAGGAGTGTAATCGTGATGGGACGCTATCGAGGTAGGGGTAATGTCGTGCGGGGCATGGGTGCTTCTTATGCACTGTCAGGTGAACGAGCGCCCGAGAGTAGAGAGTTATATATATATATAAATCGGTTTTAACTTGTTGGTACCCGAGTTTGATTTGAGTTTAGTCTTCTCCTTTTGTCCCTTGACCCAAGAAATATCTTTGGTCAATGGTTAGTGGTCTAGCTGTAGAGTCCTCGCTTTTCCAGATGAAGAATTTGGTTAAGTAGTTTGTTCGTTCGACTATCGTCGAACGCCGCTCGACTATCGTCGACTAACTGTTCGACGATCGTCTATCAGTTGTTCGACTTTCAGTCTGCGAGGATAGTTTGACTATCGGTTGATAGTTCGACTATCTGTGTGCTTTGATAGTTCGACTATCTGCTTGGATAGGTCGACTATCTGATAGCTTGACTATCTGTTGATAGTTCGACTATCTGTTCTGCGTTGATAGTTCGACTATCTGTTGATAGGTCGACTATCTGTTCTCGCTTGGTAGTTCGAATATCTGCTTTAATAGTTCGACTATCTGATAGTTCGACTATCTGTTGATAGGTCGACTATCTGTTTGTTTTTGATAGTTTGACTATCTGTTGATAGGTCGACTATCTGATAGCTCGATTATCTGTTAATAGTTCGACTATCTGTTTTGCCTTGATAGTTCGACTATCTGTTGATAGGTCGACTATCTGATAGCTCGACTATGTTCTGATAGTTCGACTATCTGCTGTGATAGTTCGACTATCTCCTGTGATAGTTCGACTATCTGGATCGTTCGACTATCTGTCCGATAGTTCGATGATCTCCGTGCGTCGGTCGACGATCTCCGAAGGTCGTTCGACGTTTTCTATCTACCTTTATATTTTGTATTTATTTATTATATTTAATTAATTAATACATTATCTGGCATATCTTTTCAGTTGTTTTATGATAATATTTCCAGGCAATATTTGCTCCATCCCTTATGCCTGAGTCAAATCTTTTCAGATAAAGTTGTTTGCCTTATTAGATGACATTGTATTTTCACTTTATCTGCTGTCAGTCCTTTATAGCCGTTAGACTGAAAAGTATTTCTTCTGCTATAAAGAGTTTGTTTCTGATATGACTTTATTTAGTACTTTATTATCAGATTGCTTCCTGCAGCTTCTTCGAAAGAGGTTTATCCCTTTTATAGAATGTTTCTGCTGCAGAGTTTGTTTTGTCTTCTTGATATTTACAGCCCAGGTCTCATGTTTCAGAAGAAGACAAATAATTCAAATTGAAGAGAGCCGTTGCTTGTTGCTGTTATAAAAAGGACCCTTTGAAGAAGGATTCAAGCTAGCTAACTAGTTACTCAGTTCACTAAAGCATTCAATCCTTCATCAAGAACAAAGTTCTTCTGCTCTCAGCAATACTCATCCAACTGAGAAGTGTTAAGCTCTTCTACTCTTCTTCAACCTGAGTTCTCCTGCTTCCAGGAAGTTCTAACTCAGAGTTCTTTTGAAGAAGAAGAAGAAGATTGCTGCTTGAAGATCTTTAATTTTATTATTTATTATCTTCTTGTAGTTTTTCCTTCAGATCTTTCTGAAGAGTTTTCTGCACTGAAGCAAGACTTCACCTGGACATCTTTGAGCCAGGGGGAACCTTGATTCTGTAGAGCTTTCTAGCTCAGTGCAAGTTCTTGTGCTTCTCTAATCTATTTTAAAATAGAGAAGACATCTTAACCTTCTTCCCCCTCCTGTACAGGGTTATTACTGTAACACCCCTATCCGTCGCATAGCATATAGCAGTAGGTCCGGCCGGGGCCCGACGCCATATACTACGGACAGACCGGAAGGTTTTGAATATGGACAAACATTCCAACCAATTTAACAACAACGTCCTACACAACGCATTCTAACGGAAGCATTTTAAGTTAAACAAAGAACCCATATAGGCATGAATGTCCACTAGTAATAAATACCACAAAGGAATGACGAACATGAAAATACACAAAAGAGTTCAACGGCCTTAAGGCCTTACAAAAGTGTTCGCTTAACAAGATAGCGTCTTTCATACATCGGCGCGCAGGCCGGCCATACATGAATATGAAAAAGCTAATAACTAAGCCTTCGAGAGCTGGCGCTGCAACTTGGGCTTTAGCCCGCTATTTGCCGCTTGGCTCCGCAGCAGCACCTGTAGAAAGTAACCCACCCAAGAGGTGGCAATACAAAAGGGCAACAGTCAGCAAAGCTGACCAAATTATAACGACCACGCCCCGTTTCTCGGGACGGCGGTGCTCCTTCCCTGCATATAAAACTACCATAGCAATTCTATAAAGTATTCTATTCGCCACAAGTGTCGGCACGCACGACCGCACACTCCGTGCTCTCAGGGCACTAATCGGTGAACCCGGTCCGGACCAAGTCCGACACCGCGATTCCACCACCATCCCTCGGATGGCAACTCTCGTGAGCATTTAGCCCTTTCAGCTGAAGCCTAGGCCCGTTTCCAGCCTCCCGGGAAGTCCCATGTACTTTAGGTCGCTTCTACCGAGACCACTTGGAATGGGTAGAGTTCCACCCGCCCGTTGCTCAATTCACCACGGCCATTTAGCCATCGGTGCGGGCCAAGTTTCTCCTCATTCCCACAATCGATCAAAACACGCACATAACCCTGTTATGTACCGATTTGCCCTCCAAGGCAACATCGTGGCGGCAATGCGATTCCACCCAAGCTTTCCGGGTGTGCCTCGAGGTTAACCCCCAAGGATCCCTGTATGCAATCTACCGCGTAGAAATTTCGGAAAACTAAAAAACATCGGCGCGGAGTCTTCTCCGGCCATGCAATGCAAACATCACCGATCCGGGTTAAACCCGAATAGGCTTCACACACAATGCCTACGCCCGTACTCCGATTCTGAGCTCTAACAACGGGGACTTTACATATCTACCCGAAGGGATTCCGCGCCTCAACGCTCACTCGCGAGAGGGGGATTTCCCATGCATAGAAAGAAGGGCGACTACACAGGCCCTATGAAGAGGATCGTTACCCTCGTAGATTTCCGCTTGCCCGCCATGAAGATGTAGACGGATGGAAAGCTTCGCCTCGCCCTTGCCTTCGAGGATCCGGACTCGGATCGCGAGTCGGTGCTCCGGTGCTCCGCCGGCGGCCGGAACTTTGCTCCTCCTCCTCTTGGCTCTCACCTCTCTCTAAGAGTTTAGAAAGAGAAAGGGTTGGGTTGAAATGAGGGAATTCAGCCCAAACTCAACCCTAATACCCCCTAGGTTAACCCACAGCCGTTAGATCCAACATAAAAGATCCGGACGGCCCGGATTCAACCCAAAATATCAGTTACGCCGATCGACACGGGTCCTGACACGGCCGTGTGCCACGGGCCGTGTTACCTGGAGCTTCAGGAACGATCGTCGGGCTTCATGAACACGGCTTCGAACACGACCGTGTTCGAGGCCGTGTGCCCCACACACGGCTTGAGACACGGTCGTGTGTCTCAGGCCGTGTCCTTCTCTGACTCGAGACTGCACAAAACCACCAAAGGCCACTGAACACGGGTAGGCACACGGCCGTGTGCCTGGCCGTGTGCCCCTGTTCAGACCTCCAAAAGTGCTGCTTGATCGCCCCGCGATCATCTCCGAGGTTGGGGTCTTACAACTCCCTCCCCCTTAAGAGAATTTCGTCCCGAAATTAAGAACAGAGACTACACAAAAAAAGAAATAAACATAACGAGTACCTGAGAGGAACAACTCGGGGTACTCCTCGCGCAATGTCTGCTCTCGCTCCCAAGAGAGCTCCTCGCGTCCGCAGTTATCCCAACGGACCTTCACCATTCTGATTTCCTTGTTCCGAAGCCGCTTGACTTCGAAATCCTCAATGGATATGGGCTTGACTTTCGTTGTCAATCCTTCCTCAACCGGTACTTGGTCGGCCGCTAACACCTGCGAAGGCTTTTGCACTGCCTTCCGCAAAACCGAGATGTGGAATACATCGTGCAAAGCACTTAACTCTGCTGATAACCTCAACCTATAAGCTGCTTCTCCGATCCGCTCCAGAATCTCAAATGGCCCAAGGTATCTCGGACTCAACTTTTTCAAGCGTCGAATCCGTGAGACACCCTTGAACGGCTTGATCTTCAAGTACACTCAATCGCCAACACTGAATTCCACGTTCCTATGCTTGGCATTATAATACTTGGCTTGCCTATCCTGGGCAATCCGCAACCGCTCAGTATAGTATGCACTAAAGAAGTGGCATCTTCAATGTCTTGACGCTGATAAAGCTTGGACTCACCCGTTTCTAACCACGACAACGGCGTGCGACATTTTCTTCCGTAAAGAGCTTCGAATGGCGCCATCTGAATGCTTGCTTGATAACTATTGTTATAAGCAAATTCGACCAAGTATAGGTGGTCCTCCCACCTCTTTCCGAAGTCCAACGTACACATGCGGAGCATGTCTTCCAAGGTTCTGTTGACTCTCTCGGTCTGGCCATCCATCTGCGGATGAAACACCGTGCTAAACTTCAGCTTGGAGCCCAACATTTGATGCACTAGCCTCCAGTCATTGGACGTGAAACGCCCATCGCGATCACTCACAATACTGCGGGGCACCCCGTGCAAGCGCACAATACTATCCACATAGAGCTTTGCCAACTTCTCTACTGGATCATCCTTCCTCATTGGTAAGAAATGCGACACTTTCGTCAATCTGTCAACGATCACCCAAATGGCGTCGTTTCCCTTCTGCGATCTTGGCAATCCATGCACAAAATCCATGGATATGTCGTCGAATTTCCACTCCGGTATAGGGAAGGACTTCAGAAATCCGCCCGGCTTTTGGCACTCCGCCTTCACCAAGGCGCACGCTTGACATTTGGCCACATACAACGCCACATCTTTCTTAAGTCCCGACCACCAAAACAACTTTTTAAGATCACGATACATCTTCGTGCTCCCTGGGTGGATTGAGTACTTGGTATGATGAGCCTCGTACATCAACTCCGCCCGGAGGTTGCCCCCACTTGGGACGCACAAACGATGATCCTTCCTTAATAACCCATCTTCTATCGAGAACTGGGAATTTGACCAATCCAGAGCGGCCTCCAAAAGCTCCTTCATGGAGTCATCCAACTCCAATGCCTGCCGAACCCGGTCAGCCAGGTCATACTGCACCTCTGTCCAGTTTAACATTGCCTTGGCGCTCGACTGCTTGTCAACGCAACAGATCTCAAGCTTCTCCAACTCCCGTACTAGCCGCTCATCATGCACCGACAACCAGTTGGCTTGGGCGGGAGCCCTGCGGCTCAGCGCATCCGCAACTGCGTTGCCCTTCCCGGGTACATAATGTATCTTGAAAGTGTAGTCCCCAGGAACTCCATCCACCTCCTCTGCCTCATATTGAGATCCTTTTGATCCAACAAGTATTTTAGGCTCTTGTGATCGGTGTATATGTCGACCCTTACTCCTTATAGGTAGTGCCTCCACAACTTGAGTGCAAATATCACGGCCGCCAACTCCAAGTCGTGCACCGGATAATTTCTTTCATGCACCTTTAGCTGACGCGATCCATACGCTATCACGCTACCATGCTGCAACAACACGCAACCCAAACCACTACCCGAAGCGTCGCTATACACCTCAAAGCCCTCGGTTCCACTCGGCGAACTGAGCACTGGCGCCGTGGTCAACCGTCTCTTCAGCTCCTCAAAAGCTTGCACGCACTCTTGCGTCCACAGGAATTTCTGATCCTTCCTTGTCAACTTCGTGAGAGGTAACGCTACCCGCGAGAAGTTCTCTACGAAGCGCCTGTAATATCCGGCAAGCCCGAGAAAACTACGGACTTCCGCGACAGAAGATAACGCAGGCCACTCCCGTATCGCAACAATCTTCGCCGGATCCACCGCTATACCTTCCCCACTCATTATATGACCAAGGAACGCTACCGAGGGTAGCCAGAACTCACACTTGGAGAACTTTGCGTAGAGCTCATTCCTCCTCAAAGTCTCCAACACCAAATGCAAATGCTTGAAGTTGTCTTCTTCGCACTGCGAGTATACCAAAATATCGTCAATAAAGACGATCACAAAGCGATCCAGGAAATCTCTGAACGTCCGGTTCATCAGATCCATAAATACCGATGGCGCATTCGTCAGTCCAAACGGCATGACCGTGAACTCGAAATGCCCGTACCTCGTACTGAACGCCATCTTTGGGATATTACATTCCCTGATCCTCAGCTGATAGTACCCCGACTTCAAGTCCAACTTGGAGTATACAGACGATCCGACTAACTGATCAAAGAGATCATCAATCCTCGGGATCGGGTACTTGTTCTTCTCCGTTAACTTGTTCAATTCTCTGTAGTCGATGCACAGCCGCATACTACCGTCCTTCTTTTTAACGAAGAGGACTGGTGCGCTCCAAGGCGACGAACTTGGACGCACATAACCTTGCTCCATCAGCTCCTCTAGCTGAACCTTCAACTCCGCCATCTCCTTTGGCGCCAACCTATAAGGAGCACGTGACACGGGTTTGGCACCCGGCACGAGCTCGATCGTAAAATCAATCTCTCGCTGTGGTGGGGCTCCAAGAAGGCTATCTGGGAACACATCTGGGTACTCGCATACCACAGGGATCTCATCCAAAGTGGACTTCGGCTTTGCGGCCTCCACTAGTGCGAAGAACAGCTCTGCACCAGCACGAACCTGCCTTCACCACCTGAAGAGCAGACATCAGTGTCTTGCTCGACCCCTTAATCCCCTCGAAAGTAGTCTCCCACCCTACACCCAGCTTGACCTCCTTACGGTCGCAATCGATCCAAGCCTTCTGCTCTGACAGCCAATCCATTCCAAAGATAACATCGAACTCTACTAACGGCAATAATGACGCTAGCAAGTCGAACTCTTGGCTCCCTATGTGAACCTTCACGGCGCACACTCTGTCCGCACGCATCGAGCACCCATTCGGTAGCAACACATCTAACTTGTCCTTCGCCATCGAAGAAGGGACTCCGATGCACGATATAAACTGTTCGGACAAGAAAGAATGCGAAGCACCATTGTCGAACAGTGCCCGTGCCGGACTATCGCTAATTACCACAAAGCCTAAGCAAAAGGCATTAGCTTAACAAGCAATAGGTAATAGTATTCTCAAGTCAACTTGCATAAATTAACTCATACCTGTCACCACATCCGCTTGCTTGATGGCCTCCTGCTGGCCCAAGTTGTAGACTCTAGGCTGAGTCAGAGTATAGTGGGACGCGGTCGACTCCACCGCTTTGCCCTTTTCCTCGTAGGTAGCTCCTTGTTTCCTTTCGGACATTGAGCGTCCACTCCAGCAGTCACGGGCAAAGTGCCCCGGCTTTCCACACGTGAAACAAGCGCCCGGGGTTCGATTGGTAGTTGCCCCCGAGGCACCTGTAGAAGGAGCTGGACCCGACGTCCTAGACTTCTTGGAGAATCTGCGGTAGCCCGACTTTGACATAGTCGGCGCCTTGAACTCTGATCTCTTGCCACCAGATTCCCTCTCCTTCTTCGCTTGCACGTTTCTCATATCCTTCTCCAAGGACCGGGCCGAACTGACCAGGGTCATGAAACCCTGCGCCTTGGGCCCCGACAGTAGCAACCTAAAATCATCCCTTAGCCCTTCATAAAAGCGGCTCGTCTTGCGCTCCTCGTCTGCGAAGGTAGCGCCGGCATATCTCCACAACCGAGTAAACTTGTGGAGGTATTCATCAACGGTGCTATCACCCTGCACCAACTTCTGGAATTCGCTCTCTAGCGCAATCCTCTGCGCCGAGGGGAGGTATCGAGCCATAAATAGTCTCGCAAACTCCTCCATCGGGACTTCGGCCAATGGCCTTCCCCTCAACTGATGCAGCTCTAGGCCCTCCCACCACAGTCTTGCATCCCCATCCAAAAGGAACGTCGCTATAGTGGTCTTCTGCCACTCTTCAGTTTCCGTCGCAGTCATCACCCTGTTGACCCTTGAGAGCCAATCCTCTGCTTGGGTCGTGGTTTCTGCCCCCGTGAACACTGGTGGATGAAAGCCCATGACATGCTTCAGTTGTCTTTCAGTTGCTCTCCGCGGCAACTCTGGCTCCAACACAACTTGCTCAACCCTCCTTCGCTCTGCCGTCTGAAGCGGTACTTGCTCCACAGCAGGAGCAGGCTGCTGCACCTGCCTTGCAGGCTGCGCATTAATCATTGCCATTACCGCTTCCGCCACCAACCAAATGGTCTCGGCAGACAAAGGTGTTGCAGGCGTATCGCTTGGCGCACTGCTCACCTCAGAACCTGGCCGTTCAGACGGCCCAGCGCCACTTCTGGTCACCTATATTCGTGCAAAAATACCGATAAGCGACCAAACACTACTGCAAACAGCAATTAAAGGAACACGCAGGTTCCTCAACAAGTGTATTTTCATTCCTAAGTGGACATTCATGGGTTCTTTTTCATGTTATAACGATGACGCACGTGACCGTGCTCACCACCCCTTAAAAGAATTCGTCCACGAATTCATTTAAGCTTGACCGAAACCGGTAGTCTGATACCAATTTGTAACACCCCTATCTGTCGCATAGCATATAGCAGTAGGTCCGGCCGGGGCCCGACGCCATATACTATGGACAGACCGGAAGGTTACGAATATGGACAACAATTCCAACCAATTTAACAACAACGTCCTACACAACGCATTCTAACGGAAGCATTTTTAAGTTAAACAAAGAACCCATATAGGCATGAATGTCCACTAGTAATAAATACCACAAAGGAATGACGAACATGAAAATACACAAAAGAGTTCACGGCCTTAAGACCTTACAAAAGTGTTCGCTTAACAAGATAGCGTCTTTCATACATCGGCGCGCAGGCCGGCCATACATGAATATGAAAAAGCTAATAACTAAGCCTTCGAGAGCTGGCGCTGCAACTTGGGCTTTAGCCCGCTATTTGCCGCTTGGCTCCGCAGCAGCACCTGTAGAAAGCAACCCACCCAAGAGGTGGCAATACAAAAGGGCAACGGTCAGCAAAGCTGACCAAATTATAACGACCCTGTCCCGTTTCTCGGGACGGCGGTGCTCCTTCCCTGCATATAAAACTACCATAGCAATTCTATAAAGTATTCTATTCGCCATAAGTGTCGGCACGCACGGCCGCACACTCCGTGCTCTCAGGGCACTAATCGGTGAACCCGGTCCGGACCCAGTCCGACACCGCGATTCCACCACCATCCCTCGGATGGCAACTCTCGTGAGCATTTAGCCCTTTTAGCCGAAGCCTAGGCCCGTTTACAGCCTCCCGGGAAGTCCCATGTACTTTAGGTCGCTTCTACCGAGACCACTTGGAATGGGTAGAGTTCCACCCGCCCGTTGCTCACTTCACCACGGCCATTTAGCCATCGGTGCGGGCCAAGTTTCTCCTCATTCCCACAATCGATCAAAACACGCACATAACCCCGTTATGTACCGATTTGCCGTCCAAGGCAACATCGTGGCGGCAATGCGATTCCGCCCAAGCTTTCTGGGTGCGCCTCGAGGTTAACCCCCAAGGATCCCTGTATGCAATCTACCGCGTAGAAATTTCGGAAAACTAAAAACATCGGCGCGGAGTCTTCTCCGGCCATGCAATGCAAACATCACCGATCCGGGTTAAACCCCAATAGGCTTCACACACAATGCCTACGCCCGTACTCCGATTCCGGGCTCTAACAACGGGGACTTTACATATCTACCCGAAGGGATTCCGCGCCTCAACGCTCACTCGCGAGAGGGGGATTTCCCCATGCATAGAAAGAAGGGCGACTACACATGCCCTATGAAGAGGATCGTTACCCTCGTAGATTTTCGGTTGCCCGCCATGAAGATGTAGACGGATGGAAAGCTTCGCCTCGCCCTTGCCTTCGAGGATCCGGACTCGGATTGCGAGTCAGTGCTCCGGTGCTCCGCCGGCGGCCGGAACTTTGCTCCTCCTCCTCTTGGCTCTCACCTCTCTCTAAGAGTTTAGAAAGAGAAAGGGTTGGGTTGAAATGAGGAATTCAGCCCCAAACTCAACCCTAATACCCGCTAGGTTAACCCACAGCCGTTAGATCCAACATAAAAGATCCGGACGGCCCGGATTCAACCCAAAATATCAGTTACGCCGATCGACACGGGTCCTGACACGGCCGTGTGCCACGGGCCGTGTTACCTGGAGCTTCAGGAATGATCGTCGGGCTTCATGAACACGGCTTCGAACACGGCCGTGTTCGAGGCCGTGTGCCCCACACACGGCTTGAGATACGGCCGTGTGTCTTAGGCTGTGTCCTTCTCTGACTCGAGACTGCACAAAACCACCAAAGGCCACTGAACACGGGTAGGCACACGGCCGTGTGCCTGGCCGTGTGCCCCTGTTCAGACCTCCAAAAGTGCTGCTTGATCGCACGCGATCATCTCCGAGGTTGGGGTCTTACAATTACTCCCTTCAAAAGTATCCCTTGGTGGCAGGGCACCAGATCAAAAACTGTGCTTGGTTTTTAAACACCTGATCAAAAGTCTAAAGGGTTTCTGGATCTACCTGAAGCAGATCCTGTTGGTGGCAGGGCACCTGATCAAAAACCTGAGTGGATTCCTACCTTGTTGGTAGAAGAGTGGACGTACCCAAGTTGTTTGGGGAACCACTATAAATTCCTTGTGTCGTCTGGATTGCCTTGTTTAATTCCTGCATTGTGGCTGTGAATAGATATAACTAGGTTGCTAGTTGCTGATTAGGATTTCCAAGCCTTAACTGTAATTACAGTTAGCTTGAGTTTGTGCACCTCACTTGTGTTAGGCTATAGGGTTAATTCTATATCTATAATCTTTTAATTCCGCAATTCACTCCAAGGGAGTTGGGTAGATCTTCAAGTTTTATCTAGTGCAAAATTTGACAACTCTATTCACCCCCCCTCTAGAGTAGTATCTATCCCTTCACTTTCAATTGGTATCAGAGGGAGGTTGACTGACTGAATAGGCTAACACCTAAGTCACAAGATCCTGATAGATACCAAAGCTTATAGATATTCACTATCATGGCCCAGTCCAAGGATTATTCTAGCACCAGACCTCCAGCATGCAACTTAGCTAAGTTTGGCATCTGGAAGGCAAGGATAAAATTATATATGAATTCTATTGATGAAAGCATCTTTGCTTCTATTTTATCAGGACCCCCAAGAGCACCTGCTGCTGCCACTGCCTCATCATCAACTGATATGAGTGCAGTGCCTCCTCCAGATTACAACGATGAGTACAAGAAGGCCAAGATAGCAGATGCCAAGACAATGAATATACTGGCTCAGACAATGTCTGATGAGGTATTCCAAAAAGTTGCTGACTGCTCTTCAGCAAAAGCCATGTGGAATACACTGAACCAGATTGTAGCTGGTTCAGCTGATGAAAGGAAGGATAGAAGGTCCAACCTTATCTCACAATATGAGAACTTCAAGAAAACTGATGCTGAATCAGTTGAAGCCATGTACACAAGGCTCAGCTCAATCATCAATGAGCTGAGGACCCTTGACAAGGACATATCATTGACAGAGGTCAATGATAAGATTCTAATGTGCTTTCCTAGCACATGGGATCTAAGGATCTGGCCCATCAAGGAAGCCAGAAGCACCAATGAGATTTCAACTGAAGCCCTTCTCGGCAAGCTCAAGTCTTTTGAGCAAGTGCTGAAGACAAGGGAAGCAGAAGCAGAAGCAAAGACCCCTAATCCAACAAGAAAAGAGCAATCTCTAGCTCTTAAGGCTGCTGATTCTTCTGAAGGCAGCCAATCAAATGAGGAACTAATGGCATTGTTTGCCAAGAGGTTTCTCAAGATGGGGAGAAAGGAATTCAGAAAGAAGTCTTCATGCTATGAAGACAAACCAAGGTATGACCGCTCACCTGCTAAAGAGATTATTTGTTATGGTTGCAGGAAGCCTGGACACATCTTACCAGAGTGTCCAGAGGAGAAGAACAAAGACAAGAGGAAAGAAAAGGAACAGCACAGGAAGCACTCCAAGCCATCCTCCTACAAGAACAAGAAAAAGGAGAGAGGTTTCATTGCTGAAACCTGGAGTGATTCTGATGAAGAATCCTCCTCCTCAAGCTCCAGTGAGGATGAGGAAGAGAAGAAGGCAAAAGAAGTTTGCCTCATGGCAATAGATGCCTGCAGCAACCACTCAGCTGCAGAGAGTTCAGATTCAGATGAAGAGATGCCTACAGAAGATGAGGTACTATCTTCTTATGACTTCACTTCTGAAGAATTTAAATTAGATTTTAAATCTTTATGCTTAGATTTGATTAGCTCAGAAAAGGAGATAAAAGAACTTAGAAATAAGTTAGCTGACTCAGAATTAATTGCTACAGAAAATATTATGGTTAAAGGAAGATCTCACTACTTGTAGTAAAAAAATTAAATTTCTTAAAATGGAGTTAGCTAAGTCTAAGAGGTTAGAAGAATCACTTAATGGTAGAAGCCTTAAGCTGTTAGAGATTACCAGCATGACTAACACTAGGTCAGCTAATAACAAACTAGGCTTAGGAGCTTCTCCCAGTGAACCCCCAGTTATTCTTAAAAATAATCTTTCAACTCCAGTGAACTTCATTTCAGCTAGTGGAATGAAGAACACTGAGCAAGTAAACCTAGTTAACAAAACTTAAATAAGGCTAAGAGAGAGAAAAGAAAGAAATTTTTTAAAGAAATGCAAAGAGCGTCGAACGCCGCTCGACGATCGGAAGCTCAATGGTCGAACGAAGCTCGACGACTTGGGCGCCCATCGTCGAACGTCGATCGACGTTTTCAACATGATTTTCAAAATCATAATCAGTACCATAGAAACCTAAATGAAAATAGAAACCCTAGGTTTGTTGACCCATCATCTGCATGGAGAATCCCACCTAGGAGATCTCACCCATTAGGTTATCACCCTCAGCCTGCATTTTCATATATTTCCAGTTTTTCTTATGTGAAAAACAAGGGACCCAAGGTTACCTTGGTCCACACTGTCTAAATAAATGTCTTGCAGGTGAAGGCCTATCCAATCACTCAAAATAAGTGGTATTTGGATAGTGGATGTTCCAAGCATATGACAGGAAATAAAGATCATCTGTCAAAATTCAAAGCTAAGCTCGGCCCAAAGGTTATCTTTGGAGATTCTAGCTGTGGTCAGACAGAAGGCTATGGCAGGATTACTATTGGAGATGTTACTTTCAAGAGAGTTGCATATGTGACTGGACTGAAGCACAATTTGATCTCAGTCAGCCAGCTATGTGATGCTGGCTACCAGGTTTCATTTTCTAACTCTTCTTGCAATATTACTTTAAATAATAATGTTGTTTTAGTAGGCATTAGAATAGGTAATATTTATTTAGTAGATTTCAATTCATCTCACTCTGAAATCTGTCTATTTAATGAAGTAACAATTAATAATAATTCTTTGTGGCATAAGAGGCTTAGTCATGTTAACCTTAAAAATATATCTAGGTTATCTAAACACAACCTTGTTAGAGGTTTACCTTCTTGCCCCTACAAGAAGGAGAGCCTATGCAAGGCTTGTCAGCTAGGCAAGCAAACCAAAAACTCTTTTAAATCAGTAAATAAGAGTGATTCTCCTAGAATCCTGTATCTATTACATTTGGACCTATTTGGCCCAATAAATGTACAGAGTTTAGGAGGGAAGTATTACACCTTAGTAATTGTAGATGACTTCTCTAGGTTCAGTTGGGTTTTCTTTTTGAGAACTAAGGCTGATAACTTCAAAGCCCTTACAGACTTTCTACTATGTGTGCAGACTGAGTACTCTACTCATGTGGCCTTGATCAGAAGTGATCATGGTACTGAGTTTGACTCTCTTCTCATGCAAGAATTCTGTGAGAGAGAAGGTATCAAACATAGTTTCTCAGCTCCTAGAACTCCCCAACAAAATGGGGTAGTTGAAAGGAAGAATAGAACACTCATTGAAGCTGCTAGTACATTGTTGGCAGATGCTAACATGCCTCTCTCCTATTGGGCAGAAGCTGTTAGCACAGCCAATTATGTCTTGAATAGAAGTTTGATACACAAGCTTAAGTGTAAAACTCCTTATGAGTTGCTTAAAGAAAAGAAACCTAAAATTAATTATTTTAGAATATTTGGTTGTATTGTTTATATTCATAATAACAATAAAGAATACCTTAGAAAATTTGAAGCAAAAGCTTCAATGGGAATCATGCTTGGATATTCCCAAGTAAGCAAAGCTTATAGGGTTTATAACAAATCAACCTGTAAAATTGAAGAATCTGTGCATGTATCTTTTGATGAGTCTCAGATGTTTTACAAGGAGAAGGAAAATTCTCCTTCCTCTAGTTCATTGCAAGGTACCTGATGCTCCTCAAGAAATTTTTCAGTTATCAACTCTTCAGATCACTGAATCAGACAGTGATGAAGACATTGCAGAAGCTGTTGTTGTACCACCAACAGTAGATCAAATTCCTCCTGAGGAATTAATCCCAACTGTTGCTGAAGATCATATCCCACCTGCTGATATTGTCACACTTAGAGATCACCCCACATCTCAAGTGATTGGAGACATATCAGCTGGTGTGCAAACAAGACACCAATTAAGACAGGATGTGATGCATGCTTGTTTCCTCTCACAGGTTGAGCCCCTCACCTTTAAAGATGCAGAGCTAGATCCCCACTGGATCATTGCTATGCAAGAGGAACTCAATCAGTTTGAGAGATGTAAAGTTTGGACTTTGGTTCCAAGACCTAAAGGCCAACTGATCATAGGCACCAAGTGGGTGTATAGAAACAAGTTGGATGCAAATGGAATTATTGTAAGGAATAAAGCAAGGCTTGTAGCTCAGGGCTACAGACAGGAGGAAGGTATAGATTATGACCAAACCTTTGCTCCTGTTGCAAGGCTAGAAGCAATAAGGATCTTCTTGGCCTATGCAGCCTACATGAAGTTTAAGGTGTTCCAAATGGATGTCAAAAGTGCATTCCTGAATGGTGAGCTTAAGGAAGAGGTGTTTGTTGAACAACCACCAGGGTTTGTTTCTTCAACTCAACCCTCTCATGTGTTTAAGTTGCAGAAAGCTCTTTATGGACTAAAGCAAGCTCCTAAAGCCTGGTATGAGACTCTAGCTAGTTTCCTTTTAGAGCACAACTTTACTCGGGGAGTAGTTGATAGAACCCTTTTCGTCAAGCATCACAAGGACACAATCCTGTTAGTTCAGGTGTATGTAGATGATATTATATTTGGCTCCACTGATCCCAAACTTTGCAAAAGGTTCTCTGACCTGATGCACTCTAAGTTTGAGATGAGTAGTATGGGTGTGCTGTCTTACTTTCTTGGTCTCCAAGTTAAGCAAGATGCTGATGGTATCTTCATCTCCCAATCCAAATATGCCAAGGAATTGGTAAAGAAATTTGGGATGGCTGATGCTTCAGCAATGCCTACACCTATGGCTACTAATGTAGTTATTGATTCTGATGATCACGGCAAGCCAGTTGATCAAAAGAATTATAGGGCCATTGTTGTTTCCCTATTATATCTAACTGCAAGTAGGCCTGATATAATGTTTGCTACATGCCTTTGTGCTAGATTCCAGGTCAACCCCAAGGAATCTCATCTGATTCTTCTCAAGAGAATCCTGAGATACCTGAAGGGATGTCCAGATCTAGGACTTTGGTACCCAGCTGAGTCAGAATTTGAATTAATTGGATATTCTGATTCTGATTATGCTGGTTGCAGAGTTGACAGGAAGAGCACTCAGGAACTTGTCAGTTTCTGGGAGAGAGATTGGTCTCTTGGTTCTGTAAGAAGCAGGCTTCTGTCTCAACTTCAACTGCAGAGGCTGAATATATAGCAGCTGCTAGTTGTTGTTCACAGATCCTGTGGATTCAAAACCAGCTTGTGGATTATGGTTACTCACACAAGAATACCAAAATCATGTGTGATAGTACCAGTGCTATCTCAATTGCACAAAATCCAGTGCACCACTCTAGAACGAAGCACATTGAGATTCGGCACCATTTCCTGAGAGATTGTGTGGAAAAGAACAAGATTTGTCTTGAGTTCATATCCACTGAGTTTCAGAGAGGTGATATATTCACCAAGCCTTTAGATGAACAGAAGCATCTGTTCTTTTTAGTTCAACTAGGCATGATCAATGGACGAGACTAAGTGTGACTATATCTGCCTATTTTGAAACCTGCTTGAAGATCGTCGAACGATGATCGAAGATCGTCGAACGGATTAAGCCTATCGTCGACCTCTGGTTAATGATAGCTTATCTGTTTGAAGATCGTCGACCGGCGTTCGAAGATCGTCGAACAGGTCGAGCTTATCGTCGATCTCTGGATGATGCCAGCTTATTGTTTGAGAAGCCAGAATTAGTCGAACGATGGCTCGACTACTCTGCATCTAGGCCGATCGTCGAACGGCCGTTCGACTATCGGGTCTAGTATCTTTTAGATAGATCGACTATCTCCGGTCTAATATAAAGCCGATAGTCGACCTAGGTTAAAAGATCTTTTGTTTTATCGTCGACGGAGCGTGACTTTTCGCATTCTGTCTTCCCGCTTGCGATTTTCTGCCGCTTCGTCTCCTTCGTCTTCGCCGTCCTTCTCGCGCATTCTCCAGCAATTCAATGGCGATTTCTCCCGCAGTGTTAGCCGTTGTTAAGTTCGATGCAGGCTTCAGCGTCGATTTTGACGCGTTCAGTTGCTGTGAAGCAGGGATCGTGGAAGTTCTTCAGTTGTGCCGGGATCAAGGTCTAGAAAGATTAATGTCGACAAGGATAAAGTTAAATATTCCCGAGATCAAGGAATGGGCTTTCACTTCGTCCTCCACCGACGATTCGATGACTGGCACCATCGGCGGAGAAGAGGTAGTTTTAACTCCGGCCGTTCTGACTGATGTTTTTGGTTTGATAAATGGTGAAGATGATTATGAGCAAGATGCTCAAGAGTTTGGAAGGATGCTGACTGAGCTGGGACATGCGGAGGGCATTCCCACCAAGCTGCTCAAGGTCAATTTTCCCTTTAAGATTAAATTTCTCGCTGAGTTAGTTGGAAAAGTGCTCCTTGGAAAGCACTCTGCTCATGACAATATCACAAGGCAACAATTTGCACTGATGTGTGCAATTGTTAATCAGAAAAAGATTGATTGGGCAGGAGTAATGTTTGATCTGATAAGGAAAAAGAATAGTAAGAAAGAGGTCAACCTAGGAAGGGTTATTGGAATTTTCCTGAAGGAAAAGTATCCTCAGCTGCTGGTCTCCGTTGCAACAACCATAAATGCAAGCAAGAAGATGGACCCAAACCTGTTCTCCAAGTGAAAGAGGACTTTTGTGAAACCCGCTCTCACAGGGGTTGCTCCAGCGACATCAGAGAGCACCAGGACTGATTCAGTCGCTCCTCACCCGGTAGAAGCTGGCTCAGCTCTTTCCCTTCCCTCATCTTCTTCTGCTATGCAGTCTGCTTCAGTTGAAGTTCCATCAACTTCAGCTGAAGTACGACTTTCCCCTTCTCCTGTTTAAGAAACAACCACGGTTGTTCTTCCTTCCTCCTCCAGCATCTCCTCTTCCTTCTCATCTGGCTAGGATATCTGCTCCTAGTTTTGATTTGTTAGGATCTGAGAGGATTCCAACACCTCCTCAGTCTCCTATTCATTCTCCAGTTAACACTCCTGTTAACTCTCCAGCTCCATCTCCAATTCGATCTCCAGTCCACACCACTTCTCATCCTAACACTACAACCATCTCCGCTGCATCTCCATCCACTGCAATTCCATCATCATTTGAGATCACCCCAGCTTTCATTTCTAGCATTTTGGAGTTGATTACTCCTTCAATCAAAATTATGATTGAAGAGGCAATTGCTCCACTTGCCTCCTCCATTGCCACCCTGACTGCTTCCATCCAATCACTTTCTAAATCTTGCTGAGCCCTCTTCTTCAAGGGCCTGGTTTCAGTTTCCACTGAAATCAGGCAGGGGGAGATGTTCTGTGAAGATGCCTCAGAGCCTCCAGCCTCCCTTCCAGCAGAAGCTCCAGAAGTTCAAGAAGAGACTGATGCAGTTCAAGTTCAAGATAAATCAGTTTCTGTGTTATCGGAAAAAGAAATATCTGATGCTATTATGTTATCTGAATTTGCTGTGAAAGTTTGCTTAGAAGATCTCACCACTCCCGTGGTTGCCCATTTCCTAGAAGGGATTATTACATCCTACCTAGATGAGTCTTGGGAATTGGTAAAATATGAAGGTAATTCACTCATCCGCTTTATTGACGAGTCAATTAATTTGCTAGCTTGTGAATACCTAGAAGGAATGATTTTAGCTTATTTAGCAGATTTGTGTTCATAAATCTACAGATTATATTAAAGAAGATTTAGCTGCTCAGGTTATAGCAGTTGTTTCTGAAGCTGATCCAGATGTTCCTAATGTTCAAGAAGATCCAGAATTGGACTCATTTTTAGATGATTTAGAAGATGTATCTGAAAATCAAGAAGAGAAAGCAAGAGTTGCTTGGAATCAAAGAGTTCAATCTTTGTTAGAGGAAAAAGAAAAAGATTTGCAAGTTGAAAAGTCAACTATTTGGGATGATTCACCAGGGTTGGATTTGGATTTCCTTCTGGCTCAGGATGCCATTGAAGAGGAAAAAGAGAAAGCTGTTTTAAAGGAAAAGGCTGCTTCTGAAGCCTATGATCCTTATGACAATCCTCCTTCATCTCACTCTGAAGATGAAGAGGATTCTGATTTATCTGAAAATTCAAAGAAAAATAAAGCTGCTCAAAAGAAAAGAAAAGCAATTGCTCCTCCTCCTCCCAGCCGTGATAATGATACTCCATACTATATTCTGAAAGGAATAGACCCCAAATCAAAAGAGTTTCAGCATTGGATGTGGTTCTCCAAGAACCAGCAGAAAGAGAGAAAGAAAGCTAAGAAATATGATAGTCCTACCCCTAGATGGACATCTAGAGGTCCTCCTCCTCCACCTCCTAGTGCAGGAGCCTCTGGGAATTTATCTGCCAATCCGTCTGCTCCGTCAGGAAAATCTGCTCCTTCCCAGTCGTCTTCAAGAAAAAGCTCTCAAGGTTTTCATGGAAAATCATATTCTGGCCATCAAAGAACTGATACAGTAAGAGAACAAGTGAAGGAGGTTGTGTTTCAAAGACCAACTTTTTCCCCTCCTCCTTCTCCAAAGAAAAGGATTTCATCTCCTATGCTAGTGCATTCTGAAAAAGATGCTTCAAAAGGTAAGTAGTTTATTTTGTTTAAAAAAAAAATTCTAGCAAGAACTTTGCTAAGTCTGCTCCCCTGTCTTATCTAGTTAATCAAGATAGAGAACCAGATGATACTTCTGCTGAGACTGTGTATGAAAGTCCTGAGCTTGATCCTAACTTTAGGATGGCTCATTTTCACGAATTGGTTGGAGCAGCTCAAATCAAGAAAGCAAAAGCTGAAGGAAAAGATACTACTGGTTTAACCACAATGTCTACATTCAGAAAGAAGGAGTTTGAAAAGTTCCAGGTTAATCCTGAGATCTTTGACCCTTCAAAATATATGGAAAAGCACCCGGAAGCCGTTGTTCCAAGGGCTGCAGAAGTAAAGATTATTGGCGCGCAAGACTTGAAGATGTCTAAGAAAGAGGCAATCGATCCTTTACGGAAAGTTTCCTTTGTTCCTAGCTCGTCTAATCCTAAGCCAGATTCTGTAGATCCTTAGTTTTGTTTGACTGCTGTTATATATATTTGACTGTTATTTATTTGTTTGATAACTGCTAGTTAATTGTTAACTGTTTCCTGTATTAATTTTTATTGCTCTTTAGTTAGTTCTTTGTTTTAGTTTTTGAGAGACTTAACTCAAATAGGGGGAGATTGTTGGTACCCGAGTTTGATTTGAGTTTAGTCTTCTCCTTTTGTCCGTTGACCCAAGAAATATCTATGGTCAATGATTAGTGGTCTAGCTGTAGAGTCCTCGCTTTTCCAGATGAAGAATTTGGTTAAGTAGTTTGTTCGTTCGATTATCGTCGAACGCCGCTCGACTATCGTCGACTAACTGTTCGACGATCATCTATCAGTTGTTCGACTTTCAGTCTGCGAGGATAGTTCGACTATCGGTTGATAGTTCGACTATCTGTGTGCTTGGATAGTTCGACTATCTGATAGGTCGACTATCTGATAGCTCGACTATCTGTTGATAGTTCGACTATCTGTTCTGCGTTGATAGTTCGACTAGTTGATAGGTCGACTATCTGTTGATAGGTCGACTATCTGTTCTCGCTTGGTAGTTCGACTATCTGCTTTAATAGTTAGATTATCTGATAGTTCGACTATCTGTTGATAGGTCGACTATCTGTTTGTTTTTGATAGTTCGACTATCTGTTGATAGGTCGACTATCTGATAGCTCGACTATCTGTTGATAGTTCGACTATCTGTTTTGCCTTGATAGTTCGACTATCTGTTGATAGGTCGACTATCTGATAGCTCGACTATCTTCTGATAGTTCGACTATCTGCTGTGATAGTTCGACTATCTCTTGTGATAGTTCGACTATCTGGATCGTTCGACTATCTGTCTGATAGTTCGACGATCTCCGTGCGTCGGTCGACGATCTCCGAAGGTCATTCGACGTTTTCTGTCTGCCTTTATATTTTGTATTTATTTATTATATTTAATTAATTAATACATTATCTGGCATATCTTTTCAGTTGTTTTATGATAATATTTCCAGGCAATATTTGCTCCATCCCTTATGCCTGAGTCAAATCTTTTCAGATAAAGTTGTTTGTCTTATTAGCTGACATTGTATTTTCACTTTATCTGCTGTCAGTCCTTTATAGCCGTTAGACTGAAAAGTCTTTCTTCTGCTGTAAAGAGTTTGTTTCTGATATGACTTTATTTAGTACTTTATTATCAGATTGCTTCCTGCAGCTTCTTCGAAAGAGGTTTATCCCTTTTATAGAATGTTTCTGCTGCAGAGTTTGTTTTGTCTTCTTGATATTTACAGCCCAGGTCTCAAGTTTCAGAAGAAGACAAATAATTCAAATTGAAGAGAGCCATTGCTTGTTGCTGTTATAAAAAGGACCCTTTGAAGAAGGATTCAAGCTAGCTAACTAGTTACTCAGTTCACTAAAGCATTCAAGCCTTCATCAAGAACAAAGTTCTTCTGCTCTCAGCAATACTCATCCAACGGAGAAGTGTTAAGCTCTTCTACTCTTCTTCAACCTGAGTTATCCTGCTTCCAGGAAGTTCTAACTCAGAGTTCTTTTGAAGAAGAAGAAGAAGAAGATTGCTGCTTGAAGATCTTTAATTTTATTATTTATTATCTTCTTGTAGTTTTTCCTTCAGATCTTTTGAAGAGTTTTCTGCACTGAAGCAAGACTTCACCTGGACATCTTTGAGCCAGAGGGAGCCTTGATTCTGTAGAGCTTTCCAGCTCAGTGCAAGTTCTTGTGCTTCTCTAATCTATTGTAAAATAGAGAAGACATCTTAACCTTCTTCCCCCTCCTGTACAGGGTTATTACTCCCTTCAAAAGTATCCCTTGGTGGCAGGGCACCTGATCAAAAACCTGTGCTTGGTTTTTAGACACCTGATCAAAAGTCTAAAGGGTTTCTGGATCTACCTGAAGCAGATCCTGTTGGTGGCAGGGCACCTGATCAAAAACCTGAGTGGATTCCTACCTTGTTGGTAGAAGAGTGGACGTACCCAAGTTGTTTGGGGAACCACTATAAATTCCTTGTGTCGTCTGGATTGCCTTGTTTAATTCCTGCATTGTGGCTGTGAATAGATATAACTAGGTTGCTAGTTGCTGATTAGGATTTCTAAGCCTTAACTGTAATTACAGTTAGCTTGAGTTTGTGCACCTCACTTGTGTTAGGCTATAGGGTTAATTCTATATCTATAATCTTTTAATTCTGCAATTCACTCTAAGGGAGATGGGTAGATCTTCAAGTTTTGTCTAGTGCAAAATTTGACAACTCTATTCACCCCCCTCTAGAGTAGTATCTATCCCTTCACTTTCATAACTTTTGGGTATTTTCGCAAGCGGGGATTGCGAGATGCAGGAGCGTCACCGCGTTGGGACACAATCCAGGCGGGGGTAATGTTGCGCGGAGCACATGCACTTTCTATTCACTGTTAGTTGATCGGACGTCCGAGAGCGGGAGAGTGCAGTTTGGGCAGAGGTACCGTCGCTTTCACGATACTGATATCATGCTCGTGCAAAAAACACTATCTCTTCTCTACATTATGATATATAAAAAATTAATTGAACATAAATATTAATTTAATTAATTATTATAGTAATTTATATTAAATTTAATTTTGTTATATAAAACCGTTTTTATATAATTAATAAATTATAATTATAAGTTTAATTATGTATAAAGGTATATAAAATTTTATAAAAGTTTTTTACAAAAAATTATATAAAGTTTTTATATAAAACTTTAAGTATAAAGTTTTTTTAAAAAAATTTTTGTAAAACTGTATAAAAATGTTTACATAAATTTTTTATAAAACTTCCAAAACTTTTTTATCTGCCTTTCTTCTTCTCTCTCACAAGAATGAAATATGTGGAGAGAAATTTCCTTCCATAAAATTTTTCAAAAATTAAATCCAAAAAATAAAAACATTTTAAATTTAAAAATGAACGCAAATATGATATAAATTTATTAATATAATTTTAGAGTACCAATAAAGATTGTCCACTGGCCTCACACTCACATAAAGGCACTCTCGTGCAAATGTGTGACTATCACCGAGCACAAGTACATGCACGACATGGGCTCGAGAGAGCATATTTCGCCAAGGAACGCGCGTTTCACCCGACGCATGTTTTTTGCCCAAGCACACATTTTTTTATCCAGTCGCGTGCTTTGCACTAACATGCATTTTTTATTGAGAGCATTGTATCTCATGCACACATTTTTGCCTAGGAGCCCGTTTTTGGCCGGGCACACATTTTTGAATCTTTAGTGCTCAATTTCTCGCTGGAGCATTTTTGCCAGGGCACGTGTTTTCGTCCGCACACTCGTATTTTGCTTCAAGAACATGCATAATTTCGCGAACATACTTATTTGTCGCTCAGAGCAAAGCACATTTTTTGTACTAACTCTTTTTGTTCAGGAGCTTTTTAGCCCAAACACATTTTAGCCCAGCAGGCATTTTTTTTGAGAACATGCATTTCTTACCCAGTTGTAAGTTTTTGCCCAAGGACGAATTTTTCCTAGTGACACGTGAGAGATGACTAATAAATTTTGTAACATTAAAAATATAACTAATTATTTCACCAAACCAAGCGACACGTACAACTTCGCTATCTTCTCTTTCTTTAATTTGTCGACATTACCACGCTATCATGTTATCTCATTACATCACTATTTTTTCATTGAGGAGAATTATATTCTGATCTAGTTATTTCCTCCTCTTGTTGTATCTCATTACACACAAACACACACAAACAAGGATAGACGTAGACAAACACTGACACATACACGGGCAAACACAACCACATAGACACATACATAAATATAGGCATGGACACAAACTGACATAGACAAGGATAGACATAGAGACAAACACAAACATATACAGACATAGAAAAACACATACAACAGAGCACACAAACACAGACAAACACATATAGACAGAAACACATACACATAGATAGAAAGACACATAGAGAGATAAAATAACAGACACACTGACAGACAAACACAACAACACACATACAGACAGACAGATAGACAAATACACACATAGAATAACACTCACATAAACAAACAGACACAAACACACAAACATAAACACAATCACATACACAAACATAAGCACAAACTATCACAGACATAAACATACACAAACACAGACACAGACACACACATACATACACACACAGACACACACATACACACATAGACACAAAGACACATACACATAAAAAGACATACGTACCCTTGAACACCACCCGAACCAATGTGTTTTTGAGTTGCTGTGATTGTGAGTGTTGCTTTGCTGTCTGCAAAGCATTGGCAAAATGAAGAAGATGATCTGCATAGTTTATCATAGTAGGTGTTTGCATCTCTCAATTAATTTATTGAGTGATTGGGTCTTCCAAGTGCATGCAAAAATAAAAAGAACTGTTATCAAACCACCAAATTGGATATCAACTGAATGCTCCAATATGAAGCCTTTATAAAGTAGAATATAGATCATTTAAGTGAGTCTTGTATATACAGGGGCGGATCCAGGGGGCCCGGGACCCCCCAAAAATTTTAAAACATCTATACTAATATTATATATATAGAACTTTAGACAACGATTCTTCTAAGAACCGTTGTCTTATGTTTTGTATAAATAAAAAATTATATATATATATATTCTAAGAACCGAAGTTTAAAGTTCTGTCTATATATATATATATACATATATATATATATAAACTTTAGACATTTCTTTCCCGCTCCATGTCGCTGTCTCTATTGCCCTAACAATTTCCTTCCCGCTCCACGCCGCCCCCGTGCCTCCCTTTCCTTATTGGCTTTATCTCTCCACGCGAACCACTCCTCCAGACTCCAGTGCCCAGATCCGTCCGCCCATTTCCAAGGGCGCTGATTATCAATCTATTCTGATTCTTCTGAAGAGGTTATTATTTGTTTGTAAAATGATGATTTCTTTTTCTTTTTTACTTTTGCTCAAAATTCTCTATTCAGATTTCTTCCTTGGTTCTTGATTCCTTATCGAATATAGAATTTAAATGTGCCACCCTGCCATTAATATAGGTCATATGTACATCAAACTTAAAAGAAATAATTGGTTTGTGTTGAACTTTTTATAACTCTTTATTAGATTTAAGTTATGCGAGTGTTTTGACTTCAACAACCCCCTATTTTTCCTAACAACAGATGCAAGAGATACTAAGATTATGACTTCTTCATAGTCTTATTTTGCTCCTTACGAGGTTTAGTTGTGACATCTTAAAAATTGTAGGCTTGTAGTTGACCCTATTGTTTTGTGTCAATTGTCATAAGTGAATGTTACGTTGCATGCTTGATGTTTCACAAGTTGTTTTTGTTATACAGGTAATCATGAAGAAATTGAAAACAATTGATTAATTTTCAACAAAAAATTAACAAATGGAGGCGACACATCTTTGTCAATAGAAAAAGTTAATGTTCAATCTCAAGATATGTGTAATGTTGATTCTTCCCTAGCTGAAAGTGGTTCAATAATTTTCGAGCGTGATCCTGGATTACAACGACAAATTTTGGACTATCTTGTAAATCAATAGGATGAAATGTGAAGAGCTTAAATTAAACTTGGGCCTTATTAACACAAACTTCATGAGTATCCATCCTTAGGTGAACATAAGAGAAGATTTCAATATTCATGGTTTGAGAAGTTTCTATGGTTGGAGTATTCTCCTGCAAAAGATTCTGCATATTGTGCACCTTACTATATTTTCAATAAATAAAAAAGTGGTCGATATGGAACAAACTCATTCACGACGGAAGGATTGCAGAACAAGAAGAAAGTTAATGGAAAGAATAATTCCTTTTTGACTCATGCAGGAAAGGATCATTGTTCTCCACACAACCTTGCAGTCAAAAATTGTGCGGATTTAATTGCTCAAACTCAATATATAGATAAAGTGATGGAAAGACAAACATCTCAGCAAATCGCAAATAATCAGTTATGGGTTAGAACTTCAATTGATGCATTGCGATATTGTGCATTTAGAGGAATTGCATTTCGAGGTCACGATGAAACTCAAGAATCTATTAATCGTTGGAATTTTGTGCAAGTAATCAAATTGATTCGGACTTATAACAAGGAAGTTGACGTGGTTATGTTAGAAAGTGTGCTAGGAAATGCAATATACATATTGCCTAATATTCAGAAGGATCTTCTTTCGATTATGCCAAGAAAAGTGCAAGATGTAATTCTTAAGGAAATTAACAATTCCAAATATTACATAATAGTTGATTAATCTAGAGATGAATCAAAAAGTGAGCAAATGTCTATCGTTAGTCGATTTGTGGATGTTCATGGCTTGGTGCGAGAAAGGTTGTTAGATCTTGTTCATGTTACAGATACAAGTGCACTGACTCTTAGGAATGAAATTTCAGCAGTCCTCTCCTGTCATAATTTGAGTATCCAGGATATACGGTTAAAAGTATCTAGCGTCTACCTAACTCACCTATAGGGGTGTGAATAGGTGGTGTCTTTGTCTTTTCACAGTTTAAAGCTTACTCAAAAATAAACAAGCACACAAATATAGAGACTATAGTGGTTCCCCGTATTGGGTATGTCCACTGTCCCACCTCTCCTTTCTACCACGAATGGTAAGATTCAGCTACTTCATCTTTCTCAGATTACCAACAATCTTACAACTCAGAGAAACGCTCCTATACCTTGGAGAACAAACTCTCCTACACCTCGATCCATGACCGGATCTATAACTCGATCCATACACAGATCTACAAACTCGATCCACAAAAAGATCTACAAACTCGATCCTCAAATAGATCTTCAAATTCATATATAAATCTCCTATAATATATAAAGGAATATTACAAAACACAAACGATTGAAAGTCTTTTCTTTGACGTTCTTCGAAGAAGTAGATCTTGAAACCTGTAGAACTCGGAAACTTGAAATCGTTATAGAACTTGAATCTAGAGCCTTCGATCTTCGAATAACAAGGACTGGAGTAGAATAGATCTTGAGAGAGTAAGCATCAAGTTGAGGAAGTCATTGAAGAAGAAGATCGCTAGTTGCCGACGGACGACCGGGAAAAATAGCGAATCACATATGTGCGATCGACGGTTTCTTAATTTGGAATCTTTTGAAATCGAAATGTAATTCGGTCAAAATTAGTTATTTTGAAAATCAATCTAACATATATAGAGAGAGATTCAAAATAACGGCTATAAGAGAATTCCAAAAACAAAACCTAGAAGTTACCGTGCATGGCCAAAAATCCCGAACTAGAGAAAAATTCTAAAAATGACCTAAGTCATTTTCGACAGGATTAGTCGACTATCACGTATGATACTCATCGAACCTGATAACGATATACGTCGAATTAGCCTTGTACAGAAATCCAGAGTAGTCAAAATTTTGACTCGACACATTCGGCGAGTATCGCCTGGGATACTCGACGAATTTAGCGAGTATCGTTGGATACACTCGACGAATTCGGCGAGTATCGCCAGTGATACTCGATGAATTTTACTTGGAGGATTTCTATATTTCTTTTGAATTTACCCTAAGTATTTACGATGAATTCGACTGGTATCAGGAAGTATACACAACAAATTCGGTGAGTATCAAGAGGATACTCGACAAATTCGACGTATATGCCTCACCATACTTACTGAATTTTACTTAGGTAAAATTCTAATTTTTCTGAGTCCATGTCTTTGGCCTTCCTTGGTCCTTCTCATGTACATGGGATAGAATTATACCCCAATAGAGATATTATACGTGAGTCACCACATTGGCCAACACAATGAAGGATTACATTATGTACTATTGTGTTTACTGACCCACTATAACCTGATATTGTTGTGTACTTAGCAAAGTAAATCTGCAAGTACAACACTGAAATAACATCATCAAATGCAATATCAATTCGTCTTAGCTTTACTATACCCTTCTTCAAATCAGGGTTATTGTGGATACAATACCCAAAAATTTCCCCCTATTTGAAGAAGCCAAAATCCTACAAGCTAAGGTGAATTGCACATGAAAAAAAATTAAGACATGAAAATATAGTAGAAATAAAATAACACTCATTCTAAGACAATTATAGAAATTATATAGATATATGTATATCAGAATTGTTTATAGTTTAGGGAGGGCAGCCCACAACACTTGATACACAAGAAAATATGACTGTCAGTTCTTCCAATTCCGCATCTTTACTCACCGTCTTGCAAAATAGGCTCTTGGCTTTGGATAATATCTAGGAGGAGCTCGAGGCATCAGATCAGAATCGCGATTGTTCCTGAAATGAATTCTCCTCTTTGCATATGCCACCTTATATTTATTTTATTCCTCTTGGTCATAGTGATGTTGATGCTTTTCTACTCCAAGATTGACCAAGGAGAATGCATCCAATATGATTCCTTTGGAGGTAGGGATGCAGACCTCTTATATTTCTCTATTTGGTTTTACTCTGACTGGCTCTGGATCAGGCCTGACTTCAGACGTGCCTTCCCCATATCTTTTTCTCTTGTGAACTTGGGTAGCAACATCTTAAACCCTCTGAGCTTCTGAAAAGATAGCTCCAACAACAACAATGTCTAGATCAAAATCCTGTGTTCCTGACTAATACTGCGAATAATCCTAGGGAGGATAAGCCTCGTCATTCACTAGTACAGGCTCAACACAGAGTTTAATGACTGCCATCTGATCATAGAGTAACTCAGTATTGTCATATATTTAGTCATTTGTAGCCTTGAAGTCTTTGTTCCAACGAAGTACCCAGCAAATCCACTATAGCATCCACCTTAGTTGTACGGGAATCCTCCCCCATTTGGCTTCAACGGCGATGGCTTAGCATAATGTACAATACTTGTATCTAATTGAGCCATTGACCGGTTGTGATCATATATCAAGGAAAGAGCGTTGTGATCAACATTTTTCACAGCATGAAGATTTTTCTTTAGAGCCTTCAAAGTTAAGGCAATTGTTGTACCACCTTCTTGGCCCTACTAATAAAGTCTTCTTTCCAGCTTTCCAATCTGAACCTTTACCTCTGCAAGTCCATTCAGCATAACATTTTCAGAATCTTGAACTCTCTTGGTTACCTTCTACAACGAGGCTTCAAACTGTGCTTGTTGCTGAGCTAGCATTCGCTCAACGTCTTTCAGGATAGAGCTGTCTGTACTAGAAGATGGTATATCAGTAGCCTCGGGCATTAGAACATCTGCTAGGATGTCAGAATCACTGGGGGATTCTTTGATTGGAGAAAGATGAGCATTATCAGCCAGAGCAGAATCAACAGTAGTCTGGATAGGGGAATGCTCCTCATCATCTCCTTCCTCATCAAAAAGATCAACTATGCCTTCAGTAACCATCAGTATCCTGCCAGTCTCTTGTATAGGTTTCTGATGAACTGGGCAACCTAAGTGGAAATAGAGATCATAAATGTGATCGCCTCCCCCACAGAAGATCAAACAGGGATAGCATTTCGGAGAGGGACTATTAAATCCTCACACGACACTGGATCCTCAATGGTAGAAACAATAACAATAGCAGCAGACTTGGCAGCATCAAACATATTCTCATCAACAACACTCTCTATCTCATAATCAGCAACTATCAGATCATCATCAACAGTATCCTCAATATTAAATTCCTCAACAACCTCCCCATGCTCAAAAGAAGCTGGATCCTCTTCCTCCGGAGTCACTTCTGCATCCTCAACTGGTAGAACCTAAACTGCAGTAGCAGTACTGATAACAACAACCTCTGCTAGGAGATCAACTGAGTCGGAAAGTACTGTATCTGGGGCCACTAAATCAGGAACTGAATCTGGAACCACAGGAACTGAATCTGATAGAGCAACTATCTCCCCCTCAATTCCTACACTCATGCTAGCATGAATCTCACTGGGGGGTGGAGTAGGAATCATGTTATCTGGTACTTGTTATTCCTCCTCTACTAACAATACTGAGGCTCCCCCATGCTTTAGTATGCTCTTATGCCACCTGGAGAAGATTGTGGAGTCTATCTTCTTTAGGTGATTGATAGGAACTCCTTTGGTCATATTAAATCTATCACCATCTAATTGATTCAGGTATAAGCTGATAATCCTCCCAAAGTTAGGAGTGCGGAGGTTGTCATTGATCTTGTCAAACAGCAGCGCACCCCCAATTTACCTTCTTCCTGCAGATGATACCAACAAGAACTTTGAACATCTCTTAAGACAGGTAATCATGAGAGCCCGTCTTACAAATCAACACCTTGCCGATGATGTTTGAGAGAAGCTTACCTTCCTCATTCATTACTTTGCACTTGATGGCCTTGGTGCCTCTGGGCAGTCCACAAAAATAAAGAGCTCTGGATAAATCAGCCTAATTAAGGTAATTGGCTTGATCACATACTGGATGCCGCAAGTACCAAGACAGAAGAGAGGCTTTCACTTTCACTTTGAATTTATGAATCTTGCTCTTAATTACTGTGTCTTCGTGTTTGAGCTTGGCATTTTGGAATAACTCAAGAACTTCCTTGTCTAGAACTTTGCATGGGTGTTCTAGGACAAAGGATAGTCCTAGAGTCTCCAACATGAGAATCACGTTGCAAAACTCATATGAGGTATGAGTAAACGTAGTGCGAACAAGTTCAACTCCAACTTGAAATCCAGTCATACTTCTAGGAGCCATTGAAACTCAAGAAAACATGAATGCAAAACTCAATAAAATGAAGCTTCTAGGTGTTGCTGGAATTCAAAACACTTCACTATACATCATTGAAGACGAAATCGGCTACAGGATCCAAGTGTAAATCACTGCACTAGAAACGATGAGTCGGTGAGGCAGAGTTGTCGGAATCGGTGAGACTGAATCGGGAGTTAGGGCAAGCCGGCGTGACCTTCCACTTTAAACCTTCCACTACAATCGGCGAATGAAGAACACGACCATGGGCACGGGAGGAAGGAGCACTGGCGCGGGAGCCGAATAGTCATGTTTTGGCGAATCAACGAATCGGCTCGGGTTGCGAGTTTCGGCGAGTGTCGTGCGATTGTCCCCTTTAGAATTATAATATATATGATAATTATAATTGTCCTAAAATAGGCGTGTACCTTAATATTGATTACCGAAGGATCCAATATAAAGTTCAAAATTTTGTCCAAAGATGAATTCGACGAGATTCGTTGGTGGAGGAGTCCAATTCAGCAAGTATTACAAAAATATCCAATGAATCGGCCAATATACACTCAATTTGCCTTGTGCAAAATTTCTTGCTTTTCTAAAGTAGAACCCGAGAGATCTTCTATTTGTCGGGGCTTCTTTAGGAGTCAATTTTCAGCATGCCTAGTTCCGTTTTGAAGAACGAAAACTTGGTCTCGTCCAGCAGCTTCGTTAAAATATCTACAACTTCCTTGTCCGTTGGGACATAGCTGAGGGGTATGTCCTTGTTCTCTACATGCTCACAGATGAAGTGATAGCGCACCTCGATGTACTTTGTCTGGCTGTGGGAGACTGGATTGTTTTGGATTGCTATTGCACTGGATGAGTCGCAATACATTGGAATTTCTCAGAACTTTAAATTGTAGTCTTCCAATTGATTCCTTATCCATAGCAGCTGTGCACAACAACTACCCAAAGGGTTATACTCTGACTCGGCAATAGAAGTTGCCACACAATTCTGCTTCTTTCTGCTCCATGAAATAAGCTGTCTTCCGAGGAATTAGCACGTCTCGGAAGTGCTTTTCCTATCATCCCTGCTACCTGCAAAGTTAACATATGAAAAACCAATTTGCTCGACATCATTATTTCTTGGGTACCATAAGCCTAGATTGGGTGTACCCTTTTGGTATCTTAAAATCCTCTTTGCAGCAATGTAATGAGATTACTTAGTGTTAACCTGATATCTAGCGCAAACATATATTGAAAACATTATATCTGGCCGACTGGCAGTCGGGTAGATCAAGGATCCAATTATGCTTCTATACTTTGTTTCATCAAAAGGTTTCCCTTTCTCATCCTAGTATAGAGACACAGTTGAACCCATTGGAGTCCTCATAGTGGATGCGCTCTCCATTCTGAATTTATTAAGAAGCTCGTTGGTGAACTTCATTTGAGAGATGAAAATTCCATCTTTAGATTGCTTCACCTGAATTCCGAAGAAATACTTCAGCTCGCCCATACTGCTCATTTCAAACTTCCCTTGCATAAGTTTAGAAAACTTTTTGCAAAGGTTGTCTTCTATAGAGCCAAATATGTTGTCGTCAACATAGATTTGCACTAGCAAAATTTTGCCTTTAACTTCCCTAAGAAATAATGTCTTATCTATCTTTCTGCTTTTGAACTTGTTCTCAAGAACAAAGTTAGACATCGTCTCATACCATACTCGGGGAGCTGGTATTAAGATGTAAAGAGCTTTATTTAAAAAGTAAACGTAATCAGGGAATTGAGAATTTACAAAACCTGGGGGTTGCATTACGTGTACTTCCTCTTTCAGATTCCCATTGAGGAATGTTGACTTCACGTCCATTTGGTACACGGTAAAGCCGCAAAGGTATGGTTGAAGTCGATCCCCTCTTATTATCTGTATCCTTGTGCTATAAGTCTGGCTTTGTTATTGATGATTACTCCATGTTCGTCTAGCTTGTTTCTGAATATCCACTGGGTTCCGATCAAGTTCTGTACCTTTGTCCTGGGTACCAGCTCCCATATTTTGCATCATTCAAACTGATTGATCTCCTCTTGCATTGCCAATATCCAAGAAGCTTCCTTATTTGCTTCCTCGAACTTCTTCGGCTCAACCTGAGACAGAAAGCTAAGATGCATAACCTCATTAACCGTACCTCTTCTAGTTCTCATACCATCGCTTGGATCTCCTAATATCTGATCAGTTGGGTGATCTATTTTGTGTCTCAACCCGAGATTCCTTGCTCTCCCACCAACAGGCTCTGCAACATCTTGTGCATCCTCTATAGGTTGCTGCAATTCTTCCTCTAGGGGTTCGTCATTCACCAAGCCTGGATCGATGATCTTTACTAAGCTCAGATCTTCTTCCTTGACAACTTCATCCAACCTTAGCTCCTTGAACCTAGTACTTGCATTTGCACCAATAACACTGGACGAGAAGCTATGAAGAAGGCTAGTCTCATCAAATACAATATTTATCGACTCTTCTACCACTAGATTTTTCTTATTGAAAATCTTATATGCTTTACTATATCTTAGAAAAATACCTTCAAAACACTTTTCACTAAACATTATGCGGTAATACTTCTCATTATTGAGTATGAAACATTTACTTCAAAAATTCTAAAGTAGGTCACAGTCGGTTTTTTGCCCTTCAGTAGCTCATAAGGGGTCTTACGATAGCTTTTGTTAATAAGTGCTCTGTTTTGCACGTGACATGCTGTGTTGACTACTTCAGCCCAGAAGTACTCCGGAAGTGAAGCGTCGTTCAACATAGTTGTACATGCTTAAATTAGGGTTCTGTTCCTTCTCTCGGCAACTCAGTTTTACTGTGGAGTGCGCGGGGAGGAAAACTCATGAAAGATATCTTGACTTTCACAAAATTTTGTCATGGAACAAGACACAAACTCTATTATATGGTCACTTTTGATTTTGACCACAGAGCAGTCCAATTCATTCTAAATTTGCCGGACAAAATTAGTGAAAGAATCGAAGGTGTCTGACATGTGTTTCAGAAAGAACACCCAAGTAAAATGCGAGTAGTCATCAATAATTACTAACGTATAGAACTTACATCCTAAGCTGTGAATTGGCATAGGACTGAATAAGTCCATATAAAGCTAGTATAAGCTTCGTGAAGAATCTTATTCAGCAATACCCTTGAAGGTAGCCTGTGTCTGCTTACCTATTTGACAGGATTGACATAGACTGTCTTTGTGGCACTTAATTCTGGGGGCATCACGCACTAAGTTGTGAGAAAATAAAATATTTATAGTTTTGAAATAAATATGTGCTAATCTCTTGTGCCATTGGTCACAGAGAGACACACTACTTTTGGCAATAAAACACACAGGGGTAGAATTGTCTAAGCAAAGAAAATTTAAATAGATAATATTTCTGCTCCGAGTGCCTGTTAAGACTGTATCTAAATTTGCTAACAATTTAATCAAACACTTGTCCTTGCAAAGCTCAATGATGTAGTCTTTATCACATAGTTGACTTATGCTGATAAGATTATGGTGTAATCCTTCAACATAAGTTACGTCTGTGAAGGAGACTACGCCGTTGGAAATCATACCATAACCTTTTGTTGTTCCCCTATTTGAACCTCCAAAGACCACTTTTGGTTCGTCTTTGACTGGGGTATACTCAATTAAAAGGTTTCTTGTCCCGGTCATTTGACGAGAGCATCCACTGTCCAAATACCAGATCAGATTTTTGGTGGCCTTTGGACATACCTGCAAAAACAAATCATTTTACCTTAGGAACCCAAACATATTTGAGTCCTTGGTTCCATGTCAGCTGAACACCACTAGAAACATTAACCTTGCGAGTGGTCGGTCTCGCATTGCCAACTCGTAGGGTTACATAATTAGCAGGATTGAACAAACAATCTGTGCCAAAATGACAAGTTTTGCCGCAACACCAACAGTCAAATTTGTTGTACCTCCTTTTGTACTCCTGCCTTACCTTTTGGAGCTGAGGTCTAGCAGGGAAGCATTGCTTAAGGTATAGGCCTCCTGGTTGCTGCATATACAGGAGCTCTCCATCTCATAGCCTTAGGCATATATGTTTTGGCTTTTGGTGCCTTTTTATTGTTATGGCCATGGACATATGGACCGTAACCCTTCATTTAAATCTCGTCAAAAGGTGCTTTGAACACGCTGGCACTAAAGTCACTGGGATGGGTCCATCTCTGGTATCTATTCTTGGGCTCTACATGAGTAAGCCTATCATGATAAATATAGGATGACTAAAGGTCAAACTTATTTGTTAAGAAGATTACCTCCTAAACGAGGGTTTACCCATGGGTGAAATCCCATTTTCCTTGCCTTCCTATAAGACATACCCTTTCCACTGACGTGGTCAAGACCCTTCTTTTGAGATGAAAACTCATCAATGAGAGGGAGAACAGTCTTCGGCTTGGAGTAACTCTCAACGAGTTTTCTCTCCACTGCGAGCTTTTCTTCCAGTTCATCAAGATATTTTTCCTTCAGACTTAATTTCTCAGCGGAGCCCTTGAGTTTCTCTTTCAAGGATTGGATTTCATCTCTGTTGTGCAATTTCTTACTTCAGATCAGCTTCCACTGCCTTGAGGGAGGCAATCTCTTTTAATAGCTTTCGTACTACCTTACGACATTTATTGAAAGCCTTTAAAAAGTTCTCGTGCTGAGCCATCAATTTTGATTCATCCTCATTAGAAGAATAGCCTTCACGACCATTGGTGTACGTTTCAGACTCAGAGAGTATTGTGTGCGAATTTACCTTCCCGTGATACTCGAAGTCGCCCACTTCCTCATCTGATTGTGCCATAATCCCGAAGTAGGCTTCCTCATTTTCTGAAATTGACTTACTCGAGTCACTGTCACTAAGAGTCTTCGACTTCTTGGCTACGACGCACTTTTCTTCTTTTCTCATTCCCTTGAAGGATCTCTTTTCTTCTTTCTAGGAACTATGCTTCTTCTTATAGGAACACTCCGCAATCACATGTCCTGTCTTATTACAATAATAGCAAACAATTTCAGAGGAAAACTATTTGTTCGGTTTTTATTTATACCTGTCCTCCTTATTGTAGCTTTTTGTTGTTTGATCACCATCACGATGTGATCTCTTGGAGTCTGAAGAGAATGACTGATTTTTCATTTGTCTCCTCTTTCTCAACAGTTTCTTGAACTGTTTGGAGATAAGAGAAAATTCCCTATCTGATAGCTCGGAGCCAGACGTGCTTGGCTCAAAGTCTTCTGGAGTATCGGGGGCTCGTGTCCTTACGGGTTACACAGCTTTGGACTTTCTCGACCCTTCAGCCTTCAGAGCCACTGACTTTTCTCTACTGGAAGTTCTGTTGCTTTTCTCTTCCTTCTTCCGGGTGTTCATCAGGAGTTCGATGGAGAGAAATTTGCTAAACACGTTCTAGGGGTCGATTTTCGGTAGTTTCCCAAATTCCATAATAACAACAACTTTGGTGTCCCAGTCCTTAGTTAGGGATCTTAGGAATTAATCATTTAGCTCATCATTAGTGAATATGCGACCATAGTTCCTGAGGCCATTGACGATCTTCAAATTTTTTTCAAAGCTGTCAGCGATAAAGTCACTTGATCTTTGCTAAAATGCTTTGTACTCTTGATTCAGTAAAGATCTTCGATTGTATCGAACTTTCTCAGTCCCTTCCATCAGAACTACTAACAAATCCTACATCTCCTTGGCAGACTTGCAATGAAATAAGTTTTGTAGCATATTGTCATCCACTGCGCTTGCAATGATGTTCTTCGCTTTCTTATTCAAGGATACCAAAGTTATCTCATCCTTCATTAAATCCATCATTTTCTTAGGGATCATAATTGCCTGATTAAGAGCTGAAGCTTGAGTAGGAATATGTGGTACTTCTTCCACGATCTGAAAAATTCGTGGATCAGCAGCTTTCATGAAGAACCTGACTCTTTCTTTCCATATGGGAAAATTTTGTTTAGTGCATACATGCAGCTTCATGAATGGCATGTCCTTGCTTCTGTCCATAGTGAATATGTGGAATATCTGAATGCTAGATTAGGGATCTTATTCAAGGTGTTAGACTTATCGAACAAAACTCCCCTTTGATACAATTAAAAGAATCTAGTGTCTACCTAACTCACCTACAGGGGGGTGAATAGGTAGTGTTTGTGTATTTTTGCGGATTAAAACTTACTCAAAAATAAATAAGAACACAAACACAGAGATCTATAGTGTTTCCCCATATTAGGCATGTCCACTGTCACGCCTCGCATATCTATCACGAAGGGTTAGATTGGCTGCTTCACCTTTCTCAGATTATCAATAATCTTACAACTCGTTGAAAAACTCCTATACCTCGGAGAATAAACTCTCCTACACATATCCACGAATGGATCTACAACTCCATCAACACACGGATCTACAAACTCAATCCACAAACGGATCTATAAACTCGTTCCTCAAATAGATCTACAAACTCGGAGATAAATCTCCTATAATATGTAAAATAATATTACAAAACACAAACGATTACAAGTCTTCGCTACGACATTCTTCGTAGAAGTAGATCTTGAAACTTTTAGAACTCGGAAACTTGAAATCGTTGTAGAACTCTAATCTTGAGCCTTCGATCTTCGAAAAACTAGGAATGGAGTAGAATAGATCTTGAGAGAGGAAGCGATCCAGACGAGGAAGTCATTGAAGAAGAAAATCGCTAGTCGCCGACGGCCGATTGGGAAAAATCGTGAATCACGTATGTGCGGCCGATCCGGAAAAATTACGAATCGCGTATGGGTGGCCGATAGTTTCTGAGTTTGGAATCCTTTGAAATTGAAATGTAATTCGAGGCGAGATTATTTATTTTGAAAATCAATCTAATATATATAGAGAGAGATTTGAAATAACGGCTATAAAAGAGTTCCAAAAACATAACCTAGAAGTTACTGTACATGACCGAAAATACCGAACCAGAGAAAAATTTGGAAAATGACCTAAGTCATTTTCGATGGGATTCGCCGAGTATCACTTATGATACTTGTCAAACCTGATAAAGATGTACATCGAATAAGCCTTAGACAGAAATCCAGAGTAGTCAAATTTTTGACTTGACACATTTGACAAGTATCGCCTGGGATTCTCAACCAATTCGACGAGTATTGTTAGATACACTCGACAAATTCGGCGTGTATCGCCAGTGATACTCGACAAATTTTACTTAGTGGATTTCTTGATTTCCAGAGAATTTACCATAAGTATTTACGACGAATTCGACGAGTATAGCGAAGTTTACATGATGGATTCGGTGAGTATCAAGAGGATACTCGACGAATTTGACGTATATGCCTCACCATACTCGCCGAATTTTACTTGGGTAAAATTCCAATTTTTCTGAGTCCATGTCTTTGTCCATCCTTTGTTCTTCTCTTGTAATTGGTATAGAAGTACACCCCAATAGAGAGATTACATGCGAGTCAACACATTGGCCCATATAATAAAGGATTACATTCTGTAGTCTTGTGTTTACTGACCCACTATAACCTGACATTGGTGTGTACTTAAGAAAAGTAAACCTTTATGTACAACACTTGAATAACAGCATAAAATACAATCTGAATTCGTCTTAGTTTGACTGGACCCTTCTTCAAATCTGGGTTATTGTGGATTCAATACCCAACAATGGGGTCAAGGATAGATGGTGTAAGTAACATGCGAGGTGAATGGAAGGGTTTAAAAACTTTATTCCTTAATGTATGCTATCAAGCTTATTATGTTCACTGCTTTGCACATAAGCTTCAGCTAGTTCTTGTTGCAAAATCAAAGAAAGTGAAGGCAGTGCATAATTTTTTTAATGAGCTGATATATATTATTAATACCGTTGGTGCTTCTTCTAAACAAAATGATCAATTACGAGCTGCTCAAAAAGAGTACTTCGATCACAAGATTGCTCTAGGTAAATTGAGACCGACACAAGAGCAAATCAAATTGGTTTATTACAACGACATGGTGACACTAGATGGTCTTCACATCTGAACTCTGTTTACAGTGTTATAAATAGGTATAATGCTACATGCTCTGTGTTGCTTGATATTAGTGATAATGGAGGAACATCTTCTCAACGAGGCGATGCTGAAGCAGCCTTTAGAAAATGGGAGTATTTGAATTTGTTTTCATTTTGCATTTGATGAAAAAAAATTTGGAATCAGTGACGTTTTATGCAAAGTACTGCAACATCAATCTCATGATATATTGAATGTCATAAATTTAGTTTCAACAACAAAAACTCTCAATTAGAAGTTGCGAGAATCAGGCTGGGAAAAGTTCTTACCTATGTGAACATATTCTGTAAGAAAAACTAAGTTAAAGTTCTTGATATGAATGCTCAATATAGTGATTGTCGGTTTCGAAGTCCGCGTTATATCATTACAGTGAAACAAGATTTTCAAGTAGATATTTTCAATGCCTCGATAGATTGTGTGTTGCAGGAGCTAAATTCTAGATTTAGTGAAAATTCTATGGAACTCCTTCGTCTAAGTGTCACATTAGATTCAAGTGATGAATACAAGTTTTTGAAGATCGATGATACATATTCCCTTGCAAAAAATTTCTACCCTCAAGATTTCAGTGAACAAGAAATTTATGTGTTAAATACTCAATTGCAGCATTATCAACTCGATGTTCCTTCTCATAAGGACTTTAAACATTTATCTACAATTTCCAAGTTATCTGAGAAATTGGTAGAAATGAAATTTTTATCAAAGACCTTCTATCTTATTAACAAATTGATTCATCTCATTTTGACTCTTCTGGTCTCAAAAGAAACCACAGAAAGGTCAATCTCTTTTATGAAACTTCTTAAAATAAGACTTCGTAATAAGATAAAAGATGAATTTCTTGCAAATTGCATGACTTTATATATTGAGCGTGAAATAGAGGAGAAAATTGACAAAGATTGTATCATAGATTAATTTTTTGATGTGAAAAATCGCCGTGCATAATTTAAGTTATATGTATGTAGTTGTTTGTATCTTTTTTGGCTTATTGAAAATATATGTTATATTTTGCCAAAAACTGCCTATATATTTTTTACATTTAAAATTTTATTTTAAAATTTGTTTGGTTTCACTTGGTGACTGGCCCCCCCTAGCTAAAATTTGTGAATCTGGCCCTGTGTATATATAGATCATTGGGTCAACATCACATATAATTATTATTAATCTCCAAGGAGAAAATCGAGCACTAGAGCCGAGAGACAATAAATAAATATCGAGGAGTCTAAAACTTATTTTTAAAATGAAAAGTATTTAATATATTTAAATTAATTATTAATAATAAAATAATTTGAATGATTTTAATATTTCTAATGAATGAAATATATAGAGGGAAATCTCCTCCAAAATATTTTGTGAAAAATAAGCCTAAATAAATAATTTAATCCATTAAAATAAACATAATAATTAATTTGATCAAAATGAATGAAATAAATGTCGGAGAATTTCCCCTCCATAGTGTTTTGTCAAAAATAAACCCAAAAGTTAAAACTCAAAAATAAACTCAAATTAATATCTCAAAAATATTTCAAAATGTTAAAAACACTATAGAGGAAAATTTTCATCCAGTAATCTCTTCAGAAGAGGAACAATATATAGTTTGTCACTTAGTCTAAATAAAATAAAGGAGAAAGCAATCACACAAAATTGGCTAATTGATATTGTAATATCGTTACCAATATTGAGATCTTCATAGTTTTCAACATCCAAAAGTATTTCATTCATGTCATTAATATGTGGCTTGCAATGCAACCAATCACTAGTACAAATAAGTGTGTCAACAGTCTTAGGTAGTAGTGAACTTTTGAATGGATCAAGGATTCGTCCCCCGGTGCTTAATGCTGACTCGGATGCTACCATCGATAATTGAATTGCGAGAATATCTCTAGCTATTTTTCACAAAATTGGAAACTTCAAAGAGTTGATTTTTCTCGAAGTCAAGATATTAAAGTTTGGTTGTATCTTCAATGCATCCTCCTCTATTTATTGAAATATTTGAAATATACAAATTGTTGAACTTGAATCTTCATCTTCATTATCATCTTGAAAAATATTTTTTGGATATACTGCAAAGGTATATTCCACATCCAACTTGGCCATCCTTACAAATACTTGAGGTAGTTGCTAGACAGCTTAGAGCTTGACTCAAAGATGGATTGTCAACATTATTATATTGATCAAACTATCGATAGATTGTACTTTCATCCATTCAAAGTATTTCCCTTGCTTTTATAGCGTCAATCACCGTAAATAGACACTTTGAGAGACACTTTAATTTGCATTGAGGATCTAAAATGAAAGCAACATACAATAATATATTACTTTTTTTAAACCGCCCCAATACATATCAAATTTATCTTCATGTGATGTGCAATAGAACTAATATAAAAATCATAGCTACAACACATTGTTTTGATCATATCATTCATCATTGAAATATTTTGAAATAATAAATGTGTGGTTGGATACTGGTACCCTAAAACCTCTAAACTAACTGTATAAAACATTTTCAAAAGCTTTACAAATACTCATGCATTTCCTCAATCTTCTCTATTAGGTGGGCTGAAAGAAGGGGTTAGACAGATTTACTCTAGAGGGGGGGGGGGGGTGAATAGAGATTTTAAAATCTGTTTGCAGAATTAAATCTACTAGATTAAAATAGTGATATTACTATGTTTAAGAAACAACAGAAGGGAAAACTACAGCACATAGCATACCTCACACAAAAAGTAAAAGTTAGCATCCTAGACGACACGAGAAATTTATAGTGGTTCCCCTATGCTTGGGTATATCCACTCTTCTAACACCCTGTTAGGAATCCACTAAGGTTTTTGATCAGGTGCCCTACCACAAATCAGGTTTTTGCTCAGGTGACTGTGACCACAAGATCTATTTCAAGGGAGATCTCGCAACCCTTTATGCTTTTGATTAGACGCCAAAAAACCAAATCAATTCTTTTGATTTGGAGACTTGCAACCAAGGTGTATAACTTTTGAAGGGAGTTAAGAAACCACTTATACAGAGAGAGAAATAAAACAAAACAATATGAAGTTCTTCTCTTTCTTAAACAACTGAGAAGACTAGTGGATCTTTCTTGATGAAACCAAAGCTCCCCCAGAGATTGAAATTTTGATCTGGAAGATGGAAACTTTCAAGGGTGAGTAGGACTTCTTTAGAATGATCTCCAAAAAGTTTCAGAATAATGATGATGATTTTCTTTAGGAATTCTTTTGAGATGTAAGACTGATGATGACAAATTCTTAGTATCTTTTATTCTCAAGTTTGTAACTCTACAGCTTCTTGTTGTGTTTTTTTGCTTTTGAAAAACTTGTTCTATATTTACTATAATTTTCTGCAGCAAAGTTTGAATTCCTTCCTTAATTGACTGCTGGTTTCTTGGAACTTTGACAACCACTAGAAGAGCACTAAAGTAATTTCTTAGCTGTTCCCAAATAATTAGTTGTATAATGACTGTGAAATCCAGTAATTAATGCTACAATTTGAACGGCTATATACAGAGAATATAAGTATTAATTACTCAGAGTAAAATAAGCCAAAGAGTAAGCCTTAGTGAATCTGAAATAACTGCAGAGAAATAGAAAATGAACTGACAGATATCGTCGATCTGAGATCCAAGATCGTCAACTCAAGCCTCTCATTCGTCGAGCTGAGCCTTGAGAACTCTGAACTGAAATGTTAATTTCCATTCTGAGCTCCAAGATCGTCGAGCTGAGATAGAAGAACGTCGAACTCATTCCTGATAGAAGATCAGAGATTGTCGATCTCAGTTCATCTTTCGTCAATCTCAGTTTAGAGAAGAGATTCTGAGATCGTCGAGCTGAGAACGAAAATCGTCGATGTCACTTTAGAGTTCGTCGAACGCCTTCTTCAATATAGAGAATTATGCCTTGTTCTAGTTTCTTCAGTCTTCTAAGTCTTCTGAGGGATTGGTCTGATCAATATGACTTGTTGACCTACCTTATAATCTAATGAAGACCTATGACCCTATACTATATAACATGGATCAATCTATTCAATCCTAATAGTGAACCTTAGCCCAAATCCCAAATACATGTGGGGTTCCAACAATCTCCCCCTATTTGGGTGAGGTCACTATATACAATGCATAAAATAAGAAAATATAAACATAAAACACAATAACAGATCTCTGACAGAATTAACAGGAAGTACAGCAGATATGACTGTACATACACTAAGAATGAAAATTGTTTTAAGAACTGTCAGGAGGAGGAGCAGAAGAAGATTTAGTAAATGCAATCTTCCTTAAGGGATCTTCTACTTCATGTTTGGACATTTTCAGGTCTTGAGCTCCAAGAAGTGTTATAGTTGAAGCTCTTGGAACAACAGCTTCTGGATGTACCTGCATGTAAGTATAAGGATCAAAGAGATGTTTATCTACCTCAAATTTTTATAGTTCCTTTTGTCTATAAGTAGACATGGTAGTAAACTGAGAGGGATCAACTCCTTTTTTCTTTGCTTTATTCATCTGGGATAAGCCTATTAGCTCATGGAATCTTGTCATTCTGAAATTAGAATCCAACTCAGGTTCATATACTAGGGATGGAGGTCTCCCTGGATCAGCTATTGAGACATCCTGAGCAGATCTTTGAGCTTTCTTGTATATAGTATACTATTGCTGGAAGTTTTTAGAAGGATAATTATTTGTAGATTTTCTAGCAAAATAGGAGCTAGGTGGTCTACATTCATTATATTTTTCAGTAAATCTTCCTTCGTGCTATCTTACATTCCCCCAATAGAGTAGCCACCTCTAGAATAAGATCTAGAGGATCTTACTTTACTGTGAGGGGCATAACCCTTAGCTTGCTGGGAGGAGGTTGACCTAGAAGCAATATTTCCTGAGGCACCGGTAACAGCAGCAGGAGGAGGTGAGTGCTTCATGAACTTTATGGTAGGGGCTCTGCCAAACTTCTTCCTTTCCTTTAGCTTTTTATGCTTGTTCCTTGATAGCTTCAACCAGGAAGGATTGGTTGGAGTCAAAGGAATATTATATAAAATGTAATAAGGAATATCATTCATAGAATTCTGAGAAGGAGCTACTACAGCCTTAGATACTTCCTTCTTTTTCTTTAATTTCCTTTTTCTGGACTTTGTATTCTCCGAATCATCAAAATCCTTTGATTCAACTTCACTGGAATCACTTGGAGGAATATTGTATAAATCATCAATCTATCTTATTTGTTCTGCTGAAAGGGACATTCCTTGAGTTGGAGCCGAAATTTCTAAACTTTCCTCTACAATTTGTATTTCTTCAATAATCTGTTTATCTTTAGCCATATCTTCATCTTGAACTTCATCCATGTCAGGAATTGGAGAGGTGGAGAAGACAAAAGTAGGAGGGGAAAGAACCTTGGGCTCAGAGAGTTGAGCCTGAAGGACTGGAGCAATCTCAATCTCAATCTCTTGAGGCTCTTGAACTACAAAATTGTCCTGAACGCCCTGAAGAGTTTTTGTGCTCACTAGAGCTGTATAGCAGAAAATAATTGTGCATGTCTTAGGAGAAGCAAATAAAAGAATATTTCTATATAAGAGGTCAAAAGAATCTAGAATTGAATTCAGTTCAACTGCTGGAGAAATGGAGCAGTCTCCAAAAAGAATGACCAAGGAATCATCTATTTCTACATAATCTGCATCTAAGAAATCTGTAAGTTCTGCATCTGGTATATCAGTATCAATAATCTCTATTGCTTTTCCTACTGTTGTAGCTATTGCTGCTGCTGGAACTGCTAAATGGGAGACTTCTTCATTGAACATCCCCCCTTGCCTGGTATCAGGTATGTTTGATGCCAGGCCTCTAGATGTAGAATGGAAGAAATGCCAGAAATAGAAGCAAGCTGAGTAGAGAGAGTTTTGATGGAGAGATTTAGAGGTGCAATGGCATCCTCTATGAGAGATTTGATGGTAGGAGAGAGAAGAGAGATGATGTTAGATGGATCACAGGAGGATGATAGGAGAGAAGAGGTGGTGATAGCACATGAAGTACAGACATTTAAGGAAGTGGATGGAGGTGAAAGTAGAATTGGAGGGATGATGGTAGATATAGAGGGGATGACTGGAGGAATGAGTTGAGGGATGTCAGATGTGATATCGATAGGGGTGCCATCAGCAAGTAAATATGTTGGAGGAGTATGTATTGGTGATTATATTGGTGATTGTATTGGTGAAGGGATGGTGTTTGTGTTGTAATGAGATTGAAGGTGGGTGATATCTATGTAGTTCATGGCTGGTGGATGGGATTTCTCTAGGTAGTGAGGTAGAAGAGATGAAGGAGGTGAGGGAGTGGAAATGACTGTGGGGATATAAAGGTTAGAAGGTTGTTGATGGGGTGTGATGGAGATAGTTTGGAGAAAGGTGGAGAAGGAGGAATTTCTGGTGCCTCTTTATCAACAGGTAGGGGATTGACTCTTGGATTCCTAGTGTCCTCAGAAAGTCTAGAGGAGAAAAGGCCTTGGTGTAACATCCCATTTTCCAATTAGACCCCCCCTTAGGAGTGACTCGAGCATAACTAGGTCATATGAGTTAACCTAGGTGAGCCTAGGAGACCAAGTGACCTAAAAACCTAGTTGAGACCCACTTGGTCTGCAAATAGTAATTTTCAAAACTCTGATTTTGGGTGGCCTAGTAGGTTCATTGTGACTCTAAAAAAAAGATTCCCTTAGACATAATGTGGGCCCAAGAGTCACCAAGGACCCACTTGGGTCAACCATAGTGGTCAATTGACCTAGTCAACCCCAAGCCCAAATCAAGTCAAACCTAGCCTATATGGGCTAACCCAACCTCAAACCACCCTCCCCCTTAGGCTAACTCTTGCATGATTATTTTTGTATGATATTTGGCTGATATATCCTAGGGAATTGACCAAGTCAACCTAGTGACTAGGAGAGAGAGAGAGAAGCCTAAATTTAGAGATATAAAGAGGAGAGAGAAAGTGTTTAAAGAGGCCACTTATGGTGGAAGGTGAACCACTCGCTTCATGATTTTTCCTAAGGGGATTATAAACTTAGTGGGCTGCCAATAGGCTAGGGAGATGAGAAAATTCGTTCATAAGGGTGAAGAGAGAGAAAGCTTCATTTTCCCTTAATGGAGGAGAGAGAAAGTGAGAAAAAGGAGGATATTCATGGTGGGGAAGGTGAATCACCCTCCATTCATCACCAATTGATTAGTATTCATCTCCCCTATCAGTTTTTAGGAGTTTCCAAATGTATTGTGTTGGTACCTAGTTTGATTGATTTCAGTCCTTCCTTTGTGCCATGGACCAAAGAAAATCTATGGTCAATGGTTAGGAGTCTAGCTGTATTGTCCTCGCTTTCCAAACTGAGATTTTGGTTAAGTAGGTTTCGTTCGCACTCATATAGTCGAACGCGTTCGAATCGTCTACCGGCTGATCGACGATCGTCTATCAATTGGTCGACGCTTTGTCTGCGCTGATAGTTCGACTATCTGTTGAAAGTTCGACTATCTGTTCTGCGCTGATAAGTTAGACTATTCTGTTGATAGTTCGACTATCTGTTCTGCGCTTTGATAGTTCGACATTGTTTCTGCGCTGATAGTTCGACTATGTGAGAGTTCGACTATTTGTTCTGCGCTGATAGTTCGACTATCGGTTGATAGGTCGACTATCTGTTCTGCGCTGGTAGTTCGACTATCGGTTGATAGGTCGACTATCTGTTCTGCGCTGGTAGTTCGACTATCGGTTGATAGGTCGACTATCTGTTCTGCGCTGGTAGTTCGACTATCTGTTGAGAGATCGACTATCTGGTTTGTTTTGATAGTTCGACTATCTTTTGATAGATCGACTATCTGTTTCTGAGGTAGGTCGACTATCTGCTTGATAGTTCGACTATCTCTGCGCGCTTGATAGCTCGACTATCTGTCCTAGATAGATCGACTATCTGAAGTTCGAATCTGTCCTGATAGTTCGACTATCTGCTGCGGTAGCTCGACTATCTGTTTGATAGCTCGACTATCTGGATCGTTCGACTATCTGCCCGATAGTTCGACGATCTCCTGGCGTCGTTCGACGATCTTGAAGGTCGTCGACGTTTTCTGTCTGCTTTGTATTTTTGTATTTATTTATTATATTTAATTAATTAATACATTTTCTGGCACTCTATTTTAAGCTGTATGATAAAGTTTCCAGGCATTATTTGTTCTATTCTTATTGCCTGAGTTAAAATCTTTTAAGATAAAGTTGTTTGTCTATAGCTGTCAGTTTAATTTATTTATCTGGACAGCCCTTTATAGCCGTTAGACTGAAAAGTCTTTTTGCTATAAAGAGATGCTTTGATGTGACTTATTTAGTCTATCTGATTATTTGATTTAAGCCTGCAGCTTCTTAGAAAGAGGTTATTCCTTTTTATAGAAGTTTTGCTGCAGAGATATTTCTGTCTTCTTGATATTTACAGCCCAGGTCTCAAGGCTTAGAAGAAGACAAATAATTCAAATGGAGAGAGCCGTTGCTTGCTGATGATTATATAAGAACCCTTTGCAAAAGGATTCAAGCTAGAAAAGAGAAGCTAGTGTTACACACATATTCAAAAGCACTCAAGCCTTCATCAAGCTCAAGTTTCCTGCTCCAGCAAAATCCATCTAACTGAGAAGTGTTAAGACTCTTCATCTCTTCTTCACTGAGTTCTCCTGCTTTCAGGAAGTTCAACTCAGAGTTTCTTGAAGAAGAAGAAGAAGAAGATTGCTGCTTGAAGACTGTTTCTTTATTGTTTACTTTCTTCCTGTAGCTTTTCCTTCAGAATTTTCTGAAGAGTTTTTCTGCAATGAAGCAAGACTTTCACCTGGACATTCTTGAGCCAGGGGGAGCCTTGATTCTTTAGAGCATTCTAGCTCAGTGCAAGCTTTTTGTGCTTCTCTAATCTATTGTAAAATAGAGAAGACATCTTAACCTTCTTCCCCCTCCTGTACAGGTTATTACTCCCTTCAAAAGTATCCCTTGGTGGCAGGGCACCTGATCAAAAACCTGTGCTTGGTTTTTAGACACCTGATCAAAAGTCTAAAGGGTCTCTGGATCTACCTGAAGAAGATCCTGTTGGTGGCAGGGCACCTGATCAAAAACTGTAGTGGATTCCTACCGTTGGGTAGAAGAGTGACGTACCCAAGTTGTTTGGGGAACCATAAATTCCTTGTGTCGTCTGGCTTGTTTATATATTTCCTGTACTGTGGCTGTGAATAGATATACTAGGTTGCTAGTTGCTGTTAGGTTTCCAAGCTTTAACTGTAATACAGTTAGCTTGTTTGCACATCACTTGTGTTAGGCTTAAGGTTAAACCAATATCTATAATCTCTTCATTCCGCACTTCACTCCAAGGGAGTGGGTAGACAGTTAAGTTTGTCTTGTGCAAAATTTGATTACTCTATTCACCCCCCTCTAGAGTAGTATCTATCCCTTCACTTCAATTGGTATCAGAGGGAGGTTGACTGACTGTATAGGCTAACACCTAAGTCACAAGATCCTGATAGATACCAAGAGTTATAGATATTCACTATCATGGCCCAGTCTAAGGATTATTCTAGCACCAGACCTCCAGCATGGCAACTTAGCAAAGTTGGCATCTGGAAGGCAGGATTAAACTATATGAACTCTATTGATGAGAGTATTTTTGCTTCTATTTTGTCAGGTCCCCCAAGAGCACCTGCTGCAGCCACTGCCTCATCGTCTGATATGAGATGCAGTGCCTCCTCCAGACTATAATGATGACTACAAGAAGGCCAAAATTGCTGATGCCAAGGCAATGAACATACTGGCTCAGACAATGTCTGATGAGGTGTTCAGAAGGGGCTGACTGCTCCTCAGCTAAGGCCATGTGGGACACACTGAACCAGATTGTAGCTGGTTCAGCTGATGAAAGGAAGGACAGGGAGGTCCAACCTTATCTCACAGTATGAGAACTTAAGAAGACTGATGCTGAATCAGTTGAAGCTATGTACACAGGTTCAGCTCAATCATCAATGAGCTGAGGACCCTGGACAAGGACATATCATTGACAGAGGTCAATGATAAGATTCATGTGCTTCCCTAGCACATGGGATCTAAGAATCTGGCCCATCAAGGAAGCCAGAAGCACCAATGAGATTTCAACTGAAGCTCCCTCGGCAAGCTCAAGTCTTTTGAGCAAGTGCTGAAGACCAGAGAAGCAGAAGCTAAAGCCAAGACCCCCACTCCAACAAGAAAAGAGCAATCTCTAGCTCTAAGGCTGCAGATGTTTCTGAAGGCAGCCAATCCATGAGGAACTTATGGCAATGTTTGCCAAGAGGTTTCTCAAGATGGGAGAAAGGAGTTCAGAAAGAAGTCTTCACGCTATGAAGACAAACAAGGTATGATCGATCTCCTGCTAAAGAAATTATTTGCTATGGTAGGAAGCCTGGACACATTTTGCAGAGTGTCCAGAGGAGAAGAACAAGGAAAAGAGAGAAAAGACAAAGAACAACAGAGGAAGCACTCCAAGCCATCCTCCTACAAAAACAAGAAGAAGGAGAGAGGTTTCATTGCTGAAACCTGGAGTGATCCTGATGAAGAATCATCCTCATCAAGCTCAGTGAAGATGAGGAAGAGAAGAAGGCCAAAGAAATTTGCCTAATGGCATAGATGCCTGCAGCAACCAATCTGCTGCAGAGAGTTCGACTCAGATGAAGAGATGCCTACTGAAGATGAGGTACTTTCATCTTATGATTTTACTCAGAAGAGTTTAAGTTAGAATTTAAATCTTTGTGTTTAGATTTAATTAGTTCAGAAAAGGAGATAAAAGAACTCAGAAATAGGTTAGCTGACTCAGATTCAATAGCCTCTGAAAACATTAGGTTAAAGGAAGATCTCACTACTTGTAGTGAAGAAATTAAATTTCTTAAAATAGAATTAGCTAAGTCTAAGAGCTTAGAAGAATCCCTTAATGGTAGAAGCCTTAAGCTGTTAGAAATTACCAGCATGACTAACACTAGGTCAGGTAATGATAAATTAGGCTTAGGAGCTTCTCCCAGTGAAACCCCAGTCCTCTTAAAAATAACCTTTCAACTCCAGTGAACTTCATTCAGCTAGTGGAAAGAAGAACACTGAGCAAGTAAACCTTGTAAATAAAACCCTAAATAAAGCTAAGAGAGAAAAGAGAAAGAAGTTTTTCAAAGAAATGCAAAGAGGTCGAACGCCGCTCGACGATCGGATGCTCCATGGTCGAACGAAGCTCGACGATCTGAGCGCCCATCGTCGAACGTCGATCGACGATTTCAACATGATTTTCAAAATCATAATCAGTATCATAGAAACCTAAATGAAAATAGAAACCCTAGGTTTGTTGACCCATCATCTGCATGGAGAATCCCACCCTAGGAGATCTCACCCACTAGGTTATCACCTCAGCCTGCATTCTCTTATATTTCCAGTTTTTCTTATGTGAAAAACAAGGACCCAAGGTTACCTGGGTCCACTCTGTCTAAATAGTTTGTTTTGTAGGTGAAGGCCTATCCAATCACTCCAAATAAGTGGTATTTGGATAGTGGATGCTCTAAGCATATGACAGGAAACAAAGAGATTCTGTCAATGTACAAAGCTAAGCTCGGCCCAAAGGTTATCTTTGGAGACTCCAGCTGTGGTCAGACAGAAGGATATGGCAAGATCACGATTGGAGCTGTTACATTCAAGAGAGTTGCTTATGTCAGTGGACTGAAGCAACAATCTGATTTCAGTCAGCAGCTAGTGATGCTGGCTACCAGGTTTCTTTTCTAACTCCTCTTGCAATATTACTGAAATAATAATGTTGTTTTAATAGGTAATAGAATAGGCAATATATATTTAGTAGATTTTAATTCATCTCTCTCTGAAATCTGCCTGTTTAATGAATTAACCTTAATAATAATTCTTTATGGCATAAAAAGGCTTAGTCATGTAAACCTTAAGAATATCTCTAGGTTATCTAAGCACACCTTGTTAGAGGTTTACCTTCTTGCCCCTACAAGAAGGAGAGCCTATGCAAGGCTTGTCAGCTAGGCAAGCAAACCAAGAATTCATTTAAATCTGTTAATAAAAGGATTCTCCTAGAATCCTGTATTATTACATTTGGACCTTTTTTGGCCCAATAAATGTACAAAGTCTAGGAGGGAAGTATTACACATTAGTGATTGTAGATGACTTCTCTAGGTTCAGTTGGGTTTCTCTTTGAGAACTAAGTCTGATAACTTCAAAGCCCTTACAGACTTTCTACTTTGTGTGCAGACTGAGTACTCTACTCATGTGGCCTTGATCAGAAGTGATCATGGTACTGAGTTTGACTCTCTTCTCATGCAAGAATTCTGTGAGGAGAAGGTATCAAACATAGCTTCTCAGCTCCTAGAACTCCCCAACAAAATGGGGTAGTTGAAAGGAAGAATAGAACACTAATTGAAGCTGCTAGCACATTGTTGGCAGATGCTAACATGCTCTATCCTATTGGCAGAAGCTGTTAGTACAGCTAACTATGTCTTGAATAGAAGTTTGATACACAAACTTAAGTGTAAAACTCTTATGAGTTGCTTAAAGGAAAGAAACCAAAAATTAATTACTTTAGAATTTTTGGCTGTATTGTTTATATTCATAACAATAATAAAGAATATATTAGAAAATTTGAAGCAAAAGCTTCAATGGGAATCATGCTTGGATATTCCCAAGTAAGCAAAGCTTATAGGGTTTATAACAAATCAACCTGTAAGATAGAAGAATCTGTGCATGTGACTTTTGATGAGTCTCAGATGTTTTATAAGGAGAAAAGAAAATTCTCCTTCCTCCAGTTCTTTGCAGGTACCTGATGACCTCAAGAAATCCTTCAACGATCAACTCTTCAGATCACTGAATCAGACAGTGATGAAGACTTTGCTGAAGCTGTTGAAGTTGTTGCTGTACCACCAACAGTAGATCAAATCCTCCTGAGGAATTAATCCCAACTGTTGCTGAAGATCACATCCCAACTGCTGACATTGTCACACTTAGAGATCACCCCACATCTCAAGTGATTGGAGACATATCAGCTGGGTGTTCAAAACAAGACACCAATAGACACAGGATGTGATGCATGCTTGTTTCCTCTCACAGGTTGAGCCCCTCACCTTTAAAGATGCAGAGCTAGATCCCCACTGGATCATTGCAAGCAAGAGGAACTCAATCAGTTTGAGAGATGTAAAGTTTGGACTTTGGTTCCAAGACCTAAAGGCCAACTGATCATAGGCACCAAGTGGGTGTATAGAAACAAGTTAGATGCAAATTGGAATAATAGTAAGGAATAAAGCTAGGCTTGTAGCTCAGGGCTACAGACAGGAGGAAGGTATAGACTATGACCAAAACCTTTGCTCCTGTTGCAGGCTAGAAGCAATAAGGATCTTCTTGGCCTATGCAGCCTACATGAAGTTTAAGGTGTTCCAAATGGATGTCAAAAGTGCATTCCTAAATGGTGAGCTTAAGGAAGAGGTGTTTGTTGAACAACCACCAGGGTTTGTTTCTTCAACTCAGCCTTCTCATGTTTTAAGTTGCAGAAAGCTCTTTATGGACTAAAGCAAGCTCCTAGGGCCTGGTATGAGACTTAGCAGTTTCCTGTTAGAGCACAACTTCACTAGGGGAGTAGTTGATAGAAACCCTTTTCGTCAAGCATCACAAGGACACAATCCTGTTAGTTCAGGTGTATGTAGATGATATTATCTTTGGCTCCACTGATCCCAAACTATGCAAAAAGTTTTCCAACTTGATGCACTCTAAGTTTGAGATGAGTAGCATGGGTGTGCTGTCTTACTTTCTTGGTCTCCAAGTTAAGCAAGATGCTGATGGTATCTTCATCTCCCAATCCAAATATGCCAAGGAATTGGTAAAGAAATTGGGATGGCTGATGCTTCAGCAATGCCTACACCCATGGCTACTAATGTAGTTATTGATTCTGATGATCACGGCAAGCCAGTTGATCAAAAGACTTATAGGGCATTGTTGGTTCCCTATTATATCTAACTGCAAGTAGGCCAGATATAATGTTTGCTACATGCCTTTGTGCTAGATTCCAGGTCAACCCAAGGAATCTCATCTGATTCTTCTAAAAAGAATCCTGAGATACCTGAAAGGATGTCCAGATCTAGGACTTTGGTACCCAGCTGAGTCAGAGTTTGAATTAATTGGATATTCTGATTCTGATTATGCTGGTTGCAGAGTTGACAGGAAGAGCACCTCAGGAACTTGCCAGTTCCTGGGAGAGAGATTGGTCTCTTGGTTCTGTAAGAAGCAGGCTTCTGTCTCAACTTCAACTGCAGAGGCTGAATATATAGCAGCTGCCAGTTGTTGTTCACAGATCCTGTGGATTCAAAACCAGCTTGTGGATTATGGTTACTCACACAAGAACACCAAGATCATGTGTGATAGTACCAGTGCTATTTCAATTGCACAAAATCCAGTGCACCACTCTAGAACGAAGCACATTGAGATTAGGCACCATTTCCTGAGAGATTGTGTGGAAAAGAACAAGATCGTCTTGAGTTCATATCCACTGAGTTTCAGAGAGGTGATATATTCACCAAGCCTTTAGATGAACAGAAGCTCTTCTTTTTAGTCCAACTAGGCATGATCAATGGACGAGACTAAGTGTGACGATATCTGCCTATGTTGAGGTCTGCTTGAAGATCGTCGAACGATGATCGAAGATCGTCGAACGGATTGAGCCTATCGTCGACCTCTGGTTAATGATAGCTTATCTGTTTGAAGATCGTCGATCGACGTTCGACCATCGTCGAACAGGCTGAGCTTATCGTCGATCTCTACTCGACGACAGCTTGTTGCTTGTGAAGCCAGAATTAGCCGAACGATGGTTCGACTATTCTGCTTCTGAGCCGATCGTCGAACGGCCGTTCGACTATCGGTTCAAGATCTTTTTAATAGATCGACTATTTCCGGTCCAATATAAAGCCGATAGTCGACCTAGGTTAAAAGATCGTGTGCTTTATCGTCGACGGAGCGTGCCCTTTCGCATTCTGCTTTCCCGCTTGCGATTTTCTGGCGCTTCGTCTTTTCGTTCTCTCTCCAGCTTTCTCGTGCTTTCTCAGCGAATCCATGGCGATTTCCCAGCTGTTCTAGCCGTAGTAAAGTTTGATGCCGGATTCAGTGTGGATTTCGAAGCTTCAGCAGTTGCGATGCGGAATGTGGAAGTTCTCCAGCTCTGCAGGGATCAAGGTTCTAGAGAAGTGATGTCTGAAAGATCAAGATCAACATTCCAGAAATAAAAGAATGGGCTTTCACGTCGTCTTCCACAGACGAACGATGATCGGTACCATCGGCGGAGTAGAAGTTATCCTGACTCCGGCCGTTCTTTCTGATGTTTTTGGTTAGTGGATGGTGAGAAGATTATGAGCAAGACGCTCAGGAGTTTGGAAGGATGCTGTTGAGCTGGGACATGCCGAGGGCATTCCCACCAAGCTGCTCAAGGTAAACTTCCCCTTCAAGATAAAGTTCCTCGCTGAGGTAGTAGGAAAAGTGATTCTGGGCAAGCACTCTGCCCATGATAATATAACAAGGCAGCAATTCGCACTTATGTGTGCAATTGTTAATCGAAAGAGATCGATTGGGCTGCTGTTCTATTTGATTTAATCAGGAAGAAGACAGGAAAGAAGGAAGTCACCCTGGGAAGGGTTATTGGAATTTTCTTAAGGAGAAATTCCCCCAGCTGCTGAGTTCTGCCGCAACTACAATCAACGCCAGCAAGAAGATGGATCCCCACTATCTCTAAGTGGAAGAGGACATTTGTGAAATCTGCTCCAGCACAATCTGAGGACACAAGGACTGCATCAGTCGCTCCTCAACCTATTGAAGCTGGCTCAGCTATTCCTCCTCCTCCTCTGTTTTGCCGTCTACCTCAGTTGAAGTACCATCAACTTCTGCTGAGGTACGACCTTCTTCTGCTGCACCTGAAACAACCGTGGTTGTTCCTCTGTCTCCTCCAGCCTCTCCTCTACCTGCTCATCTGGCTAGGATATCTGCTCCTAGCTTTGATTTGTTAGGATCAGAGAGAATTCTTACTCCTCCTGAATCTCCAATTCATTCTCAAATTCATTCCCCAATAAACTCTCCTGCTCCATCACCTGCTCCATCTCCTGCTAGATCCCCTGTCACACCATCTCCATCCCAGCACATCTACCATATCTGCTGCAGCTCCATCCACCTCTCATCCATCATCTTTGAAATCACTCCTGATTTCATCTCGCCGCATTGTGGAGCTGATTACCCCATCAATCAAAACCATGATTGAAGAGGCAATCGCTCCCCTTGCTGCCTCCATTGATCTATTATCTGCTTCCATCAAATCCCTCTCCAATCAGCTGAGCCATCTTCCTCTAGGGGCCTGGTTTCAGTACCCACTGAAATCAGGCAGGGGGAGATGTCAATGAAGATGTCTCAGACCTTCCTGCCTTCCTCCAGTTGAGAAAGATTCGGTCTTGTCTGCCTAGCCAGAATCCGCTCAAGTTGAGCCAGAAGAAGTTCCAGATGTTGTTATGCTGTTCAGGAGAGACAGCTCCTGCTGAGGAAGATTTGTCCAGCTGAGGAAGTGGTAACTCCAACTGAGGAAGAATTGTTCCAGCTGAGGAAGAGATTGCTCCGTTAGCAAGGTAGCTCCAGTTTTGACTGAGAAAGAAATATCAGATGGAATCCTGCTATCAGAAATTGCAGTGAAAGTATGCTTAGAAGATCTAACCTCCCTATGATTGCAGATCCTGGAAGGAATCATAACCTTATCTAAATGAATCATGGGAAATGGTTAAATATGAAGGTAACTCTTTCATTCGCTTTGTTGATGAGTCTATTAATTTGATAGTCTGTGAATACCTTGAAGGAATGATCTCTGTTTATTTAGCAGATTATATTCATAATTTTACAGATATTATTAAAGAAGATTTAACTACTCAAATAATAACAGTAGTTTCTGAGGCTGACCCAAGTATTCCTGATACTCAAGTAGACCCTGAGTTGAATCCTTCTTAGATAATAAAGAAGATGAGTCTGAGAAAGAGGAAATCAAAGTTGATTCCCTGTTTTAAGTTTGAAGAAATTCAAGCAAGGCTGCTGGGAATTAAGAGTAAAATCTTTAAAAGAGAAAGAAAGAAGATTTGCAATTGAAAAGTCATCCATCTGGGATGACTCTCCAGGTTTAGATTTAGACTCCTTCTGGCTATGGATGCCCATGAAGAGAGAAAAAGAAAATCTGCTCAAAGCTTAAAGAAAAGGCTGTCTCAGAAGCCTATGATCCCATGAGAACCTCCATCATCCCATTCTGATGATGATGATGATTCTGATGTTCTGAAAAGTCAAAGAAAAGAAATCTGCTGCAAAGAAAAGAAAAGCTGCTCCTCCTCCACCTCCAAACAAGGATAATGACATTCCCTACTACATTTTGAAGGGCATTGACCCCAAATCCAAGGATTTTAAGCATTGGATGTGGTTTCGAAAAATCTCAGCAAAAAGAAAGGAAGAGAACTAAGAGGTATGACAGTCCAGTCTCCAGATGGACTCCCAAAGGTCCTCCTCACCTCCGGTGCAGGAGCCTCTGGGAATCTACCTGCTAATCAATCTGCCGCCTATGGAAAATCTGCGTCTGCTCAGCCCCAACCAAGAAAGTCATCAAAGTTCTCAAGGCAAATCATCTTATGGTCTCAAAGACAAGCGAAGGAGGTTGTGGCCCAAAGACCAACTTTTTCCCACCTCCTTCTCCAGTTAAATCTGAGAAAAGTATTTCGAAAGGTAAATAGTTTACAGTGTTTAAAACCTTCTAGCAAGTCCCTTGTGCTAAGATAATTAATGTTTTATCTAGATAAAATAGCTGATGCTGCTTCTCAGAGCCCGTATATGAAAATCCTGAGCTCGATCCTAATTTTAGGATGGCTCGCTTTCAAGAGCTTGTAGGAGCACCCAAATAAGAAAAGCAAGAGCCGAAGGCAAAGATACAACTGGCTTTACTACCATGTCAGCTTATAGAAAGAAAGAATTGAGAAATTCCAAGTCAATCCTGAGATTTGATCCAGCAAAGTACATGGAAAAACATCCTGAAGCTGTTGTCCCCAGAGCTACAGAGCTGAAGATCATTGGTGCTCAGGATTTGAGATGTCAAAGAAGGAATCAGATGACCCTCTTCGAAAATTTCTTTTGTCTCTAGTTCTTCTGATCCATTACCTGACCCTAAAGATCTTAATAGTTTGATTAAAACTGCTGTGATATATTTGATTATTTATTTATCTGATTGATAATCTGCCAGTTTATGTTATCTATTTGCTGAAATTATTTTTAGTATTCTTTTAGCTAGCTGTTTTAGTTTGAGAGAGACTTAACTCAAATAGGGGGATTGTTGGTACCCTAGTTTGATTTGAGTTTAGTCCTCTCCTTTGTGCCCTTGACCCAAGAAATATCTATGGTCAATGGTTAGGAGTCTAGCTGTAGGGTCCTCGCTTTTCCAAATTGAGATTTTGGTTAAGTAGGTTTTCGTTCGACTATAGTCGAACGCCGTTCGACTATCGTCTATCGGCTGATCGACGATCGTCTATCAGTTGGTCGACGCTTTGTCTGCGCTGATAGTTCGACTATCTGTTGATAGTTCGACTATCTGTTCTGCGCTGATAGTTCGACTATCTGTTGATAGTTCGACTATCTGTTCTGCGCTGATAGTTCGACTATCTGTTGATAGTTCGACTATCTGTTCTGGCTGATAGTTCGACTATCTGTTGATAGTTCGACTATCGTTCTGCGCTGATAGTCGACTATCTGTTGATAGTCGACTATCTGTTCTGCGCTGGTAGTTCGACTATCGGTTGATAGGTCGACTATCTGTTCTGCGCTGGTAGTTCGACTATCCGTTGATAGGTCGACTATCTGTTCGCGCTGATAGTTCGACTATTGTGATAGATCGACTATCTGGTTTGTTTTGATAGTTCACTATCTTTTGATAGATCGACTATCTGTTTCTGAGGAGGTCGACTATCTGCTTGATAGTTCGACTATCTCTGTGCGCTTGATAGCTCGATATCTTGTCCTAGATAGATCGACTATCTGATAGTTCGACTATCTGTCTGAAGTCGACTATCTGCTGCGGTAGCCGACTATCTATTTGATAGCTCGACTATCTGGATCGTTCGACTATCTGCCCGATAGTTCGACGATCTCCTGGGTCGTTCGACGATCTTCGAAGGTCGTTCGACGTTTTCTGTCTGCCTTTGTATTTTGTATTTATTTATTATATTTAATTAATTAATACATTTTCTGGCACTCTATTTTAAGCTGTATGATAAAGTTTCCAGGCATTATTTGCTCTATTCTTATTGCCTGAGTTAAAATCTTTTAAGATAAAGTTGTTTGTCTTATTAGCTGTCAGTTTAATTTACTTTATCTGCTGACAGCCCTTTATAGCCGTTAGACTGAAAAGTCTTCTTTTTGCTATAAAGAGATGCTCTGATGTGACTTTATTTAGTCTATCTGATTATTTGATTTAGCCTGCAGCTTCTTAGAAAGAGGTTTATTCTTTTTATAGAATGTTTTGCTGCAGAGATATTTCTGTCTTCTTGATATTTACAGCCCAGGTCTCAAGGCTTAGAAGAAGACAAAGAATTCAAATGGAAGAGAGCCGTGCTTGCTGATGATATATAAAGAACCTTTGCAAAAAGGATTCAAGCTAGGAAGCTAGTGTTACACACATTCAAAAGCACTCAAGCCTTTCATCAGCTCAAGTTTCTGCTCTCAGCAAACTCCATCTAACTGAGAAGTGTTAAGATCTTCATCTCTTCTTCACCTGAGTTCTCCTGCTTTCAGGAAGTTCAACTCAGAGTTCTGAAGAAGAAGAAGAAGAAGATTGCTGCTTGAAGACTGTTCTTTTTTTTTTTACTTTAGCATTTTTTTTTTGTATTTTACTTCTTCAGTAGCTTTTTCAGAAGAGTTTTCTGCACTGAAGCAAGACTTCACCTGGACATCTTTGAGCCAGGGGGAGCCTTGATTCTTTAGAGCATTCTAGCTCAGTGCAAGCTTTTGTGCTTCTCTAATCTATTGTAAAATAGAGAAGACATCTTAACCTCTTCCCCTCCTGTACAGGGTTATTACTCCCTTCAAAAGTATCCCTTGGGGCAGGCACCTGATCAAAAACTGTGCTTGGTTTTAGACACCTGATCAAAAGTCTAAAGGGTCTCTGGATCTACCTGAAGAGATTCTGTTGGTGGCAGGGCACCTGATCAAAAACCTGTAGTGGATTCCTACCGTTTGGGTAGAAGAGGGACGTACCCAAGTTGTTTGGGGAACCACTAAACCTTGTGTCGTCTGGATTGTGTTTATATTTCCTGTAGTGGCTGTGAATAGATATAACTAGGGTGCTAGTTGCTGTTAGGTTTTCCAAGCTTAACTGTAATTACAGTTAGCTTGTGTGCACATCACTGTGTTAGGCTAAGGTTAAATCAATATCTATAATCTCTTCATTCCGCACTTCACTCCAAGGGAGTTGGGTAGACAGTTAAGTTTTGTATTGTGCAAAATTTGATTACTCATTCACCCCCCTCTTCTGAGAGTATCTATCCCTTCACTTGTCAATTCTGTACAAGGAAGGTGAATGTGCAAGGGTTTTTAACTAATTTTTGCCGAAAATGTCATATTCGAATGGCCATATATTGGGC
>CM077095.1:32537986-32622705 GCA_039513925.1 Platanthera zijinensis
CTGGTGTTGTTGTTGTAGTTATTGGGGGAACCAAGATTTAATGTTGTTGTCTTTAATTTTGAATTCATTTACAGCCTAATCCTTGTCTTCCAAATTACAAACCTTTTAAGATTGCTACTAGAGGTCTGGTGCTTGAGTACTACTTATTTTGTGCCATGATATAAAAGGCAGACTAGAAAGAGTACGATCCAACAAAGATAATTTGGGTCAGTTGTAGCCTGTGAAACAAAACAACCTGACACCTCTAATACCAATTGAAAGTGAAGGGATAAATCACACTAACTCTAGAGGGGTGGGGGAATAGAGTATTAAAATAATTTGATTAATTCTTATAGCAGGTTAATAAAATAAGTGATATCTATATGTAAGTAAAAATAATACAAAGAACACACAAACTGAAAACAATAAGTAGAGCAACCAGACGACATGTATTTTATAGTGGTTCCTGTAAAATTTGGTACTTCCACTCTTCAACCACCCTTGTAGGAATCCATTATAGGTTTTTGATCAGTGTCCTGCCACACAATCATCTATTTTAAAGGGAGATCTAGTAACCCTTTGAGCTTTTGACCAGGTGCCCAAAAACCAAACTAAGTCTTTTGATCAGGAGACTTAATAACTAAAGGCTAACTTTTAAAGGAGTTAAAACCCTTTTACACTTGGATAAAAATAAAATGATATTGTCTTATCTTTCTCAAGTTTCAGAGAAGACAAGTGGATGGTTGTTATTTTCAAAGCTCCCCCTGAGATGTAGAATATTCAGGAGAAAGGAAGATTTTCTCAGGGTTTAGGCCATCAGATTGCTTGAAGATCTTCAGGAGGCTTTTAGACGAATATATATGGATTCTCTCTTTGAAATTCCTGAAGAAAAACTGATGAAGAAGTTGAATTATATGAGAGCTATTCTTCTTTCAGTTTTCTATGAATAATTCTTTCGGTCACGGCTCACTTGCTTACTATTATATTGAAAAGATAAATCTTTTATATTTCTTGAAAATTTTAGCCTTTGAAATTTAAATTCGTTTCCTTGACTGACTGCAGAAATTCTGGGAGTTGACCAGCTAGAATTTGTCTTAAATGAATTTCCCTAAATGTCCTAGTAAAAATATGGGAAGTAATAACTCTGTCAAGACCATAATTAATGCTATCATTGAACGACTATATTCTTGAGAATATGAGCATTAATAATCAGAGTATTACTGCCTAAATATAATCAAATTCGAAATCAAATTAATAGTCGATTTGAGAAACTGCATAGAGAAAAATGTCGAATAGAACCGGAAGGTAATAGTCGAGCTCATGAATAATTTTGTCGACCTGAACTCCAAGTTCGTCGAGCTGAGAAATCTCCTTCGTCGAGCTGAGCTCAGCGATCATCGATCTGAAAATGAACTGACAATCTGAGCTCCAAGTCCGTCGACCAGAGATAGACTTTCGTCAAGCTGAACTTCTTTTATGAGATGAAAGTTCGTCGATCTCAGTTGGACTTTCGTCGAGCTCAACTCAGAGATAGAACTCTGAGTTCGTCGATCTGAGATCGACACTCATCAAGCTGAGTTCAACTATCATCAAGCAAAACATATGAAATCTTTAAGCTGCTTGTCTCTAAAGTCTTGAGTCTCTGAAGTCTTCTGAAGGCAGGTTTTATAATCTAACTTAATGAGATTAGCCTTAAACCTAGAACTAACAAATGACCTGAGGCTATACAAGTTGGGTCAACAAACCTAATAGCAAACCAAGTCCAAATCCATACTGGGGTTCCAACATGGTACAAGGCTCAACCTGGCCAAAATGAGGGCCTATGTCACACTCTTGCAATCGACTAAACAATATACACATGCTTTGAGAATTAATTGGGGAAAGTTTTAGCACTAAGAAGACTATCCTTCCTCCTGACTTGAGAATATGAGGCTAATAACCATCTACACACATTCCTACACTATAATTTAATTCAGACCGGATTCACAAATGTTTTAGTAGAATAACAATATTTACGCAAATAGAAAAAGTATAAAACTAGAAGCATAAAGAAAATTAATTCTACTCTAATTTCTATACAAGACAAGAGCAGTCGACTAGGAGCAGTACATGAGTCAATATTTTACTCTGTCTCATAATCCTAAGCCAGCACAAATTTTTTTGCAAATCACATAAAATAAATGAGTTCAACTCGCGACACATTAACAATTTGTGCAAATTCACTGTTCCATTGACCTAAAACTTCATCTTTATAAAATTTGACACACAGTATTGGTCTTGAGATTATGTCTTGTCAAAGAAAGAGCAAGAATAGAATTTCTTATCCCTGCTTTTGGAGGTAGTGCCAAAATTGATTTACGTCAAGCAGTCAGGGCTTTAACAGTAACATTTTGAATATACTCCACGGTATTGCTGAGTGACAACTTCATTCTTAGCGGTGTCTGCCTTGGCGCTGAGTTCAACAATTTATATGGCTTCTCCACAATAACGCTGAGACAAGGCTTTGTTATCTACAGTATCTACCTTGGCGTTGAGTTCTGAGGCTTTCAGTTGTTTCTATACAGTAACACTGAGACAAGGCTTTGTTCTCAGCGATATTTTTCTTGGCCGTGAGTTCTGAAGCTTTTAATGGCTTCTCAAAGGTAATTCTGAGATAAGGCTTTGTTCTCAGTGGTATGTTAATCAATATAATTGATCTCTGAAATACCATCTCAGCGGTATAATCCATCTTTGCTATAAGCCCCTTTTTTGAGTCAATACCAATTGTCTAGTATGCACATAAGTAGATATGCAATCAAAATATAATATGCTCTTAGCATTGAAGGTGATGCTTCTTCAAATCTAGTAATTATGAGGGCAATATTCCCAATAATATCCCCCTATTTGAAAAAGACAAAACATCCAACAATATTAAGGAAAATTAACCGAATAAATCAATATTTGACAAAAGATATAGCAGTTAAAGGTTGTCAACATAGACATCACGATAAACTACAAGAATTGTTATAACAGATAACTATTAAAGTGGAAATAAATTATCGTAAACAAAATAGCATCAAGCAAAGAATTTAGCACTCAACATTCAAGATTTAAAAAATACCAAACTAGATGTCCTAATAAGTTCATTACAGATTTAATACATCAACCGAATTTCTATTTTTATTTAAGAAACTAAATGCTTGTCCTTAGGAGTGCTAGTTGAATCTATTCTCATTCTTTTTGGAGCAGAGCCCAAACTTTCTCCTTGAGCAGCAGCCTGCATCTCAACTTGTTTAGCTTTGTAGTTTTGTCTATTGAAGTATAGAAGGACATGGCACTACTAGAAAAATGGCTTTTAGCCACGAATTCTTTTGCAACGGGGAAAAAATCGTGGCTAATAGTGAGTATTAGCCACGGTTTTTTTTCCGTGGCTAAAAGTCTAGTATTAGCCACAGTTGACTAATCCGTGGCTAATATTGGACTTTTTGCCACGGTTTGCCTGAACCGTGGCTAAAAGTCTAGTATTAGCCACGGTTTGCCTGAACCGTGGCAAAAGGTCGTGGCTATATTTAGTCCCACACTGCCAAAACAAAATGAAATTTTGGGTTTATAAGGAATTTATTTCAATTACTATTTGAAATAAATATGGCGGCGGGGGTCGGGCGGCGGTGGCGGCGGCCCGGCGGCGGCGGTGGCCCGACGGCGGCGGCGGCGGCGGCGGACCGGCGGCGCAGGTGCGGCGCGCCGGCCGGCCGGCGGCGGCGGCTGGCCTGAATATTTTATGTTATGAGTGGCCCTTTAACCACGGCAATTAAACCATGGCTAAAAGTCCAGTATTAGCCACGGCAATCAAACCGTGGCTAAAAGTCCATTCATTCACGGTTTTGGACTTTTAGCCACGGTTTGGACTTTTAGTCACGCTCGTATTGCTCACGCCCATTTTCCGTGGGTAGACCGTGGCTAAAAGTCTTTAGCCACGGTTTTGGACTTTTAGCCACGATAATCTGCCGTGGCTAAAAGTCAGTTTTCTAGTAGTGTGGGAATGTACTTGGAGGGCATTTTTCTTGGGTCCCACATCACTAAGTTTTCTTTGAAAACTCTTTCCCATAGGGAATTACATTCAAGGTACTTGATCCATTCTTCACTTGGATACATGATGTCAATATTTTTTAGAATCTATCCATGATTAATCCAGGCATTAGCAATGATATTCCTTGAATCATCACTCAAGTATTCATAATCAAGATCTACAGCTTGCTCCACTCTCCTTTTGGACATGAATTTTACATGTAGCATGACGCCTTGTAACCTTCTTCTTGCTGCATGATGTACATCTTGAGCGACTCTCTTATTTTCTCAAAAAATTAAATGTTTAGGTCTATTTTTTTCTAGTAGGTGCAGATTTAGAGCTATACTTGTACCGTTAAGGACCTTTAGGATTTGCTCAACATTGGACTTCTCCCCCTTTTTGGAATCTTCAAAGATATTATTTCTCAAATGAAGCGTGTTTGACTCAGACCTTCTAGACATTGTCTAGAAAACCTTGTCAAAATCATTAAGAATAGGATTTTGTTTTGAGTTGCAAAGTCCATAGAATGCTTTTGAGTGGAGTACATATATTATTCCACATGATCAACTCCTTCTTCCATTGATTTATCTGTTTGGCTCATCCTATAATTTACACTTAAAATATCCTGAGCTGAGTCCTTTAGACTTTCTTCCATTGACCTCTGAATGGTTGTAACGAACTCCCTAGCCCATGGCTCGAAAGGATGGCCGCTAGCACCCCCAACACCATGTCCGAAAGGGTTCAGCCTAACCAGGTCTGCAGACCATGCACCCCAACCCCTTTCCGTGCCTATTTTTCATCAGCAGTAGGTTGTTACCACTAGGGTTCTATCCCCAGTGGCAATAATCTACCGCTGCTGAAAAACAAGCACGGAGAGGGGTTGGGGTTCATAGCCTGCAAGCTTGATGTGATAGGCAGACTACTAGTAGTGGGCCCGGGTTTGGGCTTTTGGTAGGCCGGTGGTGCCAGCTGGGTCCCGCATAGTTGGCAGGCCTGGACCGTCATAAGCTCAGTTGGTGATGAGAGTTGTGGTAAAGAGTCTCTTATCAAGGTCTGGGTTCGATCCCAAGTGGCAAATAACTACCGCTGCTGAAAAAAAATCCGCGGAAAGGGGTTGGGGTGCATAGTCTGCATACCTGGTTAGGCTGAACCATTTCGAGTATGGTGCTGGTGGTTCCGGAGGCCGTCCTTCGAGCAGGGCTTGGGAGGCCGTTCAAAAAAGTGCACTTTTGTAATGGCCTCCCCAGCCCACGGCTCTAAAGGACGGCCGCCGACACACCCAACACCACGCTCGAAAGGGTTCAGCCTAACAAGGTCTACAGACCATGCACCCCAACCACTCTCAACACCTGTCTTATAGTAGCGGTAGGTTATTGCCATTGGGTATCAAACCCAGGGCCTTGATAAGAGACGCTTTACCACATCTCTCATCACCAACTGAGCTGCAGCTCAGTTGTTGATGAGAGCTGTGGTAAAGAGTCTCTTATCAAGGTCCTTGGTTCGATCCCCAGTGGCAACAACCTACCGCTAATTAAAAATAGGGGCGGAGAGGGTTTGGGGTGCATGGTCTACAGACCTAGTTTTGCTGAACCCTTTCGAGTCCTATGCTGGTGGTGCCGATGACCGTCCTTTCGAGCCGTGGGCTGGGGAGGCCGTTATAATGGTGGTATTTTGTTTTATAATGCTTGTAACTAGGTCAATCCATTTAGTAATTTGTCTATTTATATGAACAATTTCAACTTTCAGAGAATCTATATCAGTTATGATCTCTGTCTTGACTTTCAGAACTTCAGTCAGTATTTCAACTTTTACACTCTTTATTGAGTCATCAAAGTAACTTCTCATTGAAGTGGATTTCTTTTCCAATAGATTCTTTATTGATGATAGAAATAAGGTTTCTAACAAGCTGGAGGATTGTTAGGGATGGGATACATGTGGCACATCTTTGGCATTATGATTTATTCTTTTGTCATGGCCCTCTTGACAATCAAACACAATATGAGTGGATATCTCAACAACTTGGGATACTATGAGACCTTCTCCCTGAGCTAGGACTTTAATAAGATTTCCCCATCACTCTGATCATTAGGATTATAAAAATTTATAAAGAGGATTGTGCTCTAAATCCTCATTCAACTAATCCTGCTCCCCCATAATTTAGCATTCATCTTTTCTTAAGCCACTATCTCTTTTACAATCCTCTCCCTTGATCATTTAAGATTAGATCAATCCTGTCATGAAGATTTTTTAAATTCTTATTTATCTTCTCATAAAGATTTTTGTGATTTGCTCATGCTCTCCCATAGTTAGGGCATCAGTCCTTTCTAGAATAGTTTTCTCTCCCTCAACATCAGCAACCTCGTTTAGAGATGAGCTAGCATCAGCTACATTAAGATTAACTTGTATGCCTGAGACTTGAAGGTTTTCTTTTCCTTCAATTACATGTAGGCGTTATTTATGGGTTCAATATCCTTACTCTCTGAAGCGGAGACTTCTTCCGTAACTACTTTCTTGCCCTTCTTCTAGCTCTTGCTCTGCTATTTAGCCCTACTTTTGGGCAGTACCCTGATATATATTTTTAAGGTCTTAATATCCATTCTTTTCATGTAATTGATTTTCATTCCTTATTTCTTATTGAAGTTTTTCAAGATTGGCAGTGATTTGGTATAAAGTGAGAATTCTACCTATGGAGGGTACATTTGGACTACTCAAAATGTTTTTGAAGAATATCAAGGCCTAGTTGGTTTTCTTCTGGAATATAACCCTAGTGATCAGCTCAAACGTGGACTTGAAATGCTATCATATGATCCTGTATCACACAGGATAACCTTTCCAATGATGTCAGTATGGATTTATCTTCTCTAGTTAAAGTTCTTGATTTTTAGGGAAACATAACTTTCACTAAAAAACTCACACCAATCCAGTGCATTTTCTATTTCTTGTTGAGAGATATCCTGGTCCTCTTCAATACAAGTAGTGGGAAGGTTTAAAGCTCGTGCAATCCTTTGAGGACTAACCTTAATCTTCATATCTCCTATGTTTCTTTTAAAAGACTTTCCATTGGATAAGATTTTAATATTTCATTCGATCCCCAACACTTTTCTTTCAGAATCATGCTTGGTTCAGACAGAAAGAATTCTAGCCCTGAGGCTTTTAGTATTCTTATAATTACCTAACATGTCTCTAACTTTATTCTTTCTAGTGGCTAATAGGATTAAATGTTAAGAGAACTAAGTTTAAGTAACGAACACATAAGATATATCTGATCAAGATGATTGCAAGTAATGAAATTGCATTCAGATGATATAATGGAGATAATCTATTAAATATTTAACATTCTTAACTTAATTTTTAAGAAATTAAACTTTGATTCATCTAGTGGCTTAGTAAGGATATCAGCTACTTTATTGTCTATGGGGAAAATTCAAGGCAGATATCTTCATTCTCAACATGTTATCTAATAAAATAATATCTTTTTTTATGTGCTTAGTCTTGCTATTTGATATAGAGTTTTTAGCAATAGAAATAACACTGGATGAATCAAGAAATAAAGGAGTTTTACTTACTTTGAGGTTGTCATCCTCCAGTTGATATTGAATCAACAATAATTATGCACATGAACTCCCTGCAGATATATATATATATTCTGACTCAACTGTGGACATGACCACACTAGTATGCTTTTTACTGCTCGAGGATATCAATCATCTTCCTAGGAATTGACAAGTACCACTTGTACTTGTCCTATCTTCACTGCATTCTACAAAATCTACCTCTTAACAACCAGTTAGTTAAAAATCATAATTCCTAGGGTACCATAGGTGAAGATGTTGGTTGCCTTAAGTTATCTCAAAATCCTCTTTACTGCTGAGTAAAGTGATTCCTTTGGGCATGCTTGGTACCTAACAAAAACAAATATAACATACATAATGTCTGCTCTACTAGAAGTCAAATATAATAGGGATCGAATGATACACTAATACATTGATTCATCAAAAAGTTTCCCCTATTCATCCTTGTCCAAGGATATAATTGACTGAATGGGAGTTTTCATGATGGAAGATAATTCCATCCCAAACTTCCTAATAAGTTCTCCAGTGTACCTTATCTAAGAGATGAATATCCCCTCATCACACTATTTCACTTGGATACCTATAAAGTATTTTTGGACTCTCATGATGCTCATCTTAAACTCCCCTTGCATATGGTTGGAAAACATTGTGCAAATGTTCTCATCATTAGACCAAAAATTATCTCATCAACATAAATCTTGACTAAGAGACTCTTGCCCTTTGTTTCCCTTAGGAACAATGTGTTATATATCTTTCCCCCTGAGAACTTGTTCTTAATGAGAAAGCTAGATAGGGTTTCATACTTATCCCTAGGGGCTTGCTTTAACTCATACAAAGCTTTTCTATGTAAATATACCTGAGATTTAATGGTAGGATGAACAAAACTAGAGGGTTGCACTACATACACCTCTTGTTTCAAATTACCATTTAAGAAAGAAGACTTGATATCCATCTGGTACACCTCAAACCCTTTGAGTGTTATACAAGCCAAGAACATCGTAATGGCTTCTAAACATACTACAGGAGTAAAGATCTAGTCAAAGTCATTCCACTTCAATTCCTCTTGTTTATTGCCTTTTGCTACCAATCTTGCTTTATTCTTCACTATGACTCCATTCGCATCCATCATATTTCTAAAGATCCACTTGGTGATAATGATATTGTGTCCTTGTGGCTTTGGCATTAACTTCAAGACTTTACATCTCTTGAATTATTGTAGTTCTTCCTGCATAGCATTGATCCATAATGGATCTTTGTTGGCTACTTAAAATCTCTTTGGCTCCACCTGAGATAGGAAGCTCAGAAAAAGAGCTTCATTTTGTAGCCTTCTTCTGGTGGTGACACCTTGTCTTGTATCTCTAAAGATATAAGTATTGGGACGGTCTCTTATATGCCTTGTTGTTGTAGGCATCCTTTCAGCACCTTGTTGACCTACTAGAATGATTCCTGCTGACTGTTCCTCTTCAACTATTTCCAAAATTACGTCGACTGGCTGAATCTCCTCACTAAGCACTTCAACTTGAGAAGAACTCGTACTTGAACTTTGTTTTGAAAGTATCTAATTGCCAACCTAAATCACCTAGAGGGAGGTGAATAGGTGAATCTTGCGGCTTATAGTTGAATAAAAATATGCTTAAAATAAAGCACACAAAAAAGAGAATAAGCATAACACAGACACAAGGATTTATAGTGGTTCCCCAAAATTAGTACGTCCACTGTCCCGCCTCGCCTATCTAGCACTTCGGAAAGACTCTGCTACTTCACAAAAACATAAATTCAAAATAATCTTATCACTCAAAGTATAGAACACCTATAATCTCGGAGAACAACTTCTCCTACACTCGACCCTTCAATAAAGAACTACAAAAACTTGGAAGAACAAACTACCTACAAAGCAATAAGAAAAAGATTGTTTGAAAGAAAACTCCTTCTCTCAAATTTGAATATATAATCCTTATTAATTACTGGAAAGCTCTGACTGAATTCTTGACTAAGAAGAAGGAGAATTTTAAATTAACAACACAGATAGGTTTTAAGAAAAGACTGATCTCTGAACGACTGTGAATTTGGAATCTTGAGATCGATAGAGTCTTTTCTTTGCAGGAGGAATCGTGGATTAGAAGAGTTGTTGTCGATAGAGATCTTTGTGAAAACAAATTTGAGTTTCTGATCGATTAAGGCAACTTGCAATTAGATGACAATTATGTTATTCTGAAATAATCCTTGACTATTTATATATGATTCCTCACTAATAGCTTGATCTTGAACTTAATTCTACCGTCCATGTGTACTGTACATTGAGGAAGCCCAAATTTTTGAAATCCATTAAACTAGAATGAAAACAAAAAGAAAACTATCTAAGTCCAAATTCGTAAAGACATCACATGAACTCCTAAAACCACTGGTTGAACCAGTCGAAAAAACCTGGGAGAGATCTTGTGTGAGATTTTTGGAACTCATGAGTGTAACACCCCTATCCGTCGCATGACATATAGCAGTAGGTCTGGCTGGGGCCCGACTCCATATACCATCGACAGACCGAAGGGTTACTAAATGAAGCCATCCTTCCAATAACACACGTCCAATACAGATCACATTCTAGCGGAAGCATTTTAAATGTTGCAAAGAAAAGAACCCAAATCACAGTATGAATGTCCACAAAAAACACCAAAGCATGAATGAGCATACAAATACACAAAGTACTTTGCCTTATAGCCTTACATACGATTACTTTAAACAAACAGTGTCTTCTAAACATCGACACACAGGCCAGTCACACATGAGAATAAAAGTAAACATTAATATTTGGCTTCGAGGGGGGTCTCAGTAACAAGGGCTTCAGCCCGCTATTTTCTATTAGGTTTCGCAGCACCTACAATCAACATTCCACCATAAATGTGGCAAACAAAAGAAACGATCAGCTAAGGCTAACCAAAGTATAACAACCCCACCCCGGATTTGGTGTGGCGGTGGTGCTTCCCTACATTTTAGTAGCAAAGCTAACCAATATAGAGAGTATAATAACAGTACACTTCACGACAGGTGTAGGCACGGACAGCCTCACACCCCGTTGTCTCTGGGCACTTATTCAGTTAACCAGGTAAAATCTGTGGTCTCACCGCCATTAGGATGAAAAACCTCGTGAGCATTATAGTCTTTCCGGCCTAAGACCCTCCAACTATGTCAATGGTAAGTACCACATACCTTAGGCCGCTTTAACCAAACCAAATAGAGCGATATGGTTCCACATAACCAATTGCTTACACCGCCACGTCAATTTAAGCCACAAACGCGGGTGAAGCTTCCCTGAGTCCCAAATCGATCACACAAATTTTACAAAACTAAGTTATGTGCAAGTTGGTTCCCTGGCCACCAAGATGGCTGAACAACGCTTCTGCCAAGTTTTCTTGGTGCACCATAGAGTTACTCCCCAAAGCTCCCTGCTGCAATCTACCACGTCGAAAACCTGAAAACAACCATCGACAGGAAGTCTTCTCCGTCTATTCATGCATAATGAAACATCACCGATCCAAACCAACTTGTTCGGGTAGGCTTCACACACCATGCCTATGTCCTACTTTGATTTCAGACTCTACATGCAAATCTATGGGGACTATTCATGTCTACCTAAAGGAATACCTCACACTCACCGTTCACTCGTGGGAGGGAGTTTCCTATGAAAAAATGAAGAAGACTTCACATTTCCAAGAAGAGAATCATTACCCTTAAGGTTCGCTTTGGCGTCATGGAGATCTAGACAGATGAAAAGCAACACAACAGTCTCGCCTTCGTAGACCTTGACTTGGCTTACGATTTGGTGCTCCGAAGCTCAAGAGGCGGTCGAATCTCGCCTTCTCCTTCTTCCTTGATCTCCCCTCTCTCTAAAGCTTTAGAAAGAGATAGCTTGATGAGGAATGAGGGTTTCAAACCCTATTCCCAGACTTAACTCAGCAAGAACCTGCCTTGTCCCTTGGATCCCAATAGAAGGAAATATACGTCCACGATTCGCACTTAAAATCAATTTCCTGGACCGAACACGGCTTGTGACAAGCCCGTGTCCAAGCAAATGTTCAACACTCGCCGTAAACTAGAAAATACTGAACAGGACATGCCTCTGACACGGCTTGGGGCACGCCTGTGTCAGCTATGGACACGCTCATGTCAGCTATAGACAGGCCTGTGTCATAGGCTGTGCGCCTCAATCGACGCTGAAATTGTCGCATCCCGAATAGGACACGAGCTTAAAAATGCTCATGTCAACATTTAACACACCCGTGTCAACCTTTGACACGCCCGTGTCAATCGGTACATGCCTGTGTTGCGGGGCATGTTCCTAAATCGATACAGGGATAAAACATCCCAAAGAGGACATATGTTCTCGACTCGCCCATGTCAATTTTGAGACGCCCGTGTAACCCAAAACATGCCTGTGATCCAAACCGTATTCCTCACCCGACGAAGCCCGGCTAACAACCCAAGAAGGACAAGTCCCTGAAAATGCCCGTGTCCCAGGACATGTGACCCTTACCAGGCCCCAAACTTCGCTTTAAATACTGTCCGTCCCTCTTTGGAGTTTCGGGGCATTACAATTCTCTCCCTCTTAAAAGAATTTCATCCTGAAATTACAGAAAGGAAAAGATACACAAAATAAAATGGTACCTCATTCAAATAACTCGGGGTACTCCTCTAGCATGGTCTGCTCTCGCTCCCACGAGAGCTCCTCCCGACCGCAGCTATCCAAACGGACTTTGACCATCCTAATGTCCTTGTTACGAAGTCACTTGACTTCAAAGTCCTCAATGCGAACGGGCATGACCTTCGTCGTCAACCCATTATCACCAGGTACCTAATCGATCACAATCAATTACGAAGGCTCTTGCACCGCCTTCCACAATAATGATATGTGGAATACGTCGTGTAGATCACTCAATTCCACCGATAGCTTCAACCGATAAGATGCTTCACAAATTCGCTCCAGAATCTAAAATGGTAAAAGATACCTCGGGCTCAGCTTCTTCAAGCGTCATACCCGCGAAAGAGCCTTGAACGGCTTTATCTTCAAATATACCCAGTCGCCAAATGCGAACACAACGTTCCTATGCCTAGCATTATAGTATTTAGCCTGTCTATCCTGAGCAATCAACAATCGTTCTCGAATAGTTCGTACCAACAAAGTTGCATCTTCAACTTCTTGCCGTTTGTACATCTTCAACTCACCTGTCTCAAACCATGACAATGGCGTGCGAAATTTTCTACCATAAAGGGCCTCGTATGGCTCCATTTGAATGCTCGCTTGGTAGCTATTATTATATGTAAATTCCACCAAGTATAAGTGATCTTCCCACAGCTTCCCAAAATCAAAGACGCACATACAAAGCATGTCTTCCATCATCCTATTGACTCTCTTGGTCTGACCATCCGTCTGTGGATGAAAGGCCGTGCTGAGACTCAGCTTGGTTCCCAACATTTGCTGCACCACCCTCTAGTCATTGGACGTGAACTGTCCATCTCCGTCGCCCACGATGCTGCGGGGCACATCGTTCAATCGAACAATGTTATCCACGTATCGTTTTGCCAGTTTATCCATAGAATCATCCTTCTTATTCGGAATGAAGTGTGACACCTTCGTTAATTGATCTACGATCACCCAGATGGCGTCGTTTCCCTTCTGTGACCTTGCCAACCCATGAACAAAATCCAATGAAATATCGTCGAACTTCCACTCTTGGATAAGCAAGGAATTTAAGAAACCTCCAGGCCTCCTGCACTCTGCCTTTACCAAGGCGCACGTTTGACAGTTTGCCACATAAAGTTCCGCGTCCTTCTTACATCCTAACCACCAGAACAACATTTTCATATCAAAAAACATCTTCGTGCTCCCTCGATGATTAGAATACTTGGTATGTTAAGCCTTGTACATCAATTCCTCCCGTATCGTACCCACACTTGGGATGAACAGATGTCTGTCCTTCCATAACAGTCCATCAACAACACCAAATTTGGAATTTGACCCATCCAAAGCCTCATCCATGATCTGCTTCATGTTGCTGTCCAAACCCAGAGCCAGTCGAATCCTATCAGCGAGGTCATACAGCACCACTGTCCAATTTAATTGGGCTTCAACACTCATCTGTTTGTGAACACAAGAGATCTCTAGTGCCTCAAAATCCCAAATCAAACGTTCATCATGAACCGACAACCAGATGGCCTGTGTAGCGGTTCTGCGACTCAATGCATCAGCAACGGCATTACCTTTACCGGGCACATAATGTATCTTAAATGTGTAGTTCTACAGGAACTCCATCCATCTCTGGTACCGCGTATTTAGATCCTTTTGATCCAACAAGTACTTCAGGCTCTTGTGATTGGTATAAATATCGACCTTTACACCATATAGGTAATGCCTCCACAGCTTCAGGGCAAATATCACGGCCGTTAACTCCATGTCATGGACCGGATAATTCCTTTTGTGTACCTTCAGCTGACGCGAGCCATAAGCTATCACTCTCCCATGATGCATTAGAACATAACCCAAACCACTGCCCAAAGCATCACTGTTAATCTCAAATCATTCGGTCCCAACCAGCGAACATAGAATTGGCTATGTGGTCAACTGACTCTTCAATTCTTCGAAAGCTTGTGCGCACTCAAGCGTCGAAACAAACTTATGTTCTTTCCTCATCAAAGTCATGAGAGGTAACGTTATCCGCAAGAAGTTCTCTACGAAGCGCCTGTAATAGCTGGCTAGCCCCAGAAAAATCTGGACATCCGCTACCATAGACAACACAGGCCACTCTCGTCTAGTAACTATCTTTGCCGGATCCGCCGCAATACCCTCTACACTAACTATGTGACCAAGGACCGCTACTGAGGACAACCAAAACATGCATTTGGAGAATTTGGCGTACAGTTGGTTCCTCCTTAGCGTCTCCAACACCAATTGTAGATGCTTAAAGTGAACCTACTTGTTGATGCTCGAAAAGCGACGGACTCGGGCACCACCAGCTAACCGTTCGAACACCTGGGGAAGAAAAAGGAAAAACAAACTGCGAGCAGCAGTCTACTTGGCGGACTAGAAAAGGAACAGAAAAGCAGGAGCCGTGGAGCACGGCAACACCGGACTTCGCCCGTCGCGGCCTGAATGCCTCTCCTGCGACGGGCTTACTTTTGATTACAAAGAAGGGGTTACAAGAAGGGAAAAGCAAAGCCAAGCAGAAAGCAAGCTGGAGACCGCAAAGTCAGAGATTCGAGTCCGCAGCCTTTAACAAGTGGGCTCCTGGGCTCGAGTCAGCGTGCTTTGAGTGCACCACTTCCCCCTATTTATAGGCTGGGGGCCTGCCCAAGCGGGCAGGGCTAAAATAACCGGCTGCCCGGGGTACAAAAGAGCCGGGCAGCGGTGACGGGAATCAAAAAAGAGAAGGAACAAGCAGTCCGCGCGGGACAGGCGGACTGGGCCAGCGAGCTGGAGACCTCCCTTAGTCGTACTGAGCGCGTGACTTTTAAACCAGCCGCGACCTGAGCGACCTGGGCGGCCTGACTCGGAGCTTGCCGGTCTGAGCCTGACTCGCCGATCTAGCAGAGCTGGGAACTGAGGGCGACCTGAGCGGACGGATTTCTGGAGTCCGCCTAGGTGACGGACCATGTCCACTGGCGAGCTGGGCGAACTGAGTACTTAAGTTCAGCGAGGGAAGGGCAAGATGCCTAGCTGGAAATGTTGCGGATTCTGGGGTTAACATAATCCCCGCACATTTTTGAGTTTTGGAAAATTCCGAAAATGTTTCCTTAACCGCTGAGTCCGCAACTATCATTAATGCTATTTGTGCTATAAATACTGCCGGAAGCGCTGTCTTCTGTCAGAATTGTCTGCGCGATGGGTCGTTACTCACCACTTGCGGTCTCGACTTTCCAGTCCGGCATGGGGAGGCTAGGGTCCTTCTTTGGCAGCATGGCTGCTCCGATTGAGAAGCCGAAAGCGAGTTCTCGGCCTAAGAAATCGAGCCATCGAAAAGATGCACCTGCCCGCCACCAGGGGGAGAGTTTAGACCAGGTGAAGCAAGATCCAGTCCGCGATACTGTAAAGACTGCGAATGCTCCTTCAAGTCCTCTACGGGAGAAACCGAATCCGCCCTCCGTTTCTGACCAAAACCGTGCGAACTCCTCCAGCATGGAGGTGCATCGCTCTCCTTCTGGGGCCATCATGTTGCGGATAGAAACGAAAAGGAAGTTTCATCGCCGAAAGTCCAGCAGCAAAGGATCGAGGAGAAGCTTCCTACTGGTGAGACGATAGTGGAAAGGGGAGAGGAGGTTGCCGAGGAGCGAGATAAGGAGTCCGCTGAAAACACGACCAACAGTTCCATCGAAAAGCAAGTTGTGAAGCCAGTATCTTCCTTGGCGTTGGTTGTCGCTCCAAACTCAGTTCCCGAACCAAAGCCGGTTGTCATCGATTTAGAGAAGACTCCTGAGAAGAAGAGAAAGAGGAAAAGAGATGGTAATGCCGCCGAGCGGGTAGAGAAGAAGTTGAAAGTTAGAAAAGAGAAAAATATCTCCAAGCGGACTGGAGCTGCGAGCTTGCAGCATAGGCCGCGAGAAAAGGAAGTCCAAGACGATCTCGTCACCCCCGATCCTCTGCTCGCAGAAGGTGATCCCCCTTCCACGCTCAGCTTATCAACCACTGAGATACTCGACTCTATAGATAATGATCAGCTTGCGAGTATAAATCGCTCTCTACTGGAGGTGCTGCAGCCTGATACCGCAACTGGAGGAGAAAATCTTGACGACCCTTCTTCTTTTTTTCTAGCTGAAGAGAGGAAGAAAACCGAGGAGCAACTCGCAATGATGAAGGCGAAGGTTGAAGCGGCCTCGGAGAAGCTCGTGGTGGATAAGCGGACTGAGGATCTTCAGATTGCTGCCGAGCTGATGCGATCTGGTAAGTTGCAACCGGCGACCAAGCGGTTTCAGAGCTCTTGGTTGTACAAATCCCCTCCACGAAAGTCGCGGCCAGTCAAGATCCTTACAGAAACTGATGACATAGTCGCCTCGAGCAGATCGCTGGCCGAGACAAGAGCACTAGTCCGCCGTGAATGGAGGCGTCGCCTAGAGGCTTTTGATCCGGAGCGCGTGAGGCGACCTATCCTTGATAGTCATCAAATCGCCGCGAAGATAACCAAAAGTGGATAAAAACCTTTTCCCTTTTCTCTCTTTTTTTTCTGGAGCTATTGCGGCCTGGATACTGAGGCGATTTCACTTTCTTTGTTGTAGTTCAAAAGTCCACGCCTGATTCTGTCGAGGTCGGCGAGATCATGCCCACGCCACCAAACGTGTCGGAGGCTGCGGAGCGGACTACTGATGAGCTCACACAGGAGGAGCTGCTTGCTAAAGAAGACAGCGCACTGTTAGCGAAAAAATATGAGGAAGAGTTATGCGAGCTTAGAACTGAACTAAAGAAAAGCAAAGCGCGGGAAAAGATCCTAGAAAGCGAGGTCGCCGGCCTTTCATCCGCACTCGAAGGAGCGAACAAGGAGAAAAATCGACTAAGCGGAGATGTCTGCCATTATAGGAATAAATATTTGGCTTTGGCGAGAGAAGGAAAAAAGCAAGTAAGCGAAGCCGCTGGGGTGAGATCGCAAACGTCTCAGCCTGCTGTGGGGGAGGGATCAGCCCCTGCGGCAAGCGGGCAGCCCGCGGTGGTCGCAGATCCAACCCCGGCAGTTCAATTGATTCCATTTTCGCGGGTAGTCAGAGACTTGGCTCACATGCACCGCACCTTCAATAATATGCACCATCTGGTTTCCCAGCTCTACTGCGAGATCTTGCGAGGGAGTGACCTGGCCGCTCATGTTGGAATGGAGGAGGAGGTGCGACCTGCTCTGAGAGACCGCGGAAGGCGCTAAGGCCCAAACATTTATTTTCTATTATTTTTTAAGTTGTATAACATTGTTGCTGAAACTCTTTGTTGTATGATTGTATCTGTGCTGTGATGCTACTTTGCTTGTTGCATACTATTATTTTTTCGGATAATCCCGTTGTGGAATGTAAGTTACGCGGGCAGGCGTTTTATGCTTGCTTATCTTGTTTACTAGAAAATTGCGATCCCTGTGGGCTTCTTGTGAATTCGCAATTATTTGCAGGGAGAACAGGGAAGAGGCGAGCTGAGCGGACTGGCTTTGAATCCGCAAAGCCTTGAAAAATATCTGATATTGCAGGGAAAAACAGGGAAGAGGCGAGCTGAGCGGACTGGCTTTGAATCCGCAAAGCCTTGAGAAATATCTGATATTGCAGGGAAAAACAGGGAAGAGGCGAGCTGAGCGGACTGGCTGACCGATCTAAGCGGATTGACGGCTATCATGTCAGACAGTTTTTATATAAATAGGGTTGTCATTCTCTGTTTGTGTAGAAAGCAGTGGGAGCTGAAGACTTGCGGTCTGAAAACATGGTATCCGCACGCACTGAAGACGCAGCCGCCTTCCACGCTGCTGATCATAAAAGGAGTAGGCTAACCGAAGCCGACCTGGAGGCTTTTTTGGGAGTTCATATGGCGGGCTCGCCCGTACTCGTGCGGCTCCCCGAACACCACGAACGACTGAATTTTTCAACCGCTACCCAGCTCGCAATTCCAATAGACCATTTTGACTGCGGGTTCAAATTTCCCCTGCTCTGGGAGGTCGCGGAGATCTTTGAGCATTATGGGGTGGTTCCGGGCCAGCTTGCCCCGAACAGTATGGTTGCGATCTGCAGTTTCATTGCTTACCTGCGAGCTGAGAGGGTTGAATTTTCCTTGAAGATTTTCAGGAAGATTTTCTCTGTTCGCTCTATTACCCCGACGGGAGACCCTGAGTACAAAGGCATCATCTACTTCTACTGTAGGGGAATGAAAGTTGTGGGCTTGCCGAATAAGATCCACAACTGGACCTCTAGGTATCTCATCTTTGAAGGCGACCTGGGGTTCCTTCATACCAGTCCGCAGCTGCGCGTAGATGCTGACTTCAAGAGCGTGCGGCTGAACGATGCTGAGGCCGCCATCGTCAAGTTCCTTGACGGAGCGAGGCTGGATGTTGACTATTACATCCCGCTGCTACCTGGGATATATACTATTAGCCGCCAAGAGAGTAAGTCTTGCGACCTTCGTTTGTATCCGCAACAACCTGGGAATTTTAGCTAACTTTCTCTCTTGTAGCGACCTTGGCGGTGCCCGCAAATCTGCCCGTTGCGCCTGCCGGACAGACTCCTACGCAAGGGGAAAGGAGAAAAGAAATCGCAAAAAAGAGGAGGGAAGACGGAGACCCCGCCGCGGGTTATTCTTCTGATGGCAGCTTCGACATTGCGGGCTTCGGCGAGAAGCAGAAGGATCTGAGGGGCAACCCCATGATCCACTGGCATGAGAAGAAAAAGTATGTCCGCCTATCAACGGCTCTTCCCTCTTGGAGGAGCCCGCGCCCATCTCGCCATGCCCACATCGCCCTGTCCGCCTTGTACGGGAAGCAAAACCTCCGCGATCTGCAAGGTGTGGCTCCTGATGACCTCCCCCTTCTCGCTGCGCAGGCCAGTGCGAACGCCGCCGTCACCAACCACTTCTTAGGCAGGCTTACGCGCGAGCTGCTTAGGGACAATGCACGGCATAAGAAGGAAAGCCATTCGCTGAAAGAAAGGAATAAGCGACTTGGTGTAAAAGTTAATCAATATAAAGAAGACAAGGCCTTAAGTGCTTAGTTAATCGCCATTAATCTTGCTTATCTTTCGCGGACTGATGTTTTGATTTCTTTTGCAGATCGCATATGAGGTGACCAACCCAGACTTTCAAAAGGCCATGTTTCCTTTTGTAAGGGAAAGCGTCGAGGTCGCGCTCGAGCGCGTTATCAGCGATGGGTACGCGAAGGCTGGGGTAGACTCTATTCCTTTCCTGAAGCTTTTCCCGAAGCTAAAGGATAAAGTTGCCGAGTTCGAGCAAGCTGATAAGTGGAAAGCGGTTGCCGAGGATGACGAGGAGGAGTCTGCTGACGAGGAAGCTGCTGAAGACGTGGCCTCAAGCCAGCAGCAAGGAGGTCAGTCGGATCAGTCCGCTAACTCCAGCTCTGGTGAGAGCAGCTCGCGAACAGAACCCTCAGCCGCTTCTCACTCTGACGACAGCAGCAGCAGTGACTCAGGCGGCTACTCGCCTATAGTGGATGTGGATGGGTCAAGCCCTGAGAAGCCTGCGGACAAGAGGCAGAGGACAGAATAGGAATATATATTGTAATTTTTTGGTTTTCTTTAATGTAAGGGGGAGGGGCGGACTTTACGCGAGTCCGCCAGGACATGTAATTTTTGAATGAATATATATAAAAAAGGATATTTTTGATATCTTCTGAGATTTTCTGCTTGTTTCTTGCTGATGCTTTAGAGATCGCACTTATATCTTTGCTAGCTGAAATTTCATTACCACAATCTTGTTATAATATGAACAGAATGTATTCCTTGGGAAAGAGACGAATGATGCGGACTTGGACGAGTTCAGTTCTCAGTCCGCATTTCACAGAACTTTTGCCAGATTTTGCGAGAACTAAGATAACGAAAAAACCATAATCTGCTAACCCAAATATCATGAATAAGCGAACTGGATGGACTAGGGTCACCATCCGCAGATATTCGCGCTTGAATTTCTTCCAAGTACATTGTATGCATCGAACAAATTCTGCGGACCAGGCGAATTAGAAAACCAACGTCCGCACTGCCTCAGTCAGCAACATCAGAAGTGACCTGTAATTCATAATAAGCGGGTAGGAGCGACCGGAGCAGCATTGCTTTCCTCACAAGATTATGAATTACCGAATCAACCAAGGGACGGCGGACTGAGCGGATAAGGCAACTGGAGTCCGCACTTTATTAATGAACAATATCAGAAATGACTTGTAATTCACAACCAAGCGGGTAGGTGCGGCCGGAGCGGCATTGCTTTCCTCACAAGGTTATGAATTACAGAATCAACCCAGGTGACGGCGGACTGAGCGGATAAGGCAACTGGAGTCCGCACTTCATTAATGAACAATATCAGAAATGACTTGTAATTCACAACCAAGCGGGTAGGTGCGGCCGGAGCGACATTGCTTTCCTCACAAGGTTTTGAATTACAGAATCAACCCAGGTGACGGCGGACTGAGCGGATAAGGCAACTGGAGTCCGCACTCCATGAATAATGACAACCCCTGTGAAGAAGAAAGCCGCAGTCCGGAGGCCAAGTGGGTAGGTGCGGCCGGAGCGGCATTGCTTTCCCCACTGGACCTCGGAGTCTGCAGACTCAATAACTCAATTCACTGCCCTCTTGCCTGAAGTACAGTCTAAGTCGATCTCTCGGGCAGGTACGGCCGGAGCGGCATTGCTTTCCTTTGAGATCGACAAGACTGTGGGTCTTCTGCAGGCACTGCTTGAGGGTACCAAGGAGTGTTCGAGAGTCACAACCCTAAGATGATCTGGGGGTAGGTGCGGCCGGAGCGGCATTGCTTTCCCCGTGCGATCATCTGGGTTGTAACAATATCCCTTAAGTGGCGTGGTAGAGCTGACCTCCACTTCGCTCCTCCATAATGCAGAAGTGGGGTTAGGTACTAGCCGGGATCCGAAATCCAGTATCCTACCGCACTAGAGTTGGTAGGCTCCCACTACACTGTGCGAAATCTCCCCGCAACACGTGGTCGTCGTGGTGTTATGCTGACACCAACGGTTCTAGGGGAGGTTTTTGCTGAACACGGCGATATCTCCTGGCATCAAGCAACTGTCGGGAGTTGCTCGAGGAGGTAAGAAAGAAGAGGCATTCGAAGAAGTGTTAGTATGAGTATTTAGGCAAGTATCAATTTTGAGAGATTCGTATAACCATAAAATAGAGAGTTCAGAGAGAACCGTTTAGAGTTATCCTTGCTCCATATATTTAACTGCCAACGCTTGAAACACAAAGATACTTGATAAAAGTGTTGGCAAGGAATTTTTTATTAATAGTGAACCTCTTAAAGAGTTTACACAGGAAGAAAAGAAAAGAAGTTCAGGAAAAGAACCGCTTTAGGTCATCTCCGCTCCATGTGTGCGGCATGTCTTCTCCTTCGAACGTTTGTAACCGGTAGGCCCCATTCTGAAGTGCTTCCTTGATAATGAATGGTCCTGCCCAGCTAGGATTAAGCTTCCCAACTGAGCTGGCTCTTGCAGCAGCATCGACCTTTTTAAGAACCAGATCTCCCACTTGAAAGTGTTTGATCCTTATGTTCTTAACGAAGTAACGGGCCATTCTTCTTTTTACTTCCTCCTGCCTGATAGCAGCCTTGTCTCTGACCTCTTCGATATGCTCCGAACTGAACCTCATCTCCTCGCAGTTCAACTCAAGCCAATCCTCCGTGCCTTGCCTGGCAAGCAGTACTCTAGGCGACAGAACTTCAAACTCAACAGGAATCAATGCCTCGGACCCGTGAGAAAGCTTGAACGGGGTTTCTCCTGTTGCAGATGAAGGTGTTGTTCTCAGGGTCCAGAGGACTGAGGGAAGTTGATCAGCCCAACTGCCCTTGAGATTTTGAACCTTTTTCTTAAGCAGGTTGAGGATTTGCTTATTAGCTGCTTCTACTTGACCATTGCTTCTGGGATGATGAACTGATGCGAAGCGCAGCTCTGTTCCGATCTGCCTGCAAAAGTCTATCATCTCCGCATTATTGAACTGTGGTCCATTATCGGTGATTATTGCCATAGGGATTCCATGTCGGCAGACTATCTCACCCCAAACAAAATTCCTCACGACCTGGGTTGTCGTCTTTGCCAGTGCTTTAGCCTCAATCCACTTACTGAAGTAGTCGATCATAACTATAATAAAGCGCCGCTGCCCACTTGCCATGGGAAAAGGGCCAATGAGATCCATTCCCCAAACAGCAAAGGGCCAAGGGTTGTGATCGATCTGAGAGATTGAGCTGCTTGATGCTGAAGAGGGGCGAATTTCTGGCATTGAACACATTTTCTTGCATAGGCCCCAGAGTCCTTCTTCATTGTAGGCCGGAAGTAACCTTGCCGCAGGATCCTTCTTTCTAATGTTCTCGCTCCCGAATGACTTCCGCACTCGCCAGAATGCACTTCTCGGAGGATGGTGGGAACCTCACTTTCTGAAACACATCTTGCCATTGTGGACAAGAAGGTTTTCCTGTAGAGAATGTTGGATATCAAGTAATAGTGTGCTGCCTTCAACCTGAATCTCTTCTTATCTTTCACTGACTGATGTAGATTCCCAGTTGACAGGTAGAGAATGAACGGATCCATCCAAGAGGGACACTGATCGATTTGCATTAGCCCTTCTTCCTCCACCGCTGGGCGAAAAAGTTCAGAAGTTGTCCCTCCTGACGAGAGTCCGTACTTTGCGAGAACGTCGGCCTCCTCATTCTCTGTTCTTGGAATGTGCTCGATAGTAAAACTTTTGAACCTGCCAACCTCAACCTTTACCAGCACAAGGTACTTTTTCAACACTGGCTCCCTGGTCTCGAAGTTGCCAAGAACTTGTGAAGCCATTACCAGTGAATCAGTCTTGATATGGACGTGATCAATTCCCAGCTCTCGCGCAAGCCTCAAGCCGGCTAATAAAGCCTCATATTCTGCCTGATTGTTAGTCACTGGAAAATAGAACTTGATGGCCTGCTCAAGTTTGGCACCATTCGGGTTTATCAAAACTACTCCTGCACCCGAGGAGTTTCTACCAGAAGCTCCATCCACATAAATGGTCCAAGCTAAAGGGGACCTTGCTGCTTGGTCCGAGCTGGATTCTGTCGTATCAATCAGGAAATCTGCAAGCACCTGTGCCTTGATAGCTGTTCTGGGCACATAGGAAATTTCAAACTCGCTCAGCTCGATTGCCCATTTAGCTAGTCTGCCTGAATGCTCTGGTTTTTCTAACACATTCTTCAAAGGTTGATCAGTAACTACCTGAATTGAATGAGCCTGGAAATACGGACGGAGTCTGCGGGCAGACATAACTAATGCTAAAGCTAGCTTCTCTAGGATGGGGTACCTTGCCTCTGCATCCTTCAGGATGTGACTGACATAGTAAACAGGGAACTGCCTCCTGCTTTCTTCGCGAATCAAAACTGAACTAACTGCCTCGGGACCAACCCCTAGGTATAGGAACAACACCTCCCCTGCTCGGGGGCTTTGGAGTAAAGGAGTCGAGGTTAGCTGCTTTTTTAATTGCTCAAAAGCCAAGGAACACTCTTCTGTCCATTGAAACTTGGACGCTCCCCGAAGAGTTTTAAAGAATGGTGCACTTTTATCTCCAACTCGAGAGATGAACCTCCCGAGTCCTGCCAACCTTCCCCTAACTGCTGAACCTCTTTGGGTGAACGGGGAGGGGTCATACCAAGGATGGCTTTAACCTTATCAGGATTGGGGGCTAGACCCTCGGGAGTAAGGAGATGGCCGAGAAATTTCCCTTTACTTGCCCCAAAGACGCATTTTAACGGGTTAAGCTTTATTTTGCGCCTTCGTAGAGTAGAAAAGGTCTCTATAAGATCTACCAGGTGCTGCGGAAGAGACCTACTCTTAATCAGAAGGTCATCCACATACACCTCGAGGTTTCTACTTTTTTGCTCTTTAAACACTTGGTCCATCATGCGTTGATAGGTTGCGCCAGCATTTTTAAGCCCAAAGGGCATTACAAGATAACAATAACAACCGTCATTAGTGATGAACGATGTGCAAGGGATATCAGGTTTGTGCATTCTTATTTGGTGATAACCAGAGAATGCATCTAAAAAACTCATAAATGGATACCCTACCGCAGAATCAACTAATAAATCTATCCGAGGCAAGGGGTAGAAATCTTTCGAGCACGCTTTATTCAAACGGGTGAAATCTACACACATACGCCACTTTCCCCCAGATTTCTTAACCATTACAACATTCGAGACCCACTCGGGATACTGAATCTCTTGAATGAAGCGCGCTTTGAGGAGTTTAGCAACCTCCTCTCTGATGGGCTCTGCTAGCTTGACAGCTACATCCCTCTTTTTTTGCTGGACGGGTTTGGCGGCCGGATCAACATTGAGATGATGGCAAGCCACGTCGGGATCCACCCCTGGCATGTCCTCCGCTGACCAAGCGAAGACATCCAGATTCTCCAATAGGCAAGATATCAACTCCGCCTTCTGATCTTCTGGCAATTCGGAGTTGATGGAGAGCTTTCTTCCTTCCCCTTCTGCGATGGGGACTTCTTGCGTCACCTGGGCAGGTTCCAGGTGAGCACCTTCTCTATTCTCAGCATCTTCTGAAGGAGTGGCTTCTGCTGCTGCTGGAAAGGCTGGGGGGGAACCTCAGTCATGTTGACTGTTCGGAGGTAACACTCTCGAGCCTGCCTCGGGTCGCTCCTGACCCTACACTGGCGGCCATCCTTGCAGAACTTGATGGCTAGATGGTATGTTGAAATGATGGCGCGATATTTGTTTAGCAATGGTCTTCCAAAGATAGCATGATAGTTGCTCGGAGCATCTACCACTATGAACTGGATTTCTTTGGTCACCCCTCCGAGTGTCACCGTGAGTGTGACACTTCCTTCAACTTCCTTCCTTTCTCCTGAGAAGCCATAGAGTGGCCCTTCGGTGGAAAGCAGAGTTTTTCCAGTCCTCAGGGCTTCGAAAGTGGACTTAAAGAGGAGATTCACGGAGCTGCCGGTGTCGATGAGAATTCTATCGACCGTGAAGTTTCCGATGGCTGCCTGGACCACGATGGCATCATCGAAGGGGTTGGCGGTTGCAGGAAGGTCCGCAGAACCAAAGGTGACGACTTCAGAAGGTGGGGCAGAAGAAGTAGAAGCAACCTCAGTTCGCGAAAGCCTTGACAAAGAGGACTTCCGGGTAGATTCAGCCCCTGCTCTGCCATGGATGAAAAAGAGTCTTCCCAAGGCCCCCTCGTCGACAACATCAATACACTCATTTTGGATATCAATGAGCCCCAGATGGCCCTCATCCCTTATCTCTATGCACTCCTGGTGAACTTCAGCCACCTCCTTGCCCTTGGAGGTGGAAGGCCTTGAAGAATCATTCTTCCTGCCCAGGTCCTCGAGTTTACCCTCGGCGAGCAACCTCTCAACTAGCTTCTGAAGAGCCTTGCAGTCTTTAGTCAGATGACCCTTCTCCTTGTGAAAATTACAGAACTGAGAGTTGTCTCTGGGCTTCCAATCTCTCTGAGGCCCTTGCCTCTTTTCTTCAACCTTCTTCTAGATTACTTGGGCAACCTCTTCAAAGTCGATGCCTAGATCTGCAAGCTCTTCCATAGGGCTGCTCCCGTGAGGATTTGAAGCTGGCAGGGCTCTCTGAAGAATGGGGAGCGCTTGAAGGGGAACGGCGGGAGCGGCGGCCAACGGCAGTCTCTGATCATGAAACTGTTGATGGCCAAGGAAGGGTTTCTTATGGCGGAGGTTGCGCCCCCTCTGAGGTGGAGGGTGGAAGTCAGGCCGGGGAGGCTTACTGTGGTACTGATTGTTGGAAGAGGAGTTGGGGACATCCCTTCCTCCAGCTTTAGCTGTCAGGGATGAGATATAGGTTAGATTGGCATTTTCCCCTCAATAAAGCGATTAGCTATCGCGATGAGCTCCTGATAGGTTGACGGTGCCTTTGTTGTCACTTTGAATTTTAACGGGCGCTCCCGGAGGCCGTGAATCAGGGCAACTTTATAATAATCGGGGTTCACATTCCTTACCCCTTGAATTTCCTTCTGGAACCGATCAACGAATCTTGCCACCGATTCATTATCTCTTTGCCTAATATCAAAAAGGGCTGCCGGCCCATCCTTTCTCTTCTTAGAGGTTGCAAACCTCAGGAGCAGCTCGCTGCGAAGCTCAGCGAAGGAGGAAATGGTGCCTGGAGGCAACTCATAAAACCATTCTCTTGCTTGACCATCAAGAGTGGTCATTAAAAGTTTACATTTCAGGGCTTCAGAGAGGCTTCTCAATGCTACTGCCCCTTCGAATGCCTGCAGGTGGGAGATTGGATCAGTCTCCCCCGAATAAAAAGGAAGACGAGGCTCTCTGAAATTTGGATGATTTCTCATATTGGGGTTATAAACACTATTAAAAGGAACATTGTGATTTTGATTATTTATAAAATTCACATTTTCATCAGACATTATACCTGTCGGCTCAGCAATGCTTTCTCTAGCAGTTCATTCATAGGCATGATGGCCAGAGTTACCACAACCTTGGCATGATATGTCCATATACCGAGCTAGAGGAGGGGTCAATCTAGTCAACATATTCCTTCCTTCTAAAGTGTGATGTCTAGCCTCCAATTGCTGCACCACAATGTTAACTTCAAATAAAGTCCTTGCCCCTCTAGGGGCATTTCTATCGGCAATCCAATAAGTGTTATGGGAGGCAGTATCTCGAAGTAGCCTCAATGCCTCTTCCGGAGATAAGTTCATTATATTTCCACCAGTAGCTGCGTTAATCATTGTACTGAAATTAGGCTCAATACCAAAATAAAATATTTCAACTAGATTCCAAGGCTCACATCTGTGTTTTGGGCATTGACGTTGCAATTCCGAGAATTTTTCCCACGCCTCGGATAACGTCTCCTGGTCAAGTTTTCAGAAGGTTACAATATCCCTTCGGGCATTCACGATCTTGTCCATAGTGTGGAACTTGCCAAGAACTTGGAGTACAATGCCTCCCAAGTAGTAGCGGTCCATGGAACAATGGTATATAGCCAGGTCTTGGCATTGTCCCTCAACAAAAAAGGGAACAACCTCAACATTCTCACGTATTCAGAAATTCCAGGATACCGGAATGTGCCACAAATCTCCGAGAACTCAGCCAGATGGAGTTGCGGGTCCTCACTCGAAAATCCCGAGAACTGCATATTATTCCTGATCATATTCAGAATGGCCGGTTTTATCTCAAAGTTGTTGTTTATGATGGCCGGACCAAACCCAGGGTAACCACTTCCTGTAATGGGGGTTGTGAAATAACGCATTATCCTAATGCGTGGCTGGACCACCTCTTGACCCTCGGCAATAACCCGTTCTCCTTGGCCATTTTTCCCTAGGCCCAGATTCTCCATCCTACCTTCAGCAGTAGTAGCACGCAGGCGAGCTTGCCTCATACGTGCGGTTTCTAGATCCAACACAAGATCTTCAAACCTTTCACCAGAGTTGGGATCTGTCATACAACACACAAAAAAAATCTTTCAATAATACCAACAACACCTGTAAACTTTTTCAAAAGAAAAATACACACAATGGTTGCTCTCCCCGGCAACCGCGCCAAAAACGTGATGCGCTCATGGCAAGTGTATCGATCGTTGTCAAGTAATAATGTTGAGGAAATGAATACCTAGATATCGATCTCTTAGGGGGCACATGTAGGGAGTGTGATTTCTCTATTTAGAAAAGTGTTTGCAAGAGCAAAACATAACAAAGGGGGTTCTGATTAGGGGTTTTCCAAAATATATTGCTAAAAATCCTATTGCGGGTTGCCGTCACCACATCACTTCGGAGGATTACTTGAGAGAGTAATAGGGAAGATGGCTGAGCTAATGAGCGTCGCAATCAGCTCTTCGCAATGCTCGCTTCTAGCAAGCGCTAGAAGCGCACAAACACAACTAGCATAAGAGATAATGGAGCTTAACAAGCTATCAAGTACTGAAATAAATCAACACCTAGACATGCTGAAATATTCAAGATAACAATATTCATACATATCATTGAAACTCTCCAAATATTCAATAAAAAGGAAATGCTACAAGCGAAGGGTGAGAGAATCAACCAAGCGCACGAAGTCTCTCCGAGATTCACGACCGGATTCAAGGGTTGTCAGGCATTGTCCGAACTCAGTCTACGGTTGACGTCCGAGAACCAAGAAGGGCTATCACTTCCTTCGGATATCCCATCTTCTTCATGAATAGTCGGTAGCTGGTTATAAATAGAGAACTTCATGGATGCAGTAACCTTTGAGCTTGACATGGAGTTTGGAGCTTGGAGATTGAAATGGTGGCCGGAGATGAAGAGTTTGCGAGCCCTTGGAGTGGAAATGGAGGCCGGATCAACTCTCCAAGGAGGAGAGAGAAAATGGTGGCTTGAGGGATGATTTTCCCGCTCAAAAGAGCAGAAATGGCGGCTGCAGGAAGCCTGGTTCGGGACTGGATGGAAGGAAGAAGAAATCTGTACTTTATATAGATACAGGTCAGAAAAATGGGCACGCACGGTTTGGCGCATGAACGTGCATCAACCGTGCCTTATTTAATTTTCAGGATAAGCCTGCAGAAGGAGAGGTGTTGACCTGTGCGTTTACTCGCACATAGGCGCTTCCGCCCATGCGTGAAGGAAATCGCACGGGTAATCACAGAATGGAAAAAGCAGGAATAAATAGGAAAACTGTCTGTTTTACTCGCACACGGGCGCTACCGCCCGTGCGTGAACAAATCATGCAATTAACTATAGACTGGTGCAAACAGGAAAGCTACAGGAAAATCGTGTTTTTCCTTCTCGCACAGTTTGGTAGAAACCGTGCGTGAACAAAATGCATGGGTAGCCACAGATGTCCCCAGCACTGCTGTGTAAGACACACGATTACAAATAGACAATGCGGGAATAAATTCACACGACCATGCATTTCACAAAGGAAATGGAAAATGAAACTTTGGACATCATGACCACTTGAAAATAAATAAAACCAACTGGAATAACATCTCCCAACACCAAGAAGCAAACAATTAGTAGAAAGAAAGATCCATGGGTAGCACCATGTGCTTGCCCCCAACAATCGAATGTACAATTGCACACCTACAGGCCAAAATAGTGCACAAAGTGGTTGATGACCGAACGATACAAATATAACTGATATCCAAATGAAATGGAGTGCACGAGTGAGAAAACAAGCTCTGATGAGGCCGAAAAACCCTATAAATATCAGACTCATCACAAACAAACATCAAAATCTGGAGCACACCGCCAGCACAAGCAAAAATTTGACAAAAATCCAAAAAAACATGGGAGCACCATGTGCTCACCCCCAGCAATGGATTGCACACTTGCACACCCCAACGGGCCTAGAAACTGCACTTTGTGTACTTAAATGACTCAAAAAGAATATGAATAAAAACATGCTAAAAATGTCGTGCCTGTAACTGAAAACTAGCCCGAATGAGTCTGAAAGGCCTATATAAATCAGACTCATCACTGAGAAAGTATTCAAATTACTCCATTTGAGTCCATAAATGGGAGGAAGTGTCGTACTCCCTTGGCTTTGGTAGAAATTTGTGAATAAAATTGTATAAACGTAAAGACGGCGAAGATGTGACTTCGACGATATGAATGATTCGAGAACGGTTGTTGATGTCTCAGATAGGCATGCAAAGTACTACAATGCCAGACACTTAAATGTGGAATTTGTAGTGGGTGTTTGGGTGTATCTCAAGATAAATTTATTTGAGGGCATCTCTAGGATTAAACGCTTGAAAAAGCTGAGCTCGAGAAACCTTTGGCCATTTGAAATCATTAAGAGGATTGGTGAAGCTGCCTATCATTTTAATCTTTCAGCTGAACTCATTGGTTTGCACGATATGTTTCATATATCAATGATGAGGATTTTTATTGTTTTAGAAATAAGTCCAAACTAATATCCCAAAATAGACAAGCGTACCTATCGAAATATAGTATAGGAAATGTCGTATTTGACTCGGGACGTGTTGAGCACTTCTACTCACGCAAATTAATATTATTTTATCGAAATATAAATTGAAGGTTAATTAAAACTAAATGAAGAAAAATGAAAATAAAAAAAAACTTGATCAAGACTCCCTTTGAAATCAAATAAACATCTATAAAATGCAAACTTTTAAATATCTAATTCGACCGTGGAGGTTCACAAAGTATGAAAGCATCTCTCTCGAGCTCATGCTTTTAACTATGATTAGGTTGATCAATTAAGACCTCTCGGCCGGTCGAAACCCCTAAGCTTGCTTTAGGAGGGGCCCCGTTATTGGATTTGACTCAGATCCGGAAGATTATGTCATCCTCTCTTGAGGAGTGCATGCATATCCTTTTATCTATTAGCGATCTACTCATCTTCGCAACCTCTCGGTCATTTAAGATACGGATCTAGGATCGAAGAAAATATTCACAAAATATGAATTCAACACGAAATAATTCAAAGATAAATTGATAGTAAAAAATTTAGATAGTTTGTAGAGAAAGGGAATTTATTTAATTTTAAAGGTTGTCATGATCAAGTGCTAATGGAATTAGCTACATGACATGATATAAATGATATAAGAAAAGTGGAAAAGTGAGAACATTATTGTTAAGAGAAAATACTTGAATTGAAATTGCAAAAGTAAACTAAATTATGAAATAGAAATTACAAGGAGTAAATGATGAAAAAAATAGTAAACTAAGATACAACATACTCCTAAAATTGGCTCCTCCTCCTCCCATGCTTCTTGCTCAATCTTGAATTTATAGAAATTTTTCTGAATGTTCACGCCCATCGATCACGTCCATGACCTAGGGCGTGTAAGGCTAAAAAACTGTAGTCTTCAAAGCCCGGGAGCCTTGGAGAAAAACCGCCAAAATTCACCGTCCTGCGGGTCACGCCCCTAGGTAACGCCCGTGACCTAGGGGGTGTCTAAATGGGTCAGCAAATGGCTGGAAACGGAATAATTTCATTTTAATTCGGCAGTTTCGGGTAGGTCACGCCCTAGGTCATGCCCGTGACATGGGGCGTATACTTAGAAAATTTTCCAGAATTGTCCGGTGAAGATTTTTGAAGAAAACTGCTTTTTTTGCCTAAACACGCCCGTGTTCACGGGCTTGACATGCCCGTGTCTTTGGGCGTGTACTTGTCAAACTCCCCAGATTTATAGAGTACGTCGTCCTTTTTCCATTGACTGGTTGCACGTCCCGTAACTTTTCCTGGTTTGAAAGTTATGACAATTTGAAGTTCAGCTATCCGCTAACAAAAAATGTTAATTTTCTCCACAATGTTATCAGATCATGGCCGTGGACTTGAAATTGATATTTGGAGCCCAATTATGCCTAAACTTACAAAATAAAGGAATTAGTAACAATATTCATAAAAATTAAAGAAAACATAACTATTTATTAGATAAAAATTATTTTAAAATAACAATAATTATTGACTTATCAAATACCCCCATACTTAAGTTTTTGCTATTCCAGAGCAAAATTAAGAGAAGTACTTATAAGAAATGAGTATAATTTTTAATTAAATAAAAATTTTATTAAATCAAAAGTGAGTTAAAAGTAAACTTTAGGGATTTAAAATCTTAAGTGCTAAAATATGAAATTAAAATGTTAAAAGCAAAGATATTTAGCAAAATTTTCTCTAATAATTAATTAAAACTCAAAATTAAGTAGTTAATAAACAAAATAAGATTTAAAATTATTAACACTTTTTTACAAAATAGATACTTAAAGGAAAATTCAAACTACTACTTATGCTCTATTAGAATTTTAATTTAATTCTAAAACAATTAATTTGGCTATTAGGTTTTTGAAATAAGAAAATTGAAGAGATCTTAGATTTGGGGTGATGAATTTTATCTTCTCACCCCACATATTTTTTTTTCTTTTTGATATTTGCATAGGTTTACTAAGAAAAAGATTAATTTTATTCTCTCATTTTCCATGACATATGAACAAATAAATTTTTTTCTTTTCTCTCTTCAAATAAGAACAAAATTGATTAGGAGTAATGAATTTTATCCTCTTAATCATTCTTTAATTTTTTTTTAGTGTTACATATGTGTACCAGGGAATGCTTGATTCCCATGACATATGATCTAACAATAAAAAGAAAAATGCATATATATGTACCAAGGGATAATTAATTTTATCCTCTTATCTCCATGACATATGATCTAACAAGAAAAATTAAAAAAACAAAAGAGGGGCAAAATAATACATAGAATAAATTAAAATTATTAGAGAGCAACTATAATTAAAAAAAATTTCCTAGACACGCCCGTGTTCACGCCCTTAACACGCCCGTGTCTTTGGGACGTGTACTTGTGAAACTCTACAGATTTGTAGAGGACATCGTCCTCTTTCCGTTGACTCATTGTACATCCCGTAACTCTTCCTGGTTTGAAAGTTATGTCCATTTGAAGTTCAGCTATCCGCTAACAAAAAATGCTAATTTTCTCCACAATGTTATCAGATCATGGCCATTGACTTGAAATTGATATTTGGAGCCCAATTATACCTGATATTACAAAATAAAGGAATTAGTAAAAATATTCATAAAAATTAAATAAAATTTAACTATTTATTAGATAAAAATTATATTAATATAACTATAATTATTGACTTATCAAATACCCCCATACTTAAACTTTTTCTATTCCAGAGCAAAATTACGAGAAGTACTTATAAGAAATTAGTATAATTTTTAATTTAACTAAAATTTTATTAAATCAAAAATAAGTTAAAAGTAAACTTTAGGGATTTAAAATCTTAAGTGGTAAAATATGAAATTAAAAGGTTAAGAGCAAAGATATTAAGAAAAGTTTTCTCTAATAAATTAATTAGAACTCAAAATTAAGTATCTAACAAAGAAAATTAGATTAAAAATTATTAACACTTTTTTACTAAAAAGATACTTAAAGAAAATTTCAAAGTACTACTTATGCTCTTTTAGAATTTTAATTTAATTCTAAAGCAATTAATTTGGCTATTAGGTTTTTGAAATAAGAAAATTAAAGAGATCTTAGATTGGGGGTGATGAATTTTATCCTCTCACCCCACATATTTATTTCTTTTTGATATTTGCATAGGTTTACCAAAAAAATGATGAATTTTATTCTCTCATTTTCCATGACATATGAACAAATAATTTTTTTTCTTTTCTCTCTTCAAATAAGAACAAAATTGATTAGGAGTAATGAATTTTATCCTCTTACTCCTTCTTTAATTTTTTTTAGGGTTCCATATGTGTACCAAGGAGTGCTTGTTTCCCATTATATATGATCTTACAATAAAAATAAAAATTCATATGTGTACCAAGTGATAATGAATTTTTTCCTCTTATCTCCATGAAGAATGATCTAATAAGAAAAAAAAGAGGGGCTAAATAATACTTAAATTAAATTAAAATAATTAGAGAGTAACTATAGTTAATTAAAATTTCCTAGATACGTCCGTGTTCATGCACTTGATATGCCCGTGTCTTTAGGCCAGTACTTGTGAAACTCTCCAGATTTGTAGAGGACATTGTCCTCTTTATGTTGACTTGTTGCACGTCCCGTAACTCTTCCTAGTTTGAAAGTTATGACAATTTAAAGTTCAGCTATCCGCTAACAAAAAAATGTTAATTTTCTCCACAATGTTATCAGATCATGGCCATGGACTTGAAATGGATATTTGGAGCCCAATTATACCTAAAATTAGAAAATAAAGGAATTAGTAACAATATTCATAAAAATTAAATAAAATATAACTATTTATTAGATAAAAATTATATTAAAATAACTATAATTATTGACATATCAATCGGTACTACGGAAGGTTGTGCAATAGTCTGCGCAAGGGATTGCGACAAATCAAGGGTCGGTCGTTAGTGAGTTTACGATGAAAGTAAAGCCCATTTGAATCAAGGACACAAAGGTCAAACGGTTATGGAACAAAGAGATTAGAATGGTCAAAGTGTTTTGGGATAACTGTGGTCGTGAGGAGTTGTCATGGGAGCGTGAGCTGACCATGCAAGAAGAGTTCCCTGAACTGTTCTTTTGAGATACATTTTATATGTTTTATACTTCTGTGTTGTTTCCTTTTAAGTGTAAATTTTGGGACGAAATCTCTTAAACTAGGGGAGAATTGTAATGCCCCAAATTTCCTAAAAAGACTAGGAAGTTGGTCTTATGAGGTTACCGTCGGGATAAAGAGCTAGCGTTGATGGTATCCAACTATTTTAAAGTACCAGCGTTTCTTGAATGTAACGCTCGTCAATAGTGTGATACCGTACAACGTTGTTCAATGAATTAATCTAACCGTTAACTTGGGATGGTACCACCTAGCGGTAGAGGTATCACTGGTGGTAGGTTTCCACTTTTCATGACGTGCCCAGATGGTTATTGAGCGACAATGAGGTGCTGGATAAAATAACCACCACCGCCTGAACTACTGTGCGGCGATAGTGAGTTGTCGCGCAGCAGTAGCTATTTTTAATAAGAGCGCAATTGAATAATGTCCATCCACTCCTTAGGAGTTGCAAATCATGTGGTTGAGAATACAACCCAGATTGGTAAAGTTCTAAGGTGGTTTGGTTTCAACTCAATCTATTCCTCACACTCTCTCTCTCGCTCTCGTGTTGTTAGAAAAGGAGAAAGAAGAGAGAAGAAGAAGGACAAAGAGAGAGAGAAAATTTTACCAATCCTAGAGAAGAGCTAGCGAGGCATTCTTGTGATCAGGGAAGCAAGCCGAAGTTATATCCGTAGAGAAGAAAGCACTGCGGTAATTTTTATCTGGATCATATTCTTGTTCATGACTCCAAAACAATCGATAAGGGTATCGATCTTCCTTCATAGGCATGTGAAGTCCTTATTTTGGCATATGCATGAAAACCCCCACTAATTGGTGGAGAACGCAGAGTTTCTAATGGGTTGATCAGTGGTATCCTGGGAAATAAACTTGCATATAGAATCCAAAATTGAAGTATGTAATAAGCATGTTGTGAGAAGCCCATTCGGACTGGTTAGTTTCGATTGGTTATGGTTATCTTATTGATTTACGTGCTGGAGAAGACTTCGTTGTTAAAAATCTGTTTACGGAGTCATGGCGTGTGCAAGTTGTTATAGTGAGAGTACTAGAGTTGGTCTCCGGGAAAAAACCATTTTTTTTGGAAGAAATGGTGTTTTGTCCCCTACTACGCGGTGGTAGTACTACCATTGGTGGTAGCTCCCAGAGAGCTAAATTTTTGAGGCCTATCTCTTGGAGACTAGGGGACAATGTGTTGAGCTGTGAGCTTAAAGCTCCCAAATTTGGTAGCAGTTAGTACCAGCCTTGATTCATTATGCTACGAATTTAGAGTGCCCAACTATGGTGGTTGTGAGTGCCAGAATTGGAACTTAACTTGGTTATGTATATGTGAATGGGAAAGCGAAAGCTGACCGGCATCGTGGTATGTGAGCCTGAAAAATTGAGCAACGGGCTATGGCTGAATTGTACCTGCCATATAGTGTTCTACTTGGAGTGAGCCACTGGCATGAATGTAGAAGAGCGCTTTCGACTTTATCGTAACATAGGGGAGAGTTTTAGGCTATCGACCGAAAAGAATAGTAATTATACACGTACTATAGCGATTGACTTGGTGTGAGTCACTTGACTGTATATCAAGATAATAGAGCTCCTTTTACATGATCATAACATAGGAGAGAGGGTCTTAAGCTACGATCTGGAAAGACCAGTAATTCTAAAATATGGACCATCATTGAGTATGGTGTTGGGGCTGGGATTACTGTACACCAATAATATGCCCTGAGTGCATTGGATATGTGGACTTGTGCCCCAACATATGTGGTGAATGGAGCCTAAATTTTTTGTTCTTAAACCATTATATATACATGTGGAATACCTACAAGGAAGGAGCACCGCCTCCCTGAGTGAGGGGTGAGGTCATTATAATTTGGTCAGCTAAAGCTAACCATTTCCTAGTTTACCACCTCTTGGTGGATTATACATTTGTAAGTACTGGAGAGCCGAGCAGGAAATAGCGGGCTAAAGCCCTATTGATCTATAGCGCCCCCCCAAGGCCAAGCAAAGTGTGTTTTACTATTTTCATGTGTGGTCGGCCTGTGTGTCGATGTTTGTCAAACACTTTTGATGAGAAAGTTTTTTAAAAGGTCTTAATGTCAAAAGACTTTATGTATTATATATATATCATTCCTACAGGTTGATACTAGACATTCCTATTTTTGGGTTCTAAGTTAATGTTAAAGCTTCCGCAAGAATGTTACCCTGAATTAGAATGCGCGATATTTTTGTAATTAATGTGTAACTCCAAGGACTGTCCGTGCAATATGGAATTTTGCCCCAGTCAGACCTTCTTTTATATTCTTCGTGACAGATGGAGGTGTTACATATTGCAACACAAATACAATTTGAGAAATCATATAGCTATGGATTCTTGTCAACTAGCTAGTTTGTCACATCAACTGAATGCGAACTTTTCCTTTTATGTGCTTGAGCTTGAGAACCTTCACCTTTTTCAGTTGCTCTTCTTTCGGAAGTCCTTTCCTTAATCTCTTGTCTCTTGAAGTAGAGGAAGTGTTTGCTAATATACTTGGATGGCATTCTCTTTGGATTATTGTTCCTCACTAGATTTTCCTTGAAATCACTTTCCATTAGAGGTTGTCTTTCTAAATCTTTGATCCATTCTTCTGAATAATAAACACTATCAATATTCTTCAATAGTTTTCCATTACTTATCCAAGCATTGATGATGATTGTCTGAGAATCTTCACTCCAATATTCATAGTCAGGATCATCTGCCTTCTCAACTCTTCTAAAGGTCATGAAATATTCATGAAGCATGAGTCATTCTCTCTTACTTCTCTTTGCAAGTTGAGCATCCTGAGCTATCTCTTCTTGAGCTCTAAATTCAAAATCTGCTGGCCTTTTGACATCTAATAGAGGTATGTGGAGAGCATTCCTGACTCCTTGCACAACCAATGTAGACAACTCTGCATTGATATTCTCCCCATTTCTAGCATCATCATTCATTTTAATATCCAGACAAGAAGTGTTGGTCTCAAACCTGCTTTAAAATATCTAAAATACATTCTCATTATCTTCCATAAGAGCATCTTTTATTTCTTAAGCTAACTACATAGCCTGAACTTGTGTCAAATACACATAATCCTCAATGTAATCTACAGCTTCCCTGATAACTTCATCAGTTTTGCTAATATAATTCATTACACTGGTTATGTCTTGTGTAGTTAGCCTCAAACTTTCACCAATAGAAGTGAGAATCTTAATATTCTGGTGCACTGTGTTGGCAGCTTTATCAAACCACTTGGTGATTTATGCATTGATGTGAGTTGTGTCATTCTTTAAGAAGTTCAGGTCTTCCATTATCTGAGCTTTAACTTTCAAAATCTTCGACTAAATCTTAGCTTTAACTCCTTTAAATTTCTCATGAATATATGATTATAAGGTTGAAGCTTGCTCATCCACTAAAACTTTTATTGAGATAAGGATTAAACTATCTGAGGTAGTGGTGGATAGTAAAGTTAATGTAACTAGAGGTGGCATTTTAGCAGCACCTTGTACAATACTTATCTCTAGGTCCACTTGACAAGCAAACTCTATATTAGTAGCTGTCTCAGCCTCTAGCATCTTTGGAGAACTTTCTCCCTGAGTAGGGACCTCAGATTGAGGCTCCCCCTCACTATGGTCATCAACATCTTCACTTAGGAAATATTTTAATGAATCATTTTCCTCCTTTACAGCAGACCCCGCTTAGTTGGGGAACCAATCGTTTCTTGAACAATTGTCTCCCCCTCAATAGTAGCAACCACTTTATAATGTGATCTTGCATCAACAACATCAAGATTCACATGGAATTGAGTCCTAACGATTTTCTTCTTCACTAGTTGACGGGGATACGTAGGGGTTATGGATGGGTTCTCTATTCACTTGGTCATAAATGACCTTGCTCCCTTAATAAGAGACATCTTCCATAACCACTTTCCTTGTATTCTTTTGGCTCTTGCTCTACTTCTCAGCATTACTTTTGGGTTGGACCCTGTTATATCTCTCCAAAGTGTTCATATTCATTCTTTTTATGTAATGGATTTTCACTCCTAATTTATTGTTGAAATGTCCTGGATAGACAGTGATCAGGTATAAGGAAAGAATTCTACACAAGGAAGGTATTTGAAGACTGCTCTGAAGTTTCTGAAAAATTACTACTTTTTTACTAAAAAGATACTTAAAGAAAATTTCAAACTACTACTTATGCTCTTTTAGAATTTTAATTTAATTCTAAAGCAATTAATTTGGCTATTAGTTTTTTGAAATAAGAAAATTAAAGAGATCTTAGATTGGGGGTGATGAATTTTATCCTCTCACCCCACATATTTATTTCTTTTTGATATTTGCATTGGTTTACCAAAAAATGATGAATTTTATTCTCTCATTTTCCATGACATATGAACAAATAATTTTTTTTCTTTTCTCTCTTCAAATAAGAACAAAATTGATTAGGAGTAATGAATTTTATCCTCTTACTCCTTCTTTAATTTTTTTTAAGGTTCCATATGTGTACCAAGGAGTGCTTGTTTCCCATTATATATGATCTTACAATAAAAATTCATATGTGTACCAAGTGATAATGAATTTTTTCCTCTTATCTCCATGAAGAATGATCTAATAAGAAAAAAAAGAGGGGCTAAATAATACTTAAATTAAATTAAAATAATTAGAGAGTAACTATAGTTAATTAAAATTTCCTAGATACGTTCGTGTTCATGCACTTGATATGCCCGTGTCTTTAGGCCAGTACTTGTGAAACTCTCCAGATTTGTAGAGGACATTGTCCTCTTTATGTTGACTTGTTGCACGTCCCGTAACTCTTCCTGGTTTGAAAGTTATGACAATTTAAAGTTCAGCTATCCGCTAATAAAAAATGTTAATTTTGTCCACAATGTTATCAGATCATGGCCATGGACTTGAAATGGATATTTGGAGCCCAATTATACCTAAAATTAGAAAATAAAGGAATTAGTAACAATATTCATAAAAATTAAATAAAATATAACTATTTATTAGATAAAAATTATATTAAAATAACTATAATTATTGACATATCAATCGGTACTACGGAAGGTTGTGCAATAGTCTGCGCAAGGGATTGCGACAAATCAAGGGTCGGTCGTTAGTGAGTTTACGATGAAAGTAAAGCCCATTTGAATCAAGGACACAAAGGTCAAACGGTTATGGAACAAAGAGATTAGAATGGTCAAAGTGTTTTGGGATAACTGTGGTCGTGAGGAGTTGTCATGGGAGCGTGAGCTGACCATGCAAGAAGAGTTCCCTGAACTGTTCTTTTGAGATACATTTTATATGTTTTATACTTCTGTGTTGTTTCCTTTTAAGTGTAAATTTTGGGACGAAATCTCTTAAACTAGGGGAGAATTGTAATGCCCCAAATTTCCTAAAAAGACTAGGAAGTTGGTCATAGGAGGTTACCGTCGGGATAAAGAGCTAGCGTTGATGGTATCCAACTATTTTAAAGTACCAGCATTTCTTGAATGTAACGCTCGGCAATAGTGTGATACCGTACAACGTTGTTCAATGAATTAATCTAACCGTTAACTTGGGATGGTACCACCTGGCGGTAGAGGTATCACTGGTGGTAGGTTTCCACTTTTCATGACGTGCCAAGATGGTTATTGAGTGACAATAAGGAGCTGGATAAAACAACCACCACCGCCTGAACTACCGTGCGGCGATAGTGAGTTGCCACACAGCAGTAGCTATTTTTAATAAGAGCGCAATTGAATAATGTCCATCCACTCCTTAGGAGTTGCAAATCATGTGGTTGAGAATACAACCCAGATTGGTAAAGTTCTAAGGGGTTTGGTTTCAACTCAATCTATTCCTCACACTCTCTCTCTCTCGCTCTCGTGTTGTTAGAAAAGGAGAAAGAAGAGAGAAGAAGAAGGACAAAGAGAGAGAGAAAATTTTACCAATCCTAGAGAAGAGCTAGCGAGGCATTCTTGTGATCAGGGAAGCAAGCCGAAGTTATATCCGTAGAGAAGAAAGCACTGCGGTAATTTTTATCTGGATCATGTTCTTGTTCATGACTCCAAAACGATCGATAAGGTTATCGATCTTCCTTCATGGACATGTGAAGTCCTTATTTTGGCATATGCATGAAAACCCCCACTAATTGGTGGAGAACGCAGAGTTTCTAATGGGTTGATCAGTGGTATCCTGGGAAATAAACTTGCATATAGAATCCAAAATTGAAGTATGTAATAAGCATGTTGTGAGAAGCCCATTCGGACTGGTTAGTTTCGATTGGTTATGGTTATCTTATTGATTTACGTGTTGGAGAAGACTTCGTTATTAAAAATCTGTTTACGGAGTCATGGCGTGTGCAAGTTGTTATAGTGAGAGTACTAGAGTTGGTCTCCGGGAAAACACCAATTTTTTTTGGAAGAAATGGTGTTTTGTCCCCTACTACGCGGCGGTAGTACTACAATTGGTGGTAGCTCCCAGAGAGCTACATTTTTTAGGCCTATCTCTTGGAGACTAGGGGATAATGTGTTGAGCTGTGAGCTTAAAGCTCCCAAATTTGGTAGTAGTTAGTGCCAGCCTTGATTCATTATGCTACGAATTTAGAGTGCCCAACTATGGTGGTTGTGAGTGCCAGTATTGGAACTTAACTTGGTTATGTATATGTGAATGGGAAAGCGAAAGCTGACTGGCATCGTGGTATGTGAGCCTGAAAAATTGAGCAACGGGCTATGGCTGAATTGTACGTGCCATATAGTGTTCTACTTGGAGTGAGCCACTGGCATGAATGTAGAAGAGCGCTTTCGACTTTATCGTAACATAGGGGAGAGTTTTAGGCTATCGACCGAAAAGAATAGTAATTGTACACGTACTATAGCGATTGACTTGGTGTGAGTCACTTGACTGTATCTCAAGATAATAGAGCTCCTTTTACATTATCATAGCATAGGAGAGAGGGTCTTAAGCTACGATCTGGAAAGACCAGTAATTCTAAAATATGGACCATCATTGAGTATGGTGTTGGGGCTGGGATTACAGTACACCAATAATATGCCCTGAGTGCATTGGATATGTGGACTTGTGCCCCAACATATGTGGTGAATGGAGCCTAAATTTTTTGTTCTTGAACCATTATATATACATGTGGAATACCTACAAGGAAGGAGCACCGCCGCCCTGAGTGAGTGGTGAGGTCATTATAATTTGGTCAGCTAAAGCTAACCATTTCCTAGTTTACCACCTCTTGGTGGATTATACATTTGTAAGTACTGGAGAGCCGAGCAGGAAATAGCGGGCTAAAGCCCTATTGATCTATAGCGCCCCCCCCCAAGGCCAAGCAAAGTTTGTTTTACTATTTTCATGTGTGGTCGGCCTGTGTGTTGATGTTTGTCAAACACTTTTGTTGAGAAAATTGTTTAAAATGTCTTAATGTCAAAAGACTTTATGTATTATATATATATCATTCCTACAGGTTGATACTAGACATTCCTATTTTTGGGTTCTAAGTTAATGTTAAAGCTTCCGCAAGAATGTTACCCTGAATTAGAATGCGCGATATTTTTGTAATTAATGTGTAACTCCAAGGACTGTCCGTGCAATATGGAATTTTTCCCCAGTCAGACCTTCTTTTATATTCTTCGTGACAGATGGAGGTGTTACATATTGCAACACAAATACAATTTGAGAAATCATATAGCTATGGATTCTTGTCAACTAGCTAGTTTGTCACATCAACTGAATGTGAACTTTTCCTTTTATGTGCTTGAGCTTGAGAATCTTCACCTTTTTCAGTTGCTCTTCTTTCGGAAGTCCTTTCCTTAATCTCTTGTCTCTTGAAGTAGAGGAAGTTTTTGCTAATATACATGGATGGCATTCTCTTTGGATTATTGTTCCTCACTAGATTTTCCTTGAAATCACTTTCCCTTAGAGGTTGTCTTTCTAAATCTTTGATCCATTCTTCTGAATAATAAACACTATCAATATTCTTCAATAGTTTTCCATTACTTATCCAAGCATTGATGATGATTGTCTGAGAATCATCACTCCAATATTCATAGTCAGGATCATCTGCCTTCTCAACTCTTCTAAAGGTCATGAAATCTTCATGAAGCATGAGTCATTCTCTCTTACTTCTCTTTGCAAGTTGAGCATCCTGAGCTATCTCTTCTTGAGCTCTAAAATCAAAATCTGCTGGCCTTTTGACATTTAATAGAGGTATGTGGAGAGCATTCCTGACTCCTTGCACAACAAATGTAGACAACTCTGCATTGATAATCTCCCCATTTCTAGCATCATCATTCATTTTAATATCCAGACAAGAAGTGTTGGTCTCAAACCTGCTTTAAAATATCTAAAATACATTCTCATTGTCTTCCATAAGAGCATCTTTTATTTCTTAAACTAACTACATAGCCTGAACTTGTGTCAAATACACATAATCCTCAATGTAATCTACAGCTTCCCTGATAACTTCATCAGTTTTGCTAATATAATTCATTACACTGGTTATGTCTGGTGTAGTTAGCCTCAAACTTTCATCAATAGAAGTGAGAATCTTAATATTCTGGTGCACTGTGTTGGCAGCTTTATCAAACCACTTGGTTATTTATGCATTGATGTGAGTTGTGTCATTCTTTAAGAAGTTCAGGTCTTCCATTATCTGAGCTTTAACTTTCAAAATCTCCGACTGAATCTTAGCTTTAACTCCTTTAAATTTCTCATGAATATATGATTATAAGGTTGAAGCTTGCTCATCCAATAAAACTTTTATTGAGATAAGGATTAAACTATCTGAGGTAGTGGTGGATAGTAAAGTTAATGTAACTAGAGGTGGCATTTTAGCAGCACCTTGTACAATACTTATCTCTAGGTCCACTTGACAAGCAAACTCTATATTAGTAGCTGTCTCAGCCTCTAGCATTTTGGGAGAACTTTCTCCCTGAGTAGGGACCTTAGATTGAGGCTCCCCCTCACTATGATCATCAACATCTTCACTTAGGAAATATTTTAATGAATCATTTTCCTCCTTTACAGCAGACCCCGCTTAGTTGGGGAACCATTCGTTTCTTGAACAATTGTCTCCCCCTCAATAGTAGCAACCACTTTAGAATGTGATCTTGCATCAACAACATCAAGATTCATATGGAATTGAGTCCTAACGATTTTCTTCTTCACTAGTTGACGGGGATACGTAGGGGTTGTGGATGGGTTCTCTATTCACTTGGTCATAAATGACCTTGCTCCCTTAATAAGAGACATCTTCCATAACCACTTTCCTTGTACTCTTTTGTCTCTTGCTCTACTTCTCAGCATTACTTTTGGGTTGGACCCTGTTATATCTCTCCAAAGTCTTTATATTCATTTTTTTTATGTAATGGATTTTCACTCCTAATTTCTTGTTGAAATGTCCTGGATAGACAGTGATCAGGTATAAGGAAAGAATTCTACACAAGGAAGGTATTTGAAGACTGCTCTGAAGTTTCTTAAAAATTACCACGGCCTAGATGGTTCTTTTGTAGAATGACTCTTGTATCCAATTCAAACTTGGGCCTGGAGTTCTTATCATGGGATCTAGTCTAGCATATGATGGCTTTCCCAATAATATCTGCAATCAATTTCGCTCTCTTGTTTAAGTGTTTCCTTTCTAGATATCAATATCTCTCTCCATTGAATTCAGACGGGTCAAAGACATCCACTATCTCTTGTTGAGAAATATCCTAATCCTCTTCTATATCTATAGGCTGGGGTTCAATGCATGTACAATCCACTGAGTGCTAATCTTAACCTATACATCACATATTTTGCTTTTAATAGACTTTCCAGAAGATTATACCTTTATATAAGAGTTTAATTTTAACACCTCTTCCTTTAAAATTGGGCTTGGTTTAGATAGATTGAATTCTAAGTTTCCAGCTTGTACCAATCTGATAACTCCTTGGATCTCTTCTACAACATTCTTCAATCCAAGTCTTACTAACTCATATGCTTCTTGCAAGATCTTCAATACTTTTGGCATCATTGAGATAGTTCCTAGTCGTTGAGAATTCTGAGAAAGATGGTGCGTAATTGATGACTTTCTAAGGTTTTGAGATTTTTGTTCTTAACTATACCATAGCTTTAAATATACATACATATATATATATATATATATATATATATATAATGTGTCTATCATGTTTAAATGAAAATGAATTGCCACACAACATGGTTGATCAAGCATAAAAGATCAAAATTTTGAAAAATGAATTTAAAATATTGAAAGCAGTACGTCTCAATGATGTCATTGAGACGAAGATGGATCATTGAGCTTCTTCGCAACAATCTCAACTATATAACTGAGAATTTCTCTCCAAAACACTTGTGCCCTGCTAGGCTAAACTTTCCATCAAAATGAAAAAAAAACATAGAAAATGAGTCAATTAACTCATACTAATGAGAATTTCTAACAAGGTTATCTACCTAACATGCTACAAGAGATATAGTCTTGTAGCTAACAATTGCACAAGAAAATTAAGCAGATAACATTTGAAATATAGAAATGAAATAACAATAATAATATAAGAGAGATAATTACTCTATGTTAAGCATTCCTAACTCAATTTTAAAGGAATTGAACTTTGCCTCATCTACTGGATTGTTAAACATATCAACCACTTATTTGTTTATAGGTACACACTCAAGGCATATATCTTCCTTTTCAATAGGTTCTCTAATAAAATAATATCTAATCTCGATTTTCTTAGTCCTACTATGTGACAGAGGCTTCTTTGCAATAGAGATAGCACTAGATGAGTCACAATATATAAGAGTTTTACTTAACTAGAGATTACAGTCATGTAGTTGAGGTTGAATCCAAAGAAGCTGAGCATAATAACTCCATGCTGATATATATTTTGACTCAGCTGTGGATATAGCCACACTAGTCTGCTTCTTGATACTCTATGACTTTAATCTCCTTCTTAGGAATCGACATGTTTCACTTGTGCTTTTCCTATCTGCATTGCACCCTACAAAATCTACATCTAAATAGCGAATTAGTTTAAAATCATTGTTTCTAAGGAACCATGGGACAAGATGTTGGCTTTTCTTAAGATATCTCAAAATCCTCTTTGTATTTGAGTAATGAGATTCCTTAGGGCATGGTTGGTACATAGCACAAACACAAGTGGTCTACTTGTTGTCAAATAAAATAGGGATCAAATGATACACCTATACAAGGATTCATCAAAAGGTTTCCTTTTCTCATCCTTATCTAGAGATATATTTGATTATATAAGAGTTTTTAGAGTAAAGGCAGACTTCATACAAAATTTCTTAATTAGCTCTCTAGTTTACTTAGTTTGAGAAATGAAAATTCCATCCTCAGACTGTTTCACTTGGAGACCTAAGGAGTACTTTTGTTCGACCATACCGCTAATCTCAAACTCCCCCTAAAAAGGTTGGAAAACCTCTTACAAAGGTTATAATCAGTAGACCCAAATATTATTTCATCAACATAAATTTGAACTAGATGGCACATGCACATTGTTTCCTTTAGGAATAATGTGTTATCTATCTTCCCCTTAAGAACTTGTTTTTAATGTGAAAGGTAGACATGGTTTCATACCAAGACCCTAGGGCTTGCTCTAACCCATACAGATCTTTCTTAAGAAAAAAACAGACTAGATAGATTTGAATGCATAAATCTCGAGGGTTGCTCCACATATACCTCTTCCTTGAGATTGTCATTCAATAATGCTGATTTGACATCCATCTCATAGACTTGGAAACCTTTGTATGCATCATAGGAAAGGAACATCCTTATTTCCCCTATTCTTTCAACTGGTGCAAATGCCTTATCAAAATCTATGCCCTCCTCTTTCCTATACCCTTTGTCTACCAGTCTGGCTTTGTTCTTCACTATTACTCCATTCTTATCTAGTTTGTTTCTGAAAATACACTTGGTGACAATAATTTTATGTACTCGAGTCTTTGGCACAAGCTTCCAGACCTTGTATCTTTCGAATTGCAGTAGCTCTTCCAACATATCATTGATCCAGAATAGATCTTTGTTAGCATCTTAAAATTTCTTATGCTCCGCCTGAGACAGTAAGCTCAGAAATATAACTTCATTATGTATCCGGCTCCTTGTGGTGACTCCTTGGCTAGCATCTCTAATTATACGAGTATTAGGATGATCTCTAAGGTGCCTGGTTGCTTCAGGCATTCTATTAGTAACAGGCTGACCTACTTGAATGTTTCTAGCTAGCTAGTTCTCTTTAGAAATATTCTAATATCCATCACTTGGTTGAACTTCTTCATTGAGTAATTCAATTTGAGAGGTACTTATGCTTGAACTTGGCTTGTCTGGTATGGACAAATATTGCATGTTGAGTTTAATACCTGCATTGTTAGGAACATTAGATCATCCTTTGTAAAATATGTTGGTCTCCTTAAAAATAATATACTTGAATTCTTCAACTACATGGGTCTTCCTGTTGAATACTTTATATGTTATAGTATGGGAGTTATAACTCACAAGAGTTCACATACTACATCTATCAGCAAACTTAGTTAACTAATTCTTTCTATTATTTAAAATATAACATTTCGAACCAAAGATTCTGAAATTCAAATGGTTGATTTTCTTCCCTTCAAATGTTCATTGGGAGTTTTCCCATGAGACTTGTTTATAGAGGCCCCATTCAGAACATGACATGATAATGCGCTCACGGTCAGTGCATTGGTCGCTCAAATATTACAAAATGTGGGAGGAACTCCCCAAGTATCAATCTCCTAAGGAACATAGAAAGGTGGAGTTTACATTCAAGGAGGACTTAAGATTGAAGTCATCGAGGTCGAATTATGATGGAGCTTATAGTTTGTGGAAACAAAATAAAAAACTAAATCAACTACTCCTATGCAGGCCGCTATGCACTACTTAGTTCAGCGGGATGGAAACTATGCAGGCCGCAATGACCTTCTTAGTAAGACGGATGGATGTGTAGGAAAGCAGATGGAGCGGTTCGCACCGGCGGATGGTTATACAGATCATTAACACTGATTTGCTTTGCAGATGGAAGAGTAGGCAAAAAAATGGAAGAGTGGGGTCAAAGAATGGGTTAGTAGGCTAGAGAAATTAAGTGTAGGGTGGTGGAGGAATTGCAATGAACTTCAAGCACATTATAAACAACAAAATATTTCATAATAATGAAAATAGAAGTACAAATAAAGTGTTTAGAAGGGCACTCATCATCATAAAGACACGATTACATTCAATAATAACAAACAAGTAAGAGAAAAATGCATGAGATACGGCCGAATCTAGAGTCTTTTTTTAGATTTATAGTAAGAATCATCAGGTCATCAATACACAATCTAGCTCAGGCCTAACTATCGTCCGGGGTAGAGAAGGGAAGTCAATTCCTCCCAATGGACACGTCTTCTCTAGTACACTATAATATTGCCACATCCTAAGGTAAGATATCCTTGCTCGGTATTGAAGATGAGTGTGGAATCCTCTCCTTGATGCACATTGATGATGTGAAGAGGCCTATGGCAAAGCCCTCATGGAAGGTGGAAGAAAATTTAGCTGGATCTCCTCCTACGACTGGAAATAGTTGAACAATTTGGGGGTTCTCATGACCTAAAAATTAGGACTTAAATAGAAAATATTTCCAATAATCCTCCATGCACGACCATGTATGGGCAGAGCCAACCGTGTGAGAAATATTCACACAGGTGGAATAAAACCTAAATTTTTAGACAAAAACAAGATGTTTGTGCATTCACACACGCACGGGAAAAACAACGCATACATGATGAAATTATACAGACAGAAATAGATCGGTAAATTTTCATGATTTTGAGAAAAATGAAAACGCATGGTCGACCAAAATGTGCATGAAGGAAAATGCACGATGGTGCGATGTAGAAATTTGATAAATAAAACAAAATTTTAGACAAAAGAAGGTCCGTCGTGCAATCTTGCTCACATACGGTCAAAATAGACCAAGAATCACCAAAATACACAAGCCATAGCAGATCACTATTTAAGCGCCCTAAGAATTGAGCGCTCGCAGAAATCTTACGTCGTGGAAATGAATGACCATGCGATTTTCCAGGTTAGAATTCCAATAGAATGTGGATCTGCCCACCGATAATACAAACCAAAAACTAGGGCCACATGCCACCATCACACAAAAAACAACTAAAACAACAAAATAGATACTTGGGGAGCACTCTGTGTTTACCCCCAGCTAAATAGTGTGTATTTGCACACCACAATGGGCCATTATGTGCACTTCATGAGAGAATTGTGAACAAGTGAAATATAACCTATAATGACCTGACAGTGAAGTGCATGTGTGTGAAAATAATCCTAGATGAGTCAAAAAAACCCTATTAATATCGGACTCATCAAACCCCTAGACTTAACCATTTGCTCGTCTCGAGCAAACCATCTCTCATATGGACGAGAAAAATAAATATCTTATTTAAAAAACTATAAGGGTGTAGTACCATACGAAGTCAGATAAAAACACACATAGAAATATGGCAGTAGAAATTCCTAATTATACATAATAGATTATATTTTTATAAAAGTGTATTTAAATATTATTAATACTCAAAAATAGAATCATGGTGTAAATCAACCGGTTACGCATAGGAAGAAATTATTCAAATCTCTGAGGTGAGCAATGCCAAAGACAGAGGCTTGGGACAACCTCGAAAGAAATCCATAAATGTCGGTGACTATAAGCTCACCCTACAACACTCTATCCATGGTACTAGTTTGGTTTAACACGCAAATCTATTGGATAGTAGGTTTATAGAGGGGCTTCGATTTAGGTGAGGTAATCAAATTATAAAAATGAAGGCTCACACACTAAACACAAATAAGCTAGCACAAAAACTATCCTTGAGAACCACAAAGTAAAATGCGGGTGCACAACACCCCCAGATATAGACTTGACTATATGTGTATGTTCGCCACCTACTCCCAATAGAAATTTTCACAAATAAAAATTTTCATTTTAACTTTTCTCTATTCACTCTTCTTTTCAAACATTTTAATCAATTCAATTTTTCCTTTTTTATTTTCCACAACTATTTCAGCGCAATGAAGCACATCCACATAGACTCAAATACAATCACCACATCAATACCCCAAACATGATAAAATAAATAACACTAAAGGTCAAATTTTGGTTTGCGACTAGGATTGGCTTTTAGGATTTTGTTAGATATCAGTGGAGCCGACTCAATAGACAGGGTAGGAAAAAAAGAACTAACAAAGACAAGATGATAGGAATGGTATGAAAGTGAAGGGATATATCACACTAACTCTAGCGGAGGTGAATAGAGTATTAAAAATCTATTGATTAATTTTTATAGTGCAATAATAAAATAAGTGATATCTATATGTAAGCAGAAATAAAACAAAGAAATCACAACACAAAAAACAACAATTAGAGCAATTAGACGATACAAAGATTTTAAAACTTGGGTACATCTACTCTTTTACCACCCTGGTAGAAATCCACTATAGGTTTTGATCAGGTGCCCTGCCACCACAAGATCTATTTTCAAGGGAGATCTAGCAAACCTTTGAGCTTTTTACCAGGTGCCCAAAAACCAAACTAAGTCTTTTGATCAGAAGACCTAACCACCAATTGCTATCTTTTGAAGGGAGTTAAAACCCTTTTACACTAGGATAAAAAGAAAATTATATTGTCTTCTCTTTCTCAAGGTTTTGAGAAGACTAGTGGATGACTGTTATTGTCAAATCTCCTCCTGAGATGTAGAATAGATCAGGAGAAAGGAAGATTTGCTCAAGTTGTAGGCCTTCAGATTGCTTGAAGATCTTCAGGAAGCTTTTAGACAAATATAGATGGATTGTCTCTTTGAAAGTCCTGAAGCAAAACTAATGAATAACTTGAACTGTATGAGAGTTGTTCTTCTTTCAATTTTCTGTGAATAATTCTTTCTGTCACGACATACTTTCTTACTACTATCTTGAAAAAATAACCTTATATATTTCTTGTAGATTTTAGCCTTTGAAATTTGAATTCCTTTCCTTGACTGACTCAAGAAATTCTGGGAGTTAAACAACTTGAATTTGTCTTAAGTGAATTTCCCTAACTATCCCAGTAAAAATATGCCAAGTAATAACTCTGTGAAGACCATAATTAATGCTGTCATGGAACGGCTATATCTTGAGAATTTGAGCATTAATTATCAGAGTATTACTGCCTAAATAAAATCGAATTTGAAATCAAATTGATAGTCGATATGAGAAACTGCGGAGAGAAAAATGTCAAACAGAACCTGGAAGGAAATAGTCGAACTTAGGAATAATTTTGTCGACCTGAACTCCAAGTTTGTCGAACTGAGAAATCTCCTTCGTCGAGCTGAGCTCAGCGGTCATCGATTTGAAAATGAACTTCTAATCTGAGCTCACAGTTCGTCGACCAGAGATAGATTTTCTTCGAGGTGAACTTCTGATATGAGATCAAAGTTCGTCGATCTCAGCTGGACTTTCGTCGAGCTCAACTGAGAGAAGGAACTCAGAGTTCATCGATCATAGATCAACGATCGTCGAGCTGAGTTCATCTATCATCGAACAGAATTCAGCTATCGTCGAACAGAACTTTTGAAATCTTTAAACTGCTTGTCTCTAAAATCTTGAGTCTCTAAAGTCTTCTGATGGAAGGTTCAATAATATAACTTAATAAGATTAACCGTAACCCTAAAACTTACAAATGACCCTAGGCTATAAAGGTTGGTTCAACAAACCTAATAGTGAACCTAACCCAAATCCAAACTGGGGTTCCAACAATCTCTTCATATTTGGGTGTGGTCACTATACAAGACAGAAAACAAAAAATCACAAAACAATAAAAATATCTGATAGAATTTTAAATCTTTCAGCAGATATGAACAATATGCTTTGGATATAATACAACAAAATAAAGTTCAACAAGCAAAAATCAGAATAATTAGAGTTTTCTTTTAACCATCAGTAGAGGGATTTGATGAAGGTTTTGTGAAAACCATTAATATTTTTAGGTCTTTTGCTTCTCTTTGGGTCATCTTAATGTCTTGAGCCCCAAGAATCTTTACAGGTTCAGCTCTGGGCAATACAGCTTCTGGATGTAAATTCATATAAGAATCAACATTGAAATGTTTCTGTACCTGATATTTATCCAGTTATTTCTTCTTATAAGAAGACATGGTTTTGTATTGAGAAAAATCTTATCCTTCTTCCCTGGCTTTTCTGATCTAACAGAGAGCTATAACTTCCATAAATATGGCCATTCTAGAATTGGGGTCCATTTTTGGATCACAAACTAGAGACATTGTCGTTTCTGGGTTTGCTTTGTCTTGCTGATTTTTTTTAGATGCTTTCTATTATCTGCTTTGCTTATGATACTATTGTTGTTTGCTGCTGCTGGAGCTGTGCTGCTGTCTGCTATAGGATGGTTTGGAATTTTGAGAAGATGTAGACTTTAGAACTAGAGATACACTTCCTGCTGATCTTGCTACAGGAGGAGGAGGAGGAGGACCACTCCTGAATTGAGGTGGTAGAGAGTATCTCCTACTCTTCTTCCTTGCTTTCATTTCATTTTTAGAATATCTCATCCAGTTGGGGATGTCTGGAGTGAGAGGAAAGTTGTGCAGAATATAATAGGGTGTGTTAGCAGTGGGAGAGGGATTTGGAGCAGCCTTGGGTGGACAATTCTTCTGAATTTTCTCTTTTTAGAACAAGAATCTTCTGAGTCATCTGATTCCTCATCATCATCATCAGATTCAATGGCGGGATTATCATAAAGAGCATTAATCTGTTTCAGTATTTCTTCAAAAAATATTGGATGAGCTTTTGATTGTTTTGCTTCAGCCTGAGGCTATACTTGAACTTCTGGCTCTGGAACATCTGCATCCATGTTTTGAAACATAATTTCATCAAGATTTGGCATAGGGGACTCAGCCCAGCCAAAAGTTGGAGGAGAAAAATCCTTTGTCTCTGAGTTTTTGGTTTCTATAATATTCTCACTTACTTAAAAACTTGTCCATAGTTTTTCCAAAACTACAGGACTAATAAGTGCTGTGTAGCAGACTATGGCTTTAGAATAATTATAAACCTAATCAACAACTGGTAAATTTCTGCTATAAACTATATCAAAGGAATGCAATAAATAAGGAATATCAACTGAGGGATTTATAATGAAATCACCAACTGTGTTTATTTCTGCATCCACTGACTCTTCTTCAAAAGAAGTCATTTCTGTATCATCATTAATAATTTAAATAATCTCTGCTGCTGGAAGTTTTGCTACTATTGCTGCTACTGCTGCTAGAACTACTAGAGGAGCTTGTTCATAGAGGATCTCCCCCTGCCTTGTTTCAGAGAGTCCTCAACCCGGCCCCCAAAAGAAGATGGGACGGAGGAGGAAGAGGCAAGTTGAGCAGATAAAAGAGAAATAAAAGCAGCAAGAGGGGCAACAACCTTATTTTATAGCTTCTTCAGATAGGAAGTGATGAATTTGAGAAGATCATTTGAATGTCAGAGAAGTTGAGATATAGTGGCTCAGGAGTAGAAAGGGAATAGGTGGATTGATGACTGATGCGTGGAAATTGGCAAGCGCATCGGTCGCACAAGTAATACAATTTAGGAATAAATCCCCGAGTATCGGTCACTTGAGGAATGTAATTAGCATAGAGCGGCGACAGTTCAGAAAATATTGTTATGAGGGTTATACTTAGAAAAGATTAAAAAGGGGGGCTTGTGATCTTGTGGTGTCTTGATCGAATAAACTAATTAAGACTATGCAGGTCGAAGGCACCGCTTCGCAAAGTAAGGTGAGTGTATCGACTGCGATGCCGAACTTCAGTTGTGCGAGTGGACGGAAAGCTAATGGATGGAAGTGTTCTTGTGTGGAGTGCAATCGGGTGAAACAAGGGTTTTGAGTGGATGTGGAGTGGGTGAGGTGAATTCACAAAACACAACTCACAAGCAACTGAAAATTGCAAACATTCAACTAGACATAGAGTAGAAAATGTAGTTCATTACAATATCAAATCATTCCATACAACGAAGGAAGGGGAAGAGGAGTAAACCACTAGAGGGTGAAGGTCTACCGCAGGTCGTGGCCGGAATAGCGATTTGTCAATCCACTTCCGGGCTCAGTCCGAGGAGGCTTCCGGTACCAACGAGTTGTCACCTCGAAGGCCTTTGATTCCATTCTCTAGGTCGTCTTCTTCTCCAACTCTGGTGGAAAGCTTTTAGTTGTAGGTTGTCAATGGCCGGGAGCTTCGCCGGAGGGTTTCAAAAGCTTCGGAATCAACAGCTACAGACTCCCGATGGAGGGGATGAAGGTGGAGGTGGCTGGAGTAGTAGAACGACACTTCCCGCGCACTCCCCGATTGCAGAAATTATCTGCATTTACCTAAATTGAGGAGCTGGCCCTTAAATACGGAGGCAGAACAAATAGAGCGCACGATTAGTGGAGCACTACCAATGGTCGTGCGGACTGTCCGTCGATGATCGGGCGCAATTTCCAATTAAACCTGCAACTTGGACAGAAACATCAGAAAATATGCACAATTAGTGGCGCACGATCGGTGGTCGTGCGCACTGAAACCACCGATCGTGCGATTGGATAAGACAGAAATGCAAAAAACTTGGGGTAAACGCGCACGAGCAGCGGCGCATGACCAGTGGTTGTGCGCGAAATGGTCAGTACTCGTGCGATTACTCTGGCAGAATAAGGAAAATGAAGAGGACAGAGCGCACGACCACCAGCGCACAACCAATGGTCGTGCGCAATAGGTCCAGTGATCGTGCGATTGTCGAGACACAAATAGGGAAAAGGAGCATGTAATGTGCATGATCAGTGGCGCACGACCAGTGGTCGTGCGCAGTGAGTCCAGTGATCATGCGCAGTGTTCCTGTATCGTTGGGGTCTCCCGAGCGATTCTAGAGCACACACACGACCCATGTGCCAGTAGAAGAGTAAAAATGCCACTCAAAGTGCACACCACATTCTAAAGATACAGTTAGAGAAGAAGTAAAACAAACGAAAACACAGAAACATCTAAAGCACACAGAAAACGTGCTTAAAGTGCACTTAATCATAAAATAGGCAGATAAACGAAAATTAGCAGTTATAGCTCTCAAGTGCAGTGCTAAGACAAAAAAACTGGCCCAAATGAGTCCAAAAATCAGTGTAATATTTGGACTCATCACAACCCCAGACTTACCTACTTGTGCGTCCCGCGAAAATCATTACTCTGTGGACTGTAAAAACAGTTAACTTGCTTAGAAACTTCAAAATAAAGTAGGACGAGAAATCAAATACATCATGCGCATAAAAAATAGAATAGAAAAACTTTTTAATTATACTAAGGAGATTAAATTATTCAACAGAGGTAAATAATTATTATGTCTACTTAAAATTAGAATTCTAGAGAGTCGTTCGGTCATGTGTTTGGAGAAAGTATACAGGATAATAAGGTCAGCATTGCCCAAGAATGAGGCTTGTAATCACCTATAAAGAAATCCATCAATGTCGGGAACCATAAGCTTTCCCATTCACACTATCTCCACGATGCTAAGTAGACTCAAATGTGAATTAGCAGGACTTGTAGGTTTGAATGGGGCTAAGGCTAAGGTGTGATAGTCAATGATAAACATGGAGGCTAAACACAACCAAAGCGAGAAAACAAGAGCTAAACCCAAACAGCCACAAAGAAATGCATGTGCGACACACCCCCAGACTTGGCTTGAAAACCGAGTGTGCACACGGCCTATCCGGACCAAAAACTAACACACAAGAAGGGGATTGCTATTCTCCTTGTAATACTTTTAGATTTTCTCTTTTTAATTTTATTCATCTTTTTCTTTTTAAATTTTTTTTATTTTCTTTTTCATTCAGCAATCCCCATATCTAACAATTATCAAATCATGAATTTATCTCCACATCACATGAATCCCAAATATCACAACATATCAAAATTTTGAAATAGATCAAGCTCAAAGTTTTGGTTGCGATAAAAGGGTTGGCTTTTAGGCTTTGGTGAATCTAGGTGGAGCTAAAACAAAAGGAGGGTAGGCGCAAATTTGGCTTGCAAGGGTCAACTTCTAAAACTAGGTACAAAAAAGATCAAACTAGCCAAAATGAAGGCCTACCTCATGCTCACACTTGACTAACCGGGCACCAATGCTTCGAGAGTAGCTTGGGGCAAGTTCTCAATTGCTGAAAAAGACGATCGTTCCCCCTGATTCAAGCAATACGAGACTAGTGGCAGCTACACTCATCCCTACACTACCGTTTGATTACTCCAGATTCTACAATTTTAAGTAGCACAAACAGAATTTACTTTTGTAGAATAAATTTAAGTCTACGAGCATGAAGAAAAAGTAATCCTATACTATTTCTACGCAAATCATGAATACTCGATTAGGAACACTGAATGAGTTCCAAATTACTAGATCCCAAAAGCCTAAGCCAACACCACTTTTTTTTAGAGTTTACATAAAAGTATTGCATTTGACTTGAGCTACACGGGTGGTTAAGTGCGCACTCATGTGGGTGATTTGGTGTGTGCAAAAGTGATCATGAAAAAAGGCAGACTAGAAAGAGATAGATCCACTCAGGTGGTGGAACTATACTTGTGCCAGAATATTAATTTCCTTAGCATCAACAATCTTGGCTTTCTTCTGTGCATCAGTCCACTCAGGTGGTGGAAATATACTTGTGCTGGTTGTTGTAGTTAAAGTAGGGGGACCAGTCAAGATAAAATTGTAGATGTCTTTATCAATTGAATTCATATACAGCCTAATCCTTGTCTTCCAAATTACAAACCTTTTAAGATTGCATACTAGAGGTCTGGTGCTTGAGTACTACTTATTTTGTGCCATGATATAAAAGGCAGACTAGAAAGAGTACGATCCAACAAAGATAATTTGGGTCAGTTGTTAGCCTGTGAAACAAAACAACCTGACACCTCTAATACCAATTGAAAGTGAAGGGATAAATCACACTAACTCTAGAGGGGTGGGGGTGAATAGAGTATTAAAAATAATTTGATTAATTCTTATAGCAGGTTAATAAAATAAGTGATATCTATATGTAAGTAAAAATAATACAAAGAAACACACAGTACTGAAAACAATAAGTAGAGCAACCAGACGACATGTATTTTATAGTGGTTCCTGTAAAATTTGGGTACTTCCACTCTTCAACCACCCTTGTAGGAATCCATTATAGGTTTTTGATCAGGTGTCCTGCCACCACATCATCTATTTTAAAGGGAGATCTAGTAACCCTTTGAGCTTTTGACCAGGTGCCCAAAAACCAAACTAAGTCTTTTGATCAGGAGACTTAATAACTAAAGGCTAACTTTTAAAGGAGTTAAAACCCTTTTACACTTGGATAAAAATAAAATGATATTGTCTTATCTTTCTCAAGTTTCAGAGAAGACAAGTGGATGGTTGTTATTTTCAAAGCTCCCCCTGAGATGTAGAATATTCAGGAGAAAGGAAGATTTTCTCAGGGTTTAGGCCATCAGATTGCTTGAAGATCTTCAGGAGGCTTTTAGACGAATATATATGGATTCTCTCTTTGAAATTCCTGAAGAAAAACTGATGAAGAAGTTGAATTATATGAGAGCTATTCTTCTTTCAGTTTTCTATGAATAATTCTTTCGGTCACGGCTCACTTGCTTACTATTATATTGAAAAGATAAATCTTTTATATTTCTTGAAAATTTTAGCCTTTGAAATTTAAATTCGTTTCCTTGACTGACTGCAGAAATTCTGGGAGTTGACCAGCTAGAATTTGTCTTAAATGAATTTCCCTAAATGTCCTAGTAAAAATATGGGAAGTAATAACTCTGTCAAGACCATAATTAATGCTATCATTGAACGACTATATTCTTGAGAATATGAGCATTAATAATCAGAGTATTACTGCCTAAATATAATCAAATTCGAAATCAAATTAATAGTCGATTTGAGAAACTGCATAGAGAAAAATGTCGAATAGAACCGGGAAGGTAATAGTCGAGCTCATGAATAATTTTGTCGACCTGAACTCCAAGTTCGTCGAGCTGAGAAATCTCCTTCGTCGAGCTGAGCTCAGCGATCATCGATCGGAAAATGAACTGACAATCTGAGCTCCAAGTCCGTCGACCAGAGATAGACTTTCGTCAAGCTGAACTTCTTTTATGAGATGAAAGTTCGTCGATCTCAGTTGGACTTTCGTCGAGCTCAACTCAGAGATAGAACTCTGAGTTCGTCGATCTGAGATCGACACTCATCAAGCTGAGTTCAACTATCATCAAGCAAAACATATGAAATCTTTAAGCTGCTTGTCTCTAAAGTCTTGAGTCTCTGAAGTCTTCTGAAGGCAGGTTTTATAATCTAACTTAATGAGATTAGCCTTAAACCTAGAACTAACAAATGACCTGAGGCTATACAAGTTGGGTCAACAAACCTAATAGCAAACCAAGTCCAAATCCAAACTGGGGTTCCAACATGGTACAAAGGCTCAACCTGGCCAAAATGAGGGCCTATGTCACACTCTTGCAATCGACTAACAATATACACATGCTTTGAGAATTAATTGGGGAAAGTTTTTAGCCACTAAGAAAGACTATCCTTCCTCCTGACTTGAGAAATATGAGGCTAATAACCATCTACACACATTCCTACACTATAATTTAATTCAGACCGGATTCACAAATGTTTTAGTAGAATAAACAATATTTACGCAAATAGAAAAAGTATAAAACTAGAAGCATAAAGAAAATTAATTCTACTCTAATTTCTATACAAGACAAGAGCAGTCGACTAGGAGCAGTACATGAGTCAATATTTTACTCTGTCTCATAATCCTAAGCCAGCACAAATTTTTTTGCAAATCACATAAAATAAATGAGTTCAACTCGCGACACATTAACAATTTGTGCAAATTCACTGTTCCATTGACCTAAAACTTCATCTTTATAAAATTTGACACACAGTATTGGTCTTGAGATTATGTCTTGTCAAAGAAAGAGCAAGAATAGAATTTCTTATCCCTGCTTTTGGAGGTAGTGCCAAAATTGATTTACGTCAAGCAGTCAGGGCTTTAACAGTAACATTTTGAATATACTCCACGGTATTGCTGAGTGACAACTTCATTCTTAGCGGTGTCTGCCTTGGCGCTGAGTTCAACAATTTATATGGCTTCTCCACAATAACGCTGAGACAAGGCTTTGTTATCTACAGTATCTACCTTGGCGTTGAGTTCTGAGGCTTTCAGTTGTTTCTATACAGTAACACTGAGACAAGGCTTTGTTCTCAGCGATATTTTTCTTGGCCGTGAGTTCTGAAGCTTTTAATGGCTTCTCAAAGGTAATTCTGAGATAAGGCTTTGTTCTCAGTGGTATGTTAATCAATATAATTGATCTCTGAAATACCATCTCAGCGGTATAATCCATCTTTGCTATAAGCCCCTTTTTTGAGTCAATACCAATTGTCTAGTATGCACATAAGTAGATATGCAATCAAAATATAATATGCTCTTAGCATTGAAGGTGATGCTTCTTCAAATCTAGTAATTATGAGGGCAATATTCCCAATAATATCCCCCTATTTGAAAAAGACAAAACATCCAACAATATTAAGGAAAATTAACCGAATAAATCAATATTTGACAAAAGATATAGCAGTTAAAGGTTGTCAACATAGACATCACGATAAACTACAAGAATTGTTATAACAGATAACTATTAAAGTGGAAATAAATTATCGTAAACAAAATAGCATCAAGCAAAGAATTTAGCACTCAACATTCAAGATTTAAAAAATACCAAACTAGATGTCCTAATAAGTTCATTACAGATTTAATACATCAACCGAATTTCTATTTTTATTTAAGAAACTAAATGCTTGTCCTTAGGAGTGCTAGTTGAATCTATTCTCATTCTTTTTGGAGCAGAGCCCAAACTTTCTCCTTGAGCAGCAGCCTGCATCTCAACTTGTTTAGCTTTGTAGTTTTGTCTATTGAAGTATAGAAGGACATGGCACTACTAGAAAAATGGCTTTTAGCCACGAATTCTTTTGCAACGGGGGAAAAATCGTGGCTAATAGTGAGTATTAGCCACGGTTTTTTTTCCGTGGCTAAAAGTCTAGTATTAGCCACAGTTGACTAATCCGTGGCTAATATTGGACTTTTTGCCACGGTTTGCCTGAACCGTGGCTAAAAGTCTAGTATTAGCCACGGTTTGCCTGAACCGTGGCAAAAGGTCGTGGCTATATTTAGTCCCACACTGCCAAAACAAAATGAAATTTTGGGTTTATAAGGAATTTATTTCAATTACTATTTGAAATAAATATGGCGGCGGGGGTCGGGCGGCGGTGGCGGCGGCCCGGCGGCGGCGGTGGCCCGACGGCGGCGGCGGCGGCGGCGGACCGGCGGCGCAGGTGCGGCGCGCCGGCCGGCCGGCGGCGGCGGCTGGCCTGAATATTTTATGTTATGAGTGGCCCTTTAACCACGGCAATTAAACCATGGCTAAAAGTCCAGTATTAGCCACGGCAATCAAACCGTGGCTAAAAGTCCAGTATTAGCCACGGTTTTGGACTTTTAGCCACGGTTTGGACTTTTAGTCACGCTCGTATTGCTCACGCCCATTTTCCGTGGGTAGACCGTGGCTAAAAGTCTTTAGCCACGGTTTTGGACTTTTAGCCACGATAATCTGCCGTGGCTAAAAGTCAGTTTTCTAGTAGTGTGGGAATGTACTTGGAGGGCATTTTTCTTGGGTCCCACATCACTAAGTTTTCTTTGAAAACTCTTTCCCATAGGGAATTACATTCAAGGTACTTGATCCATTCTTCACTTGGATACATGATGTCAATATTTTTTAGAATCTATCCATGATTAATCCAGGCATTAGCAATGATATTCCTTGAATCATCACTCAAGTATTCATAATCAAGATCTACAGCTTGCTCCACTCTCCTTTTGGACATGAATTTTACATGTAGCATGACGCCTTGTAACCTTCTTCTTGCTGCATGATGTACATCTTGAGCGACTCTCTTATTTTCTCAAAAAATTAAATGTTTAGGTCTATTTTTTTCTAGTAGGTGCAGATTTAGAGCTATACTTGTACCGTTAAGGACCTTTAGGATTTGCTCAACATTGGACTTCTCCCCCTTTTTGGAATCTTCAAAGATATTATTTCTCAAATGAAGCGTGTTTGACTCAGACCTTCTAGACATTGTCTAGAAAACCTTGTCAAAATCATTAAGAATAGGATTTTGTTTTGAGTTGCAAAGTCCATAGAATGCTTTTGAGTGGAGTACATATATTATTCCACATGATCAACTCCTTCTTCCATTGATTTATCTGTTTGGCTCATCCTATAATTTACACTTAAAATATCCTGAGCTGAGTCCTTTAGACTTTCTTCCATTGACCTCTGAATGGTTGTAACGAACTCCCTAGCCCATGGCTCGAAAGGATGGCCGCTAGCACCCCCAACACCATGTCCGAAAGGGTTCAGCCTAACCAGGTCTGCAGACCATGCACCCCAACCCCTTTCCGTGCCTATTTTTCATCAGCAGTAGGTTGTTACCACTAGGGTTCTATCCCCAGTGGCAATAATCTACCGCTGCTGAAAAACAAGCACGGAGAGGGGTTGGGGTTCATAGCCTGCAAGCTTGATGTGATAGGCAGACTACTAGTAGTGGGCCCGGGTTTGGGCTTTTGGTAGGCCGGTGGTGCCAGCTGGGTCCCGCATAGTTGGCAGGCCTGGACCGTCATAAGCTCAGTTGGTGATGAGAGTTGTGGTAAAGAGTCTCTTATCAAGGTCTGGGTTCGATCCCAAGTGGCAAATAACTACCGCTGCTGAAAAAAAATCCGCGGAAAGGGGTTGGGGTGCATAGTCTGCATACCTGGTTAGGCTGAACCATTTCGAGTATGGTGCTGGTGGTTCCGGAGGCCGTCCTTCGAGCAGGGCTTGGGAGGCCGTTCAAAAAAGTGCACTTTTGTAATGGCCTCCCCAGCCCACGGCTCTAAAGGACGGCCGCCGACACACCCAACACCACGCTCGAAAGGGTTCAGCCTAACAAGGTCTACAGACCATGCACCCCAACCACTCTCAACACCTGTCTTATAGTAGCGGTAGGTTATTGCCATTGGGTATCAAACCCAGGGCCTTGATAAGAGACGCTTTACCACATCTCTCATCACCAACTGAGCTGCAGCTCAGTTGTTGATGAGAGCTGTGGTAAAGAGTCTCTTATCAAGGTCCTTGGTTCGATCCCCAGTGGCAACAACCTACCGCTAATTAAAAATAGGGGCGGAGAGGGGTTGGGGTGCATGGTCTACAGACCTAGTTTTGCTGAACCCTTTCGAGTCCTATGCTGGTGGTGCCGATGACCGTCCTTTCGAGCCGTGGGCTGGGGAGGCCGTTATAATGGTGGTATTTTGTTTTATAATGCTTGTAACTAGGTCAATCCATTTAGTAATTTGTCTATTTATATGAACAATTTCAACTTTCAGAGAATCTATATCAGTTATGATCTCTGTCTTGACTTTCAGAACTTCAGTCAGTATTTCAACTTTTACACTCTTTATTGAGTCATCAAAGTAACTTCTCATTGAAGTGGATTTCTTTTCCAATAGATTCTTTATTGATGATAGAAATAAGGTTTCTAACAAGCTGGAGGATTGTTAGGGATGGGATACATGTGGCACATCTTTGGCATTATGATTTATTCTTTTGTCATGGCCCTCTTGACAATCAAACACAATATGAGTGGATATCTCAACAACTTGGGATACTATGAGACCTTCTCCCTGAGCTAGGACTTTAATAAGATTTCCCCATCACTCTGATCATTAGGATTATAAAAATTTATAAAGAGGATTGTGCTCTAAATCCTCATTCAACTAATCCTGCTCCCCCATAATTTAGCATTCATCTTTTCTTAAGCCACTATCTCTTTTACAATCCTCTCCCCTTGATCATTTAAGATTAGATCAATCCTGTCATGAAGATTTTTTAAATTCTTATTTATCTTCTCATAAAGATTTTTGTGATTTGCTCATGCTCTCCCATAGTTAGGGCATCAGTCCTTTCTAGAATAGTTTTCTCTCCCTCAACATCAGCAACCTCGTTTAGAGATGAGCTAGCATCAGCTACATTAAGATTAACTTGTATGCCTGAGACTTGAAGGTTTTCTTTTCCTTCAATTACATGTAGGCGTTATTTATGGGTTCAATATCCTTACTCTCTGAAGCGGAGACTTCTTCCGTAACTACTTTCTTGCCCTTCTTCTAGCTCTTGCTCTGCTATTTAGCCCTACTTTTGGGCAGTACCCTGATATATATTTTTAAGGTCTTAATATCCATTCTTTTCATGTAATTGATTTTCATTCCTTATTTCTTATTGAAGTTTTTCAAGATTGGCAGTGATTTGGTATAAAGTGAGAATTCTACCTATGGAGGGTACATTTGGACTACTCAAAATGTTTTTGAAGAATATCAAGGCCTAGTTGGTTTTCTTCTGGAATATAACCCTAGTGATCAGCTCAAACGTGGACTTGAAATGCTATCATATGATCCTGTATCACACAGGATAACCTTTCCAATGATGTCAGTATGGATTTATCTTCTCTAGTTAAAGTTCTTGATTTTTAGGGAAACATAACTTTCACTAAAAAACTCACACCAATCCAGTGCATTTTCTATTTCTTGTTGAGAGATATCCTGGTCCTCTTCAATACAAGTAGTGGGAAGGTTTAAAGCTCGTGCAATCCTTTGAGGACTAACCTTAATCTTCATATCTCCTATGTTTCTTTTAAAAGACTTTCCATTGGATAAGATTTTAATATTTCATTCGATCCCCAACACTTTTCTTTCAGAATCATGCTTGGTTCAGACAGAAAGAATTCTAGCCCTGAGGCTTTTAGTATTCTTATAATTACCTAACATGTCTCTAACTTTATTCTTTCTAGTGGCTAATAGGATTAAATGTTAAGAGAACTAAGTTTAAGTAACGAACACATAAGATATATCTGATCAAGATGATTGCAAGTAATGAAATTGCATTCAGATGATATAATGGAGATAATCTATTAAATATTTAACATTCTTAACTTAATTTTTAAGAAATTAAACTTTGATTCATCTAGTGGCTTAGTAAGGATATCAGCTACTTTATTGTCTATGGGGAAAAATTCAAGGCAGATATCTTCATTCTCAACATGTTATCTAATAAAATAATATCTTTTTTTATGTGCTTAGTCTTGCTATTTGATATAGAGTTTTTAGCAATAGAAATAACACTGGATGAATCAAGAAATAAAGGAGTTTTACTTACTTTGAGGTTGTCATCCTCCAGTTGATATTGAATCAACAATAATTATGCACATGAACTCCCTGCAGATATATATATATATTCTGACTCAACTGTGGACATGACCACACTAGTATGCTTTTTACTGCTCGAGGATATCAATCATCTTCCTAGGAATTGACAAGTACCACTTGTACTTGTCCTATCTTCACTGCATTCTACAAAATCTACCTCTTAACAACCAGTTAGTTAAAAATCATAATTCCTAGGGTACCATAGGTGAAGATGTTGGTTGCCTTAAGTTATCTCAAAATCCTCTTTACTGCTGAGTAAAGTGATTCCTTTGGGCATGCTTGGTACCTAACAAAAACAAATATAACATACATAATGTCTGCTCTACTAGAAGTCAAATATAATAGGGATCGAATGATACACTAATACATTGATTCATCAAAAAGTTTCCCCTATTCATCCTTGTCCAAGGATATAATTGACTGAATGGGAGTTTTCATGATGGAAGATAATTCCATCCCAAACTTCCTAATAAGTTCTCCAGTGTACCTTATCTAAGAGATGAATATCCCCTCATCACACTATTTCACTTGGATACCTATAAAGTATTTTTGGACTCTCATGATGCTCATCTTAAACTCCCCTTGCATATGGTTGGAAAACATTGTGCAAATGTTCTCATCATTAGACCAAAAATTATCTCATCAACATAAATCTTGACTAAGAGACTCTTGCCCTTTGTTTCCCTTAGGAACAATGTGTTATATATCTTTCCCCCTGAGAACTTGTTCTTAATGAGAAAGCTAGATAGGGTTTCATACTTATCCCTAGGGGCTTGCTTTAACTCATACAAAGCTTTTCTATGTAAATATACCTGAGATTTAATGGTAGGATGAACAAAACTAGAGGGTTGCACTACATACACCTCTTGTTTCAAATTACCATTTAAGAAAGAAGACTTGATATCCATCTGGTACACCTCAAACCCTTTGAGTGTTATACAAGCCAAGAACATCGTAATGGCTTCTAAACATACTACAGGAGTAAAGATCTAGTCAAAGTCATTCCACTTCAATTCCTCTTGTTTATTGCCTTTTGCTACCAATCTTGCTTTATTCTTCACTATGACTCCATTCGCATCCATCATATTTCTAAAGATCCACTTGGTGATAATGATATTGTGTCCTTGTGGCTTTGGCATTAACTTCAAGACTTTACATCTCTTGAATTATTGTAGTTCTTCCTGCATAGCATTGATCCATAATGGATCTTTGTTGGCTACTTAAAATCTCTTTGGCTCCACCTGAGATAGGAAGCTCAGAAAAAGAGCTTCATTTTGTAGCCTTCTTCTGGTGGTGACACCTTGTCTTGTATCTCTAAAGATATAAGTATTGGGACGGTCTCTTATATGCCTTGTTGTTGTAGGCATCCTTTCAGCACCTTGTTGACCTACTAGAATGATTCCTGCTGACTGTTCCTCTTCAACTATTTCCAAAATTACGTCGACTGGCTGAATCTCCTCACTAAGCACTTCAACTTGAGAAGAACTCGTACTTGAACTTTGTTTTGAAAGTATCTAATTGCCAACCTAAATCACCTAGAGGGAGGTGAATAGGTGAATCTTGCGGCTTATAGTTGAATAAAAATATGCTTAAAATAAAGCACACAAAAAAGAGAATAAGCATAACACAGACACAAGGATTTATAGTGGTTCCCCAAAATTAGTACGTCCACTGTCCCGCCTCGCCTATCTAGCACTTCGGAAAGACTCTGCTACTTCACAAAAACATAAATTCAAAATAATCTTATCACTCAAAGTATAGAACACCTATAATCTCGGAGAACAACTTCTCCTACACTCGACCCTTCAATAAAGAACTACAAAAACTTGGAAGAACAAACTACCTACAAAGCAATAAGAAAAAGATTGTTTGAAAGAAAACTCCTTCTCTCAAATTTGAATATATAATCCTTATTAATTACTGGAAAGCTCTGACTGAATTCTTGACTAAGAAGAAGGAGAATTTTAAATTAACAACACAGATAGGTTTTAAGAAAAGACTGATCTCTGAACGACTGTGAATTTGGAATCTTGAGATCGATAGAGTCTTTTCTTTGCAGGAGGAATCGTGGATTAGAAGAGTTGTTGTCGATAGAGATCTTTGTGAAAACAAATTTGAGTTTCTGATCGATTAAGGCAACTTGCAATTAGATGACAATTATGTTATTCTGAAATAATCCTTGACTATTTATATATGATTCCTCACTAATAGCTTGATCTTGAACTTAATTCTACCGTCCATGTGTACTGTACATTGAGGAAGCCCAAATTTTTGAAATCCATTAAACTAGAATGAAAACAAAAAGAAAACTATCTAAGTCCAAATTCGTAAAGACATCACATGAACTCCTAAAACCACTGGTTGAACCAGTCGAAAAAACCTGGGAGAGATCTTGTGTGAGATTTTTGGAACTCATGAGTGTAACACCCCTATCCGTCGCATGACATATAGCAGTAGGTCTGGCTGGGGCCCGACTCCATATACCATCGACAGACCGAAGGGTTACTAAATGAAGCCATCCTTCCAATAACACACGTCCAATACAGATCACATTCTAGCGGAAGCATTTTAAATGTTGCAAAGAAAAGAACCCAAATCACAGTATGAATGTCCACAAAAAACACCAAAGCATGAATGAGCATACAAATACACAAAGTACTTTGCCTTATAGCCTTACATACGATTACTTTAAACAAACAGTGTCTTCTAAACATCGACACACAGGCCAGTCACACATGAGAATAAAAGTAAACATTAATATTTGGCTTCGAGGGGCGTCTCAGTAACAAGGGCTTCAGCCCGCTATTTTCTATTAGGTTTCGCAGCACCTACAATCAACATTCCACCATAAATGTGGCAAACAAAAGAAACGATCAGCTAAGGCTAACCAAAGTATAACAACCCCACCCCGGATTTGGTGTGGCGGTGGTGCTTCCCTACATTTTAGTAGCAAAGCTAACCAATATAGAGAGTATAATAACAGTACACTTCACGACAGGTGTAGGCACGGACAGCCTCACACCCCGTTGTCTCTGGGCACTTATTCAGTTAACCAGGTAAAATCTGTGGTCTCACCGCCATTAGGATGGAAAACCTCGTGAGCATTATAGTCTTTCCGGCCTAAGACCCTCCAACTATGTCAATGGTAAGTACCACATACCTTAGGCCGCTTTAACCAAACCAAATAGAGCGATATGGTTCCACATAACCAATTGCTTACACCGCCACGTCAATTTAAGCCACAAACGCGGGTGAAGCTTCCCTGAGTCCCAAATCGATCACACAAATTTTACAAAACTAAGTTATGTGCAAGTTGGTTCCCTGGCCACCAAGATGGCTGAACAACGCTTCTGCCAAGTTTTCTTGGTGCACCATAGAGTTACTCCCCAAAGCTCCCTGCTGCAATCTACCACGTCGAAAACCTGAAAACAACCATCGACAGGAAGTCTTCTCCGTCTATTCATGCATAATGAAACATCACCGATCCAAACCAACTTGTTCGGGTAGGCTTCACACACCATGCCTATGTCCTACTTTGATTTCAGACTCTACATGCAAATCTATGGGGACTATTCATGTCTACCTAAAGGAATACCTCACACTCACCGTTCACTCGTGGGAGGGAGTTTCCTATGAAAAAATGAAGAAGACTTCACATTTCCAAGAAGAGAATCATTACCCTTAAGGTTCGCTTTGGCGTCATGGAGATCTAGACAGATGAAAAGCAACACAACAGTCTCGCCTTCGTAGACCTTGACTTGGCTTACGATTTGGTGCTCCGAAGCTCAAGAGGCGGTCGAATCTCGCCTTCTCCTTCTTCCTTGATCTCCCCTCTCTCTAAAGCTTTAGAAAGAGATAGCTTGATGAGGAATGAGGGTTTCAAACCCTATTCCCAGACTTAACTCAGCAAGAACCTGCCTTGTCCCTTGGATCCCAATAGAAGGAAATATACGTCCACGATTCGCACTTAAAATCAATTTCCTGGACCGAACACGGCTTGTGACAAGCCCGTGTCCAAGCAAATGTTCAACACTCGCCGTAAACTAGAAAATACTGAACAGGACATGCCTCTGACACGGCTTGGGGCACGCCTGTGTCAGCTATGGACACGCTCATGTCAGCTATAGACAGGCCTGTGTCATAGGCTGTGCGCCTCAATCGACGCTGAAATTGTCGCATCCCGAATAGGACACGAGCTTAAAAATGCTCATGTCAACATTTAACACACCCGTGTCAACCTTTGACACGCCCGTGTCAATCGGTACATGCCTGTGTTGCGGGGCATGTTCCTAAATCGATACAGGGATAAAACATCCCAAAGAGGACATATGTTCTCGACTCGCCCATGTCAATTTTGAGACGCCCGTGTAACCCAAAACATGCCTGTGATCCAAACCGTATTCCTCACCCGACGAAGCCCGGCTAACAACCCAAGAAGGACAAGTCCCTGAAAATGCCCGTGTCCCAGGACATGTGACCCTTACCAGGCCCCAAACTTCGCTTTAAATACTGTCCGTCCCTCTTTGGAGTTTCGGGGCATTACAATTCTCTCCCTCTTAAAAGAATTTCATCCTGAAATTACAGAAAGGAAAAGATACACAAAATAAAATGGTATCTCATTCAAATAACTCGGGGTACTCCTCTAGCATGGTCTGCTCTCGCTCCCACGAGAGCTCCTCCCGACCGCAGCTATCCAAACGGACTTTGACCATCCTAATGTCCTTGTTACGAAGTCACTTGACTTCAAAGTCCTCAATGCGAACGGGCATGACCTTCGTCGTCAACCCATTATCACCAGGTACCTAATCGATCACAATCAATTACGAAGGCTCTTGCACCGCCTTCCACAATAATGATATGTGGAATACGTCGTGTAGATCACTCAATTCCACCGATAGCTTCAACCGATAAGATGCTTCACAAATTCGCTCCAGAATCTAAAATGGTAAAAGATACCTCGGGCTCAGCTTCTTCAAGCGTCATACCCGCGAAAGAGCCTTGAACGGCTTTATCTTCAAATATACCCAGTCGCCAAATGCGAACACAACGTTCCTATGCCTAGCATTATAGTATTTAGCCTGTCTATCCTGAGCAATCAACAATCGTTCTCGAATAGTTCGTACCAACAAAGTTGCATCTTCAACTTCTTGCCGTTTGTACATCTTCAACTCACCTGTCTCAAACCATGACAATGGCGTGCGAAATTTTCTACCATAAAGGGCCTCGTATGGCTCCATTTGAATGCTCGCTTGGTAGCTATTATTATATGTAAATTCCACCAAGTACAAGTGATCTTCCCACAGCTTCCCAAAATCAAAGACGCACATACAAAGCATGTCTTCCATCATCCTATTGACTCTCTTGGTCTGACCATCCGTCTGTGGATGAAAGGCCGTGCTGAGACTCAGCTTGGTTCCCAACATTTGCTGCACCACCCTCTAGTCATTGGACGTGAACTGTCCATCTCCGTCGCCCACGATGCTGCGGGGCACATCGTTCAATCGAACAATGTTATCCACGTATCGTTTTGCCAGTTTATCCATAGAATCATCCTTCTTATTCGGAATGAAGTGTGACACCTTCGTTAATTGATCTACGATCACCCAGATGGCGTCGTTTCCCTTCTGTGACCTTGCCAACCCATGAACAAAATCCAATGAAATATCGTCGAACTTCCACTCTTGGATAAGCAAGGAATTTAAGAAACCTCCAGGCCTCCTGCACTCTGCCTTTACCAAGGCGCACGTTTGACAGTTTGACACATAAAGTTCCGCGTCCTTCTTACATCCTAACCACCAGAACAACATTTTCATATCAAAAAACATCTTCGTGCTCCCTCGATGATTAGAATACTTGGTATGTTAAGCCTTGTACATCAATTCCTCCCGTATCGTACCCACACTTGGGATGAACAGATGTCTGTCCTTCCATAACAGTCCATCAACAACACCAAATTTGGAATTTGACCCATCCAAAGCCTCATCCATGATCTGCTTCATGTTGCTGTCCAAACCCAGAGCCAGTCGAATCCTATCAGCGAGGTCATACAGCACCACTGTCCAATTTAATTGGGCTTCAACACTCATCTGTTTGTGAACACAAGAGATCTCTAGTGCCTCAAAATCCCAAATCAAACGTTCATCATGAACCGACAACCAGATGGCCTGTGTAGCGGTTCTGCGACTCAATGCATCAGCAACGGCATTACCTTTACCGGGCACATAATGTATCTTAAATGTGTAGTTCTACAGGAACTCCATCCATCTCTGGTACCGCGTATTTAGATCCTTTTGATCCAACAAGTACTTCAGGCTCTTGTGATTGGTATAAATATCGACCTTTACACCATATAGGTAATGCCTCCACAGCTTCAGGGCAAATATCACGGCCGTTAACTCCATGTCATGGACCGGATAATTCCTTTTGTGTACCTTCAGCTGACGCGAGCCATAAGCTATCACTCTCCCATGATGCATTAGAACATAACCCAAACCACTGCCCAAAGCATCACTGTTAATCTCAAATCATTCGGTCCCAACCAGCGAACATAGAATTGGCTATGTGGTCAACTGACTCTTCAATTCTTCGAAAGCTTGTGCGCACTCAAGCGTCGAAACAAACTTATGTTCTTTCCTCATCAAAGTCATGAGAGGTAACGTTATCCGCAAGAAGTTCTCTACGAAGCGCCTGTAATAGCTGGCTAGCCCCAGAAAAATCTGGACATCCGCTACCATAGACAACACAGGCCACTCTCGTCTAGTAACTATCTTTGCCGGATCCGCCGCAATACCCTCTACACTAACTATGTGACCAAGGACCGCTACTGAGGACAACCAAAACATGCATTTGGAGAATTTGGCGTACAGTTGGTTCCTCCTTAGCGTCTCCAACACCAATTGTAGATGCTTAAAGTGAACCTACTTGTTGATGCTCGAAAAGCGACGGACTCGGGCACCACCAGCTAACCGTTCGAACACCTGGGGAAGAAAAAGGAAAAACAAACTGCGAGCAGCAGTCTACTTGGCGGACTAGAAAAGGAACAGAAAAGCAGGAGCCGTGGAGCACGGCAACACCGGACTTCGCCCGTCGCGGCCTGAATGCCTCTCCTGCGACGGGCTTACTTTTGATTACAAAGAAGGGGTTACAAGAAGGGAAAAGCAAAGCCAAGCAGAAAGCAAGCTGGAGACCGCAAAGTCAGAGATTCGAGTCCGCAGCCTTTAACAAGTGGGCTCCTGGGCTCGAGTCAGCGTGCTTTGAGTGCACCACTTCCCCCTATTTATAGGCTGGGGGCCTGCCCAAGCGGGCAGGGCTAAAATAACCGGCTGCCCGGGGTACAAAAGAGCCGGGCAGCGGTGACGGGAATCAAAAAAGAGAAGGAACAAGCAGTCCGCGCGGGACAGGCGGACTGGGCCAGCGAGCTGGAGACCTCCCTTAGTCGTACTGAGCGCGTGACTTTTAAACCAGCCGCGACCTGAGCGACCTGGGCGGCCTGACTCGGAGCTTGCCGGTCTGAGCCTGACTCGCCGATCTAGCAGAGCTGGGAACTGAGGGCGACCTGAGCGGACGGATTTCTGGAGTCCGCCTAGGTGACGGACCATGTCCACTGGCGAGCTGGGCGAACTGAGTACTTAAGTTCAGCGAGGGAAGGGCAAGATGCCTAGCTGGAAATGTTGCGGATTCTGGGGTTAACATAATCCCCGCACATTTTTGAGTTTTGGAAAATTCCGAAAATGTTTCCTTAACCGCTGAGTCCGCAACTATCATTAATGCTATTTGTGCTATAAATACTGCCGGAAGCGCTGTCTTCTGTCAGAATTGTCTACGCGACGGGTCGTTACTCACCACTTGCGGTCTCGACTTTCCAGTCCGGCATGGGGAGGCTAGGGTCCTTCTTTGGCAGCATGGCTGCTCCGATTGAGAAGCCGAAAGCGAGTTCTCGGCCTAAGAAATCGAGCCATCGAAAAGATGCACCTGCCCGCCACCAGGGGGAGAGTTTAGACCAGGTGAAGCAAGATCCAGTCCGCGATACTGTAAAGACTGCGAATGCTCCTTCAAGTCCTCTACGGGAGAAACCGAATCCGCCCTCCGTTTCTGACCAAAACCGTGCGAACTCCTCCAGCATGGAGGTGCATCGCTCTCCTTCTGGGGCCATCATGTTGCGGATATAAACGGAAAAGGAAGTTTCATCGCCGAAAGTCCAGCAGCAAAGGATCGAGGAGAAGCTTCCTACTGGTGAGACGATAGTGGAAAGGGGAGAGGAGGTTGCCGAGGAGCGAGATAAGGAGTCCGCTGAAAACACGACCAACAGTTCCATCGAAAAGCAAGTTGTGAAGCCAGTATCTTCCTTGGCGTTGGTTGTCGCTCCAAACTCAGTTCCCGAACCAAAGCCGGTTGTCATCGATTTAGAGAAGACTCCTGAGAAGAAGAAAAAGAGGAAAAGAGATGGTAATGCCGCCGAGCGGGTAGAGAAGAAGTTGAAAGTTAGAAAAGAGAAAAATATCTCCAAGCGGACTGGAGCTGCGAGCTTGCAGCATAGGCCGCGAGAAAAGGAAGTCCAAGACGATCTCGTCACCCCCGATCCTCTGCTCGCAGAAGGTGATCCCCCTTCCACGCTCAGCTTATCAACCACTGAGATACTCGACTCTATAGATAATGATCAGCTTGCGAGTATAAATCGCTCTCTACTGGAGGTGCTGCAGCCTGATACCGCAACTGGAGGAGAAAATCTTGACGACCCTTCTTCTTTTTTTCTAGCTGAAGAGAGGAAGAAAACCGAGGAGCAACTCGCAATGATGAAGGCGAAGGTTGAAGCGGCCTCGGAGAAGCTCGTGGTGGATAAGCGGACTGAGGATCTTCAGATTGCTGCCGAGCTGATGCGATCTGGTAAGTTGCAACCGGCGACCAAGCGGTTTCAGAGCTCTTGGTTGTACAAATCCCCTCCACGAAAGTCGCGGCCAGTCAAGATCCTTACAGAAACTGATGACATAGTCGCCTCGAGCAGATCGCTGGCCGAGACAAGAGCACTAGTCCGCCGTGAATGGAGGCGTCGCCTAGAGGCTTTTGATCCGGAGCGCGTGAGGCGACCTATCCTTGATAGTCATCAAATCGCCGCGAAGATAACCAAAAGTGGATAAAAACCTTTTCCCTTTTCTCTCTTTTTTTTCTGGAGCTATTGCGGCCTGGATACTGAGGCGATTTCACTTTCTTTGTTGTAGTTCAAAAGTCCACGCCTGATTCTGTCGAGGTCGGCGAGATCATGCCCACGCCACCAAACGTGTCGGAGGCTGCGGAGCGGACTACTGATGAGCTCACACAGGAGGAGCTGCTTGCTAAAGAAGACAGCGCACTGTTAGCGAAAAAATATGAGGAAGAGTTATGCGAGCTTAGAACTGAACTAAAGAAAAGCAAAGCGCGGGAAAAGATCCTAGAAAGCGAGGTCGCCGGCCTTTCATCCGCACTCGAAGGAGCGAACAAGGAGAAAAATCGACTAAGCGGAGATGTCTGCCATTATAGGAATAAATATTTGGCTTTGGCGAGAGAAGGAAAAAAGCAAGTAAGCGAAGCCGCTGGGGTGAGATCGCAAACGTCTCAGCCTGCTGTGGGGGAGGGATCAGCCCCTGCGGCAAGCGGGCAGCCCGCGGTGGTCGCAGATCCAACCCCGGCAGTTCAATTGATTCCATTTTCGCGGGTAGTCAGAGACTTGGCTCACATGCACCGCACCTTCAATAATATGCACCATCTGGTTTCCCAGCTCTACTGCGAGATCTTGCGAGGGAGTGACCTGGCCGCTCATGTTGGAATGGAGGAGGAGGTGCGACCTGCTCTGAGAGACCGCGGAAGGCGCTAAGGCCCAAACATTTATTTTCTATTATTTTTTAAGTTGTATAACATTGTTGCTGAAACTCTTTGTTGTATGATTGTATCTGTGCTGTGATGCTACTTTGCTTGTTGCATACTATTATTTTTTCGGATAATCCCGTTGTGGAATGTAAGTTACGCGGGCAGGCGTTTTATGCTTGCTTATCTTGTTTACTAGAAAATTGCGATCCCTGTGGGCTTCTTGTGAATTCGCAATTATTTGCAGGGAGAACAGGGAAGAGGCGAGCTGAGCGGACTGGCTTTGAATCCGCAAAGCCTTGAAAAATATCTGATATTGCAGGGAAAAACAGGGAAGAGGCGAGCTGAGCGGACTGGCTTTGAATCCGCAAAGCCTTGAGAAATATCTGATATTGCAGGGAAAAACAGGGAAGAGGCGAGCTGAGCGGACTGGCTGACCGATCTAAGCGGATTGACGGCTATCATGTCAGACAGTTTTTATATAAATAGGGTTGTCATTCTCTGTTTGTGTAGAAAGCAGTGGGAGCTGAAGACTTGCGGTCTGAAAACATGGTATCCGCACGCACTGAAGCCGCAGCCGCCTTCCACGCTGCTGATCATAAAAGGAGTAGGCTAATCGAAGCCGACCTGGAGGCTTTTTTGGGAGTTCATATGGCGGGCTCGCCCGTACTCGTGCGGCTCCCCGAACACCACGAACGACTGAATTTTTCAACCGCTACCCAGCTCGCAATTCCAATAGACCATTTTGACTGCGGGTTCAAATTTCCCCTGCTCTGGGAGGTCGCGGAGATCTTTGAGCATTATGGGGTGGTTCCGGGCCAGCTTGCCCCGAACAGTATGGTTGCGATCTGCAGTTTCATTGCTTACCTGCGAGCTGAGAGGGTTGAATTTTCCTTGAAGATTTTCAGGAAGATTTTCTCTGTTCGCTCTATTACCCCGACGGGAGACCCTGAGTACAAAGGCATCATCTACTTCTACTGTAGGGGAATGAAAGTTGTGGGCTTGCCGAATAAGATCCACAACTGGACCTCTAGGTATCTCATCTTTGAAGGCGACCTGGGGTTCCTTCATACAGTCCGCAGCTGCGCGTAGATGCTGACTTCAAGAGCGTGCGGCTGAACGATGCTGAGGCCGCCATCGTCAAGTTCCTTGACGGAGCGAGGCTGGATGTTGACTATTACATCCCGCTGCTACCTGGGATATATACTATTAGCCGCCAAGAGAGTAAGTCTTGCGACCTTCGTTTGTATCCGCAACAACCTGGGAATTTTAGCTAACTTTCTCTCTTGTAGCGACCTTGGCGGTGCCCGCAAATCTGCCCGTTGCGCCTGCCGGACAGACTCCTACGCAAGGGGAAAGGAGAAAAGAAATCGCAAAAAAGAGGAGGGAAGACGGAGACCCCGCCGCGGGTTATTCTTCTGATGGCAGCTTCGACATTGCGGGCTTCGGCGAGAAGCAGAAGGATCTGAGGGGCAACCCCATGATCCACTGGCATGAGAAGAAAAAGTATGTCCGCCTATCAACGGCTCTTCCCTCTTGGAGGAGCCCGCGCCCATCTCGCCATGCCCACATCGCCCTGTCCGCCTTGTACGGGAAGCAAAACCTCCGCGATCTGCAAGGTGTGGCTCCTGATGACCTCCCCCTTCTCGCTGCGCAGGCCAGTGCGAACGCCGCCGTCACCAACCACTTCTTAGGCAGGCTTACGCGCGAGCTGCTTAGGGACAATGCACGGCATAAGAAGGAAAGCCATTCGCTGAAAGAAAGGAATAAGCGACTTGGTGTAAAAGTTAATCAATATAAAGAAGACAAGGCCTTAAGTGCTTAGTTAATCGCCATTAATCTTGCTTATCTTTCGCGGACTGATGTTTTGATTTCTTTTGCAGATCGCATATGAGGTGACCAACCCAGACTTTCAAAAGGCCATGTTTCCTTTTGTAAGGGAAAGCGTCGAGGTCGCGCTCGAGCGCGTTATCAGCGATGGGTACGCGAAGGCTGGGGTAGACTCTATTCCTTTCCTGAAGCTTTTCCCGAAGCTAAAGGATAAAGTTGCCGAGTTCGAGCAAGCTGATAAGTGGAAAGCGGTTGCCGAGGATGACGAGGAGGAGTCTGCTGACGAGGAAGCTGCTGAAGACGTGGCCTCAAGCCAGCAGCAAGGAGGTCAGTCGGATCAGTCCGCTAACTCCAGCTCTGGTGAGAGCAGCTCGCGAACAGAACCCTCAGCCGCTTCTCACTCTGACGACAGCAGCAGCAGTGACTCAGGCGGCTACTCGCCTATAGTGGATGTGGATGGGTCAAGCCCTGAGAAGCCTGCGGACAAGAGGCAGAGGACAGAATAGGAATATATATTGTAATTTTTTGGTTTTCTTTAATGTAAGGGGGAGGGGCGGACTTTACGCGAGTCCGCCAGGACATGTAATTTTTGAATGAATATATATAAAAAAGGATATTTTTGATATCTTCTGAGATTTTCTGCTTGTTTCTTGCTGATGCTTTAGAGATCGCACTTATATCTTTGCTAGCTGAAATTTCATTACCACAATCTTGTTATAATATGAACAGAATGTATTCCTTGGGAAAGAGACGAATGATGCGGACTTGGACGAGTTCAGTTCTCAGTCCGCATTTCACAGAACTTTTGCCAGATTTTGCGAGAACTAAGATAACGAAAAAACCATAATCTGCTAACCCAAATATCATGAATAAGCGAACTGGATGGACTAGGGTCACCATCCGCAGATATTCGCGCTTGAATTTCTTCCAAGTACATTGTATGCATCGAACAAATTCTGCGGACCAGGCGAATTAGAAAACCAACGTCCGCACTGCCTCAGTCAGCAACATCAGAAGTGACCTGTAATTCATAATAAGCGGGTAGGAGCGACCGGAGCAGCATTGCTTTCCTCACAAGATTATGAATTACCGAATCAACCAAGGGACGGCGGACTGAGCGGATAAGGCAACTGGAGTCCGCACTTTATTAATGAACAATATCAGAAATGACTTGTAATTCACAACCAAGCGGGTAGGTGCGGCCGGAGCGGCATTGCTTTCCTCACAAGGTTATGAATTACAGAATCAACCCAGGTGACGGCGGACTGAGCGGATAAGGCAACTGGAGTCCGCACTTCATTAATGAACAATATCAGAAATGACTTGTAATTCACAACCAAGCGGGTAGGTGCGGCCGGAGCGACATTGCTTTCCTCACAAGGTTTTGAATTACAGAATCAACCCAGGTGACGGCGGACTGAGCGGATAAGGCAACTGGAGTCCGCACTCCATGAATAATGACAACCCCTGTGAAGAAGAAAGCCGCAGTCCGGAGGCCAAGTGGGTAGGTGCGGCCGGAGCGGCATTGCTTTCCCCACTGGACCTCGGAGTCTGCAGACTCAATAACTCAATTCACTGCCCTCTTGCCTGAAGTACAGTCTAAGTCGATCTCTCGGGCAGGTACGGCCGGAGCGGCATTGCTTTCCTTTGAGATCGACAAGACTGTGGGTCTTCTGCAGGCACTGCTTGAGGGTACCAAGGAGTGTTCGAGAGTCACAACCCTAAGATGATCTGGGGGTAGGTGCGGCCGGAGCGGCATTGCTTTCCCCGTGCGATCATCTGGGTTGTAACAATATCCCTTAAGTGGCGTGGTAGAGCTGACCTCCACTTCGCTCCTCCATAATGCAGAAGTGGGGTTAGGTACTAGCCGGGATCCGAAATCCAGTATCCTACCGCACTAGAGTTGGTAGGCTCCCACTACACTGTGCGAAATCTCCCCGCAACACGTGGTCGTCGTGGTGTTATGCTGACACCAACGGTTCTAGGGGAGGTTTTTGCTGAACACGGCGATATCTCCTGGCATCAAGCAACTGTCGGGAGTTGCTCGAGGAGGTAAGAAAGAAGAGGCATTCGAAGAAGTGTTAGTATGAGTATTTAGGCAAGTATCAATTTTGAGAGATTCGTATAACCATAAAATAGAGAGTTCAGAGAGAACCGTTTAGAGTTATCCTTGCTCCATATATTTAACTGCCAACGCTTGAAACACAAAGATACTTGATAAAAGTGTTGGCAAGGAATTTTTTATTAATAGTGAACCTCTTAAAGAGTTTACACAGGAAGAAAAGAAAAGAAGTTCAGGAAAAGAACCGCTTTAGGTCATCTCCGCTCCATGTGTGCGGCATGTCTTCTCCTTCGAACGTTTGTAACCGGTAGGCCCCATTCTGAAGTGCTTCCTTGATAATGAATGGTCCTGCCCAGCTAGGATTAAGCTTCCCAACTGAGCTGGCTCTTGCAGCAGCATCGACCTTTTTAAGAACCAGATCTCCCACTTGAAAGTGTTTGATCCTTATGTTCTTAACGAAGTAACGGGCCATTCTTCTTTTTACTTCCTCCTGCCTGATAGCAGCCTTGTCTCTGACCTCTTCGATATGCTCCGAACTGAACCTCATCTCCTCGCAGTTCAACTCAAGCCAATCCTCCGTGCCTTGCCTGGCAAGCAGTACTCTAGGCGACAGAACTTCAAACTCAACAGGAATCAATGCCTCGGACCCGTGAGAAAGCTTGAACGGGGTTTCTCCTGTTGCAGATGAAGGTGTTGTTCTCAGGGTCCAGAGGACTGAGGGAAGTTGATCAGCCCAACTGCCCTTGAGATTTTGAACCTTTTTCTTAAGCAGGTTGAGGATTTGCTTATTAGCTGCTTCTACTTGACCATTGCTTCTGGGATGATGAACTGATGCGAAGCGCAGCTCTGTTCCGATCTGCCTGCAAAAGTCTATCATCTCCGCATTATTGAACTGTGGTCCATTATCGGTGATTATTGCCATAGGGATTCCATGTCGGCAGACTATCTCACCCCAAACAAAATTCCTCACGACCTGGGTTGTCGTCTTTGCCAGTGCTTTAGCCTCAATCCACTTACTGAAGTAGTCGATCATAACTATAATAAAGCGCCGCTGCCCACTTGCCATGGGAAAAGGGCCAATGAGATCCATTCCCCAAACAGCAAAGGGCCAAGGGGTTGTGATCGATCTGAGAGATTGAGCTGCTTGATGCTGAAGAGGGGCGAATTTCTGGCATTGAACACATTTTCTTGCATAGGCCCCAGAGTCCTTCTTCATTGTAGGCCGGAAGTAACCTTGCCGCAGGATCCTTCTTTCTAATGTTCTCGCTCCCGAATGACTTCCGCACTCGCCAGAATGCACTTCTCGGAGGATGGTGGGAACCTCACTTTCTGAAACACATCTTGCCATTGTGGACAAGAAGGTTTTCCTGTAGAGAATGTCGGATATCAAGTAATAGTGTGTTGCCTTCAACCTGAATCTCTTCTTATCTTTCACTGACTGATGTAGATTCCCAGTTGACAGGTAGAGAATGAACGGATCCATCCAAGAGGGACACTGATCGATTTGCATTAGCCCTTCTTCCTCCACCGCTGGGCGAAAAAGTTCAGAAGTTGTCCCTCCTGACGAGAGTCCGTACTTTGCGAGAACGTCGGCCTCCTCATTCTCTGTTCTTGGAATGTGCTCGATAGTAAAACTTTTGAACCTGCCAACCTCAACCTTTACCAGCACAAGGTACTTTTTCAACACTGGCTCCCTGGTCTCGAAGTTGCCAAGAACTTGTGAAGCCATTACCAGTGAATCAGTCTTGATATGGACGTGACCAATTCCCAGCTCTCGCGCAAGCCTCAAGCCGGCTAATAAAGCCTCATATTCTGCCTGATTGTTAGTCACTGGAAAATAGAACTTGATGGCCTGCTCAAGTTTGGCACCATTCGGGTTTATCAAAACTACTCCTGCACCCGAGGAGTTTCTACCAGAAGCTCCATCCACATAAATGGTCCAAGCTAAAGGGGACCTTGCTGCTTGGTCCGAGCTGGATTCTGTCGTATCAATCAGGAAATCTGCAAGCACCTGTGCCTTGATAGCTGTTCTGGGCACATAGGAAATTTCAAACTCGCTCAGCTCGATTGCCCATTTAGCTAGTCTGCCTGAATGCTCTGGTTTTTCTAACACATTCTTCAAAGGTTGATCAGTAACTACCTGAATTGAATGAGCCTGGAAATACGGACGGAGTCTGCGGGCAGACATAACTAATGCTAAAGCTAGCTTCTCTAGGATGGGGTACCTTGCCTCTGCATCCTTCAGGATGTGACTGACATAGTAAACAGGGAACTGCCTCCTGCTTTCTTCGCGAATCAAAACTGAACTAACTGCCTCGGGACCAACCCCTAGGTATAGGAACAACACCTCCCTGCTCGGGGGCTTTGGAGTAAAGGAGTCGAGGTTAGCTGCTTTTTTAATTGCTCAAAAGCCAAGGAACACTCTTCTGTCCATTGAAACTTGGACGCTCCCCGAAGAGTTTTAAAGAATGGTGCACTTTTATCTCCAACTCGAGAGATGAACCTCCCGAGTCCTGCCAACCTTCCCCCTAACTGCTGAACCTCTTTGGGTGAACGGGGAGGGGTCATACCAAGGATGGCTTTAACCTTATCAGGATTGGGGGCTAGACCCTCGGGAGTAAGGAGATGGCCGAGAAATTTCCCTTTACTTGCCCCAAAGACGCATTTTAACGGGTTAAGCTTTATTTTGCGCCTTCGTAGAGTAGAAAAGGTCTCTATAAGATCTACCAGGTGCTGCGGAAGAGACCTACTCTTAATCAGAAGGTCATCCACATACACCTCGAGGTTTCTACTTTTTTGCTCTTTAAACACTTGGTCCATCATGCGTTGATAGGTTGCGCCAGCATTTTTAAGCCCAAAGGGCATTACAAGATAACAATAACAACCGTCATTAGTGATGAACGATGTGCAAGGGATATCAGGTTTGTGCATTCTTATTTGGTGATAACCAGAGAATGCATCTAAAAAACTCATAAATGGATACCCTACCGCAGAATCAACTAATAAATCTATCCGAGGCAAGGGGTAGAAATCTTTCGAGCACGCTTTATTCAAACGGGTGAAATCTACACACATACGCCACTTTCCCCCAGATTTCTTAACCATTACAACATTCGAGACCCACTCGGGATACTGAATCTCTTGAATGAAGCGCGCTTTGAGGAGTTTAGCAACCTCCTCTCTGATGGGCTCTGCTAGCTTGACAGCTACATCCCTCTTTTTTTGCTGGACGGGTTTGGCGGCCGGATCAACATTGAGATGATGGCAAGCCACGTCGGGATCCACCCCTGGCATGTCCTCCGCTGACCAAGCGAAGACATCCAGATTCTCCAATAGGCAAGATATCAACTCCGCCTTCTGATCTTCTGGCAATTCGGAGTTGATGGAGAGCTTTCTTCCTTCCCCTTCTGCGATGGGGACTTCTTGCGTCACCTGGGCAGGTTCCAGGTGAGCACCTTCTCTATTCTCAGCATCTTCTGAAGGAGTGGCTTCTGCTGCTGCTGGAAAGGCTGGGGGGAACCTCAGTCATGTTGACTGTTCGGAGGTAACACTCTCGAGCCTGCCTCGGGTCGCTCCTGACCCTACACTGGCGGCCATCCTTGCAGAACTTGATGGCTAGATGGTATGTTGAAATGATGGCGCGATATTTGTTTAGCAATGGTCTTCCAAAGATAGCATGATAGTTGCTCGGAGCATCTACCACTATGAACTGGATTTCTTTGGTCACCCCTCCGAGTGTCACCGTGAGTGTGACACTTCCTTCAACTTCCTTCCTTTCTCCTGAGAAGCCATAGAGTGGCCCTTCGGTGGAAAGCAGAGTTTTTCCAGTCCTCAGGGCTTCGAAAGTGGACTTAAAGAGGAGATTCACGGAGCTGCCGGTGTCGATGAGAATTCTATCGACCGTGAAGTTTCCGATGGCTGCCTGGACCACGATGGCATCATCGAAGGGGTTGGCGGTTGCAGGAAGGTCCGCAGAACCAAAGGTGACGACTTCAGAAGGTGGGGCAGAAGAAGTAGAAGCAACCTCAGTTCGCGAAAGCCTTGACAAAGAGGACTTCCGGGTAGATTCAGCCCCTGCTCTGCCATGGATGAAAAAGAGTCTTCCCAAGGCCCCCTCGTCGACAACATCAATACACTCATTTTGGATATCAATGAGCCCCAGATGGCCCTCATCCCTTATCTCTATGCACTCCTGGTGAACTTCAGCCACCTCCTTGCCCTTGGAGGTGGAAGGCCTTGAAGAATCATTCTTCCTGCCCAGGTCCTCGAGTTTACCCTCGGCGAGCAACCTCTCAACTAGCTTCTGAAGAGCCTTGCAGTCTTTAGTCAGATGACCCTTCTCCTTGTGAAAATTACAGAACTGAGAGTTGTCTCTGGGCTTCCAATCTCTCTGAGGCCCTTGCCTCTTTTCTTCAACCTTCTTCTAGATTACTTGGGCAACCTCTTCAAAGTCGATGCCTAGATCTGCAAGCTCTTCCATAGGGCTGCTCCCGTGAGGATTTGAAGCTGGCAGGGCTCTCTGAAGAATGGGGAGCGCTTGAAGGGGAACGGCGGGAGCGGCGGCCAACGGCAGTCTCTGATCATGAAACTGTTGATGGCCAAGGAAGGGTTTCTTATGGCGGAGGTTGCGCCCCCTCTGAGGTGGAGGGTGGAAGTCAGGCCGGGGAGGCTTACTGTGGTACTGATTGTTGGAAGAGGAGTTGGGGACATCCCTTCCTCCAGCTTTAGCTGTCAGGGATGAGATATAGGTTAGATTGGCATTTCCCCCTCAATAAAGCGATTAGCTATCGCGATGAGCTCCTGATAGGTTGACGGTGCCTTTGTTGTCACTTTGAATTTTAACGGGCGCTCCCGGAGGCCGTGAATCAGGGCAACTTTATAATAATCGGGGTTCACATTCCTTACCCCTTGAATTTCCTTCTGGAACCGATCAACGAATCTTGCCACCGATTCATTATCTCTTTGCCTAATATCAAAAAGGGCTGCCGGCCCATCCTTTCTCTTCTTAGAGGTTGCAAACCTCAGGAGCAGCTCGCTGCGAAGCTCAGCGAAGGAGGAAATGGTGCCTGGAGGCAACTCATAAAACCATTCTCTTGCTTGACCATCAAGAGTGGTCATTAAAAGTTTACATTTCAGGGCTTCAGAGAGGCTTCTCAATGCTACTGCCCCTTCGAATGCCTGCAGGTGGGAGATTGGATCAGTCTCCCCCGAATAAAAAGGAAGACGAGGCTCTCTGAAATTTGGATGATTTCTCATATTGGGGTTATAAACACTATTAAAAGGAACATTGTGATTTTGATTATTTATAAAATTCACATTTCATCAGACATTATACCTGTCGGCTCAGCAATGCTTTCTCTAGCAGTTCATTCATAGGCATGATGGCCAGAGTTACCACAACCTTGGCATGATATGTCCATATACCGAGCTAGAGGAGGGGTCAATCTAGTCAACATATTCCTTCCTTCTAAAGTGTGATGTCTAGCCTCCAATTGCTGCACCACAATGTTAACTTCAAATAAAGTCCTTGCCCCTCTAGGGGCATTTCTATCGGCAATCCAATAAGTGTTATGGGAGGCAGTATCTCGAAGTAGCCTCAATGCCTCTTCCGGAGATAAGTTCATTATATTTCCACCAGTAGCTGCGTTAATCATTGTACTGAAATTAGGCTCAATACCAAAATAAAATATTTCAACTAGATTCCAAGGCTCACATCTGTGTTTTGGGCATTGACGTTGCAATTCCGAGAATTTTTCCCACGCCTCGGATAACGTCTCCTGGTCAAGTTTTCAGAAGGTTACAATATCCCTTCGGGCATTCACGATCTTGTCCATAGTGTGGAACTTGCCAAGAACTTGGAGTACAATGCCTCCCAAGTAGTAGCGGTCCATGGAACAATGGTATATAGCCAGGTCTTGGCATTGTCCCTCAACACAAAAAGGGAACAACCTCAACATTCTCACGTATTCAGAAATTCCAGGATACCGGAATGTGCCACAAATCTCCGAGAACTCAGCCAGATGGAGTTGCGGGTCCTCACTCGAAAATCCCGAGAACTGCATATTATTCCTGATCATATTCAGAATGGCCGGTTTTATCTCAAAGTTGTTGTTTATGATGGCCGGACCAAACCCAGGGTAACCACTTCCTGTAATGGGGGTTGTGAAATAACGCATTATCCTAATGCGTGGCTGGACCACCTCTTGACCCTCGGCAATAACCCGTTCTCCTTGGCCATTTTTCCCTAGGCCCAGATTCTCCATCCTACCTTCAGCAGTAGTAGCACGCAGGCGAGCTTGCCTCATACGTGCGGTTTCTAGATCCAACACAAGATCTTCAAACCTTTCACCAGAGTTGGGATCTGTCATACAACACACAAAAAAAATCTTTCAATAATACCAACAACACCTGTAAACTTTTTCAAAAGAAAAATACACACAATGGTTGCTCTCCCCGGCAAACCGCGCCAAAAACGTGATGCGCTCATGGCAAGTGTATCGATCGTTGTCAAGTAATAATGTTGAGGAAATGAATACCTAGATATCGATCTCTTAGGGGGCACATGTAGGGAGTGTGATTTCTCTATTTAGAAAAGTGTTTGCAAGAGCAAAACATAACAAAGGGGGTTCTGATTATTAGGGGTTTTCCAAAATATATTGCTAAAAATCCTATTGCGGGTTGCCGTCACCACATCACTTCGGAGGATTACTTGAGAGAGTAATAGGGAAGATGGCTGAGCTAATGAGCGTCGCAATCAGCTCTTCGCAATGCTCGCTTCTAGCAAGCGCTAGAAGCGCACAAACACAACTAGCATAAGAGATAATGGAGCTTAACAAGCTATCAAGTACTGAAATAAATCACACCTAGACATGCTGAAATATTCAAGATAACAATATTCATACATATCATTGAACTCTCCAAATATTCAATAAAAAGGAAAATGCTACAAGCGAAGGGTGAGAGAATCAACCAAGCGCACGAAGTCTCTCCGAGATTCACGACCGGATTCAAGGGTTGTCAGGCATTGTCCGAACTCAGTCTACGGTTGACGTCCCGAGAACCAAGAAGGGCTATCACTTCCTTCGGATATCCCATCTTCTTCATGAATAGTCGGTAGCTGGTTATAAATAGAGAACTTCATGGATGCAGTAACCTTTGAGCTTGACATGGAGTTTGGAGCTTGGAGATTGAAATGGTGGCCTGGAAGATGGAAGAGTTTGCCGGAGCCTCTTGGAGAGAGAAAGGAGGGG